>BSBN01001582.1:600000-1027051 GCA_027924645.1 Cunninghamia lanceolata | reverse complement strand
CCCTATGATCTGTCTCCTTTCTATCTCTCTCTACCTATCTATCTCTCCATATCTCTCTATCTCTTACCTCTCTCGGCCCCCTATCATTCCTATATATATATCATTAATGAACAAGCATGGAAAACTTATAGGACTCTCTCTCTCTCTCTCTTGCTTCGTCTTTGTCTCTATTTGTCTCCCTTATCAACAAGGCAAATGTAAACAAGAAAACTAGGACATGAAAAGAGGGATGAGGATATAAATTGGTAGCCAGAAGAAATGGAAACAAGCTAATAAAACTAAAGTTCATTAGATGGGAAGATCTAATGATGAGAGGAGAGGTGGAAAATAGTAAAATAGGGAAAACTTGGTGCAGGGATCTAAAGGGAAATTGGAAAGGAAAAGGAAAACTAGGAAAGCTAGGAAAAGGATTTAACTAGCTAGGAGCTAGTAGATAATATATAGGTTAGAGAGAGAGACAGAGATAGAGACAGAGTTGCTTGGGTTAGCAGTCAGGGTTTAGGGGCATTATTTAGCGTTTATGAGTTTAGCATTGCTCAAGTTTAGGGTTTAGAGTTTACTAGGGTTTAGGGTTTATGGTTCAGGGGCATTATTTAGGGTACTTTAGGGTTTATGGTTCAAGGGTTAAGGTTTAGAGGTTTAGGGTTTAGTGTTTAGAGAGAGGGGAACAATAGGGAGATATAGAGAGTGAGGGACATGGCCAGAGACATAGGGAGATATATTGAGAGGTAGAGGAATGATAGAGATAGGGCTAGATAGGGAGATAGGGAGATAGAGGTTTAGGGTTGCTTGGGTTTAGTACTGTTTAGGGTTTAGGGGTTTGCGGTTTAGGATTTAGGGGTTTAGGGTTTATGGCGAGTCAAGGCTAGGTTAGGGCTTATAAGGGGCATTATTTATGGTTATGGTTTAGGGGTTAGGGGTTAGGGTTTAGGATTATTAGGGGCATTATTTAGGGTTTATAGATCTTCAAGGATCTAGATAGTGTGGCTATACACATTGCTACACATTTTGGTGGCTAGTTAGACACATGGAACATCAACAACCACACGTTATGCTTCCATACACGTGTGCCACCTAATGACATTTGTATTGCAAAACATGATCATATAATTGGCATTGTATGCATCTGACACATGGTCATGATGCCCACGTGTTGGAACCAGAATTTTCATAAAAGTAATGAGTGTTTTATTTGTGTATCCATGACTCCTACTCTTATTTTTCCATAATAAATCATCTTATTACCAATCATAAAGTCATCTTTGCCTTTTATCGTGATACCACTATCACAATGGCTAGCCTTCATAATACCCATATCATACCTCCTTACCATAGAACATTCTCAAACAACCCGTGGTATGATGGTAAGAAGAGTTAATACTATACACTACGCACTATACTGCTATACCTCGGGGGGCCAAACCTAACCTACGGTAGTGCGATAATCAAGTTGTTGGGTTATTTAAAGCATACCAATCACATCAACATCAAAATATGAAGATTTAAACTCAACACGAAGATTTGAATCGTGCGAATTTATGAGCCAAAAGTAAATGCATCTTGGTCTTGAAAATACACGAAACAAATTAAGATTTCTCACTCATAGTAGTGGAAGAGAAATTACACAGGAGCTCAAACCACAGGAGTAAAGAGAATTCTTCAAGGTGATTTTTCTGGGTAAGCTCTGCTCATCATTTCTTGTGAATTTCATAAAATGGCACCTAAAAAGACTGAGGTAGGAACTAAGAAGGATGAAGCCAAAACCAGTAAGTCTTCATTGTAATCCCCTCTGCTTTCGTTGTTGTCTGGCTCAATTGACAAAGGTTCTAAAAAGGTTTTTAGAGACTTAGCTCAAGGCTATAGGGACCCTTATATACCTCTGTCAAGATGGAATCTCTACTGGTATTTTTATATAAAAAGGAATGACCAAGAACCAGCATCAAACCCATGGGCCCTAGATTTGGCTAAATTAATTGTTTCCAACATTTTCATTGACGTTGACTTGATTAAAACCCTTGCCCACAGTTACCATGCCCCAACCAAAACTATGAGGCTTCCAAATGGTGTGTGCTTAGTGGATATCAATAGAGATGCCACTATCAAATGTTTCAAACCTCAATAAACAAGTTGTAACAAAGGTGAACTTAGTGAAACTTGAGCAAGAATATAAGAGGTTAAAAAGACAATATCAAAGTGATGAGCTCCCTTTACACATGAAGAGGGATGATGATAAAAGATGGCTCTCTACTCCTTCTTCCAAAATGGAACCTTTCCAAGTTTCTGAATTCCAAGTTTATTTCAAGAATACCTATTATGCGTTGTGTCAAGTTTTGGGGATAGATGTAGAGGAGCAAATGCAAATAGGGTTGATGAGAATGGCTATGATAATTCAACAATCTGAGTCAAATTTATAATTTGATTTTGCATCTGTGATTGAAGAACAAATACATGAAGGTTTGCTACAAGTTAGGGAAGTCAAGGCCCTATTACTTTCAGAAAAAATTATTTATTGTGTCACTTAATTATGTATCAGAATGAAATGAAGTGGACTACAAGGATGCAATTGTGTACACAAGAAAGAGGAATTAGACTCCCTGTGCAAAACTGGTGCTACATTTGGGATAGCAGGTGTACAAAAAGTGATTTTGTAGTGTTTCGAGATGATTTTGCTGTCAGATTGATTGCTTCTCTTAGTTACCCAACACCAAGAATGCCCGAGTCATTAATGAAGGTAATGAGGCCTGTGCAGTATGGGCTAGACCAAGGCTATACTCATAATTATGTTGATTGGTTTCTTATGCCACAACACACTGTTATCAAAGTATATGGGTGCAACCAAGCACCACACATTTTACCTAAGTTTGTACCTACAAGAGTGTGTTTCCTAGAGTTTATGTGGCAGATGCTCTGGATGGAACATGACTTGATGAGAAATCAGAGGAAAGGCACATTTTTGCTTGACTTGACTATGTTTGAAGAGCTGGCCATTGGGTCAGATATGCTCAAAGAAGTGTAGAGGTTTATAAGGGTCAATTACTCCCTCAAACCTAGAACAGAAAGAGTATGTGACCCAGAGGGTCACATCAATATGATCAGAAGAACCCTATTGATGAAGAAGGCTATTTCACATGAATTTCATTCTAGAGAGGATGTTATAAGGAATTTGGTGTATTTTTCTGATGTAATGCAGCACAAAAAAGGTGGAATGCAATGATGAGGTGGGAAAATCAAAAGAAGGAAAAAGATAGAAGCTTCAAAGGCTTTTTTGCAGATGAACCCAACCTTCTAAAAATAATACGAATGATTTTGAATAAATTTGATGAATTATACAAAATGGCCCAAGATGAGGGACTCATTCCATTGCCCACACCCCACCAACCACCACATGAAGCATACACATCTCAGATATCACCCCCATCACCTACGCATCCATCCCCTCCATTTCCCACTCATGAGCCACAAGACAAAAAATAGAAGATGGAGCCATTAGTGGAATATGATTCAAGTGATGATGAAGAACTAGAAGCAGTCTTGGCCTTGACTAAACTGAAAGAGGCGGCGGAACAACAAAAAAGTCAAAAGCTTCATGATCCAAAGGTTAGGTTGTTAGAGGAGGGAACTAATGAGATTCAAGAGGATGAGAGGGTAGTGGCCTCTCTGAGATTCATAGAGGATGATAATTTTATACACAACAATGAGTTCAAAGATTTCTAGATCAAAATGAAAATGAAACAATTTGATGAAAAGTTGAAGATTAATCTTATAGGAGCTGATGAGTCAAAACAAGTTGAGATCTAGGCTCGGACATTTGCAGAATTGAATATTGATAATATTAATGTCACTCCCTAAGAGGCAAGAGAAATGGTGTTGAAAAGTGATATGTTGATTATACCAGGGATGGAGTTGTCCAAAATGTTTCGTTTAGATCAAATCAGAGCACACGATGACCCCATGTTAGTTACAGAATTTGATTCAAAGGAAGGTGTCTCAAGAGTAGGGTATAACCCTACTACCCAAACACTTGCTCTATGGACAAATCAGAAGAACACAAGGAAGCCTCGGCTCCTTGATGTAGTACAAGAAATGAGGGGGTCAGCCATGATTAGAACTATGAGAGACACAACTCCTACTGAAGCTGCCACCATAACCATGCACTCAGCAATGTTCACCAGAGATGTGGTAGAAAACACGGAAAAGAAAATTAATGAATATGAGAAAAGGTTAAAGTTATCTAATGATGAGGTGAACAAATTGTTCATTGAGAATAGAAAGTTGAAACATCAGTTGCAACAAGCCACCACAGTAAGGGGAGATGAATTAATTGTCTATCACCCACCAGTCCATATAGAGGATCCCCAGATCCAACAAATGAAAGAGGAAATTGATAAGTTGAAAAAGCATAATGAGGAAGATGTCAAAAATCGCATCATAGAGATCCTGAGCAAGATATTAAAGTACAGAGTTGATATATTGAAAGATAAAATAAATGGGGTACATGAACAATTCAGCAATCTAATCAAAGCTCTGGAATAGATAAACACTAATTCTTCCATTCTTGAAAAGCTTCTGAAGAGATGGAAACCTACCTTCCACATATTGACTACTTTATGCAAAGCCACACATAGAGATCTGGATGCCCCATCAAGGCTCAAGCCTACACGAGAAATGGTGAAAAGCATAATTGAGGAGTATCAGTATTTGGTAGATACAAAAAAGTAAGTGGAAGGTAAGACGAGTACATTTGACTCCATCAAATGTCGTTTCAACCCATCAATCCTCAAATATGATAACCAAATGAAGGGTGTAGATGAATGGAGAGAAGAGTTTGATCAAATGATTCCTAAATGTTTGGCACATGTACAGAATGATGGGGAAATTAAACTCGCTGAGTTCCATACTCTACTTGATAGAATTATCATGTTGGACAATGGATACACAAAGTTTGTGGTGGACATCAGGAACCTCTTGGACAACAGATGGAAAAGCCATCTTGTAAGCTTTGCAGCCGCACAGGAATTTAAGTGGCCTAGTGATCTAAAAATAAGTGAATGGCAGGAAACATATTTGGGTCCTGAAGAGGAGATACCACATTAGAAAATAGAATGCCTTGCTCAGGCCTTGGTTGGTCACGGGTTTCTATTCAGTGAATAAAAAATTGGTCTTTCTAATTAAAAATATTTTCTTAAATCTTGTTAGTTTAAAAGTGTTTTCTTAATAGTTATGAACAGTTATGTCCTTTCTATTGTAACTGGTGCAGGAGCACCCGCACATGATCAGGATATAGGTCCGCATGATGACATACATGATCAGGATATAGGTCCGCATGATGACATACATGATCAGGATGTAGGATAGTTATCATCATGATGACGGGATAATCTATTTTTAGTATGTTTGACTTTATCATGTAATAAGGTCCACTGGACCGATGCTATGTAATAGTTCAACATAGGAGTAAGTGTAGGCAGTTAGAGATCGGGATAAGAGAGTCTGAGCTGTCCTCTCTCCCAACCGCTTGGAAGCTCCCAGCCGCTGGGAAGTGATGTTAGTAGTACTCGAAGGATTTGTTATATATACCTTCGATCTGTAGGGTTTAGACATATAGTTTGATATAGTTTTGATATTGATGTACTGGTGTTGAGTAGATATTCAGGAGAGCAGTTCAGACATTGGGAAGCTGTATTCAGGACATTGAATTTCAATTGAATAAGATCTCATCTTTTGCATTATCTGTTTGCATCTGTGTTGATTTCCTTTCCGTTTTGCAAGCTAATGACCACTTTCAACCCTTCCACCGGTTGATCCTGCAAATCGGTGGAATGGTCCTGTATCATAGCTTAGATTGCATTTGTGTTTTCTGTTTATGCATTGCATTGTTCAAGAGATCTGTTAGGAGCATGCTGTAAATCAGCCTAGCATCCTCATGTGCTAGGTCTAGAAGATAAACTGTTAGATTTTGGTTTGGAGGTGATCCGGCCCGGTCGTCACCTGATCTTTGTGAAATTATGCGGTTGTGAGTGTTTTCATGCAGTGGAAGGATACACAGGAGTCTGCATGTGCGTTTCCAGTCGGAACGAGCCGCAACATCATCTGCGAATCCATCGCCATCAGGATCGGGTCATGAAGTTGTTGAAATTTGCATGTTGCAGGTGCATCATGATGTTTTGAGTTGGATATATACTCAGTGTATATATCGCAGTCAGGATCATCTCTCGGGGAAGGTCATCATCCGCATATCGCTAACGGATGCGGGTGTGAAAGTTGAGTTTTTTTGGCTAAGTGTTGAAGAGTTCATCAGGATGATGTGTGACGTCATCGTCATCAGGATATGACGTCATCGTCATCAGGATATTAAGAGATCCCTCTATGCGGGTTTATCCTGTTGTCGCTAAGTGGAAAGGTATCGGCGTAGGCAGGAAGTTGTATTAGCATCATCAGGAGGTTTCGAAGAACCGGATGAACAATATCATGATGCTGTTGCTTGTATCGTCGGGCAGTGAAGCATCGAAGGCAAGTTGTTGAAGTGGAACGTCATCAGGATATTTGGACAACCGGATATTAGGATATCCTGCTGACGAAGGTGATATTGAATATCATGATGATGCCGCTTGTGTTTGGCACCCGATGAACAGTGCAACCGGAGGAGGTGAGCGCCCGTTGTTTATCATGATGATGATAGGCGATAGTCGAAGGAGGTAAATGGTAGTCGACAGGAGGATATTTGCGATCATCCGAAATATGATGATGATGTTGAAAGGTGATGATGCTGTTGGTGTTAGGAAATATGATGATGATGTTCAGCCGATAGAGAATTTTATCATGCTGTTTGTATTGTTGGCTACTCCTTCCTGTTAGGTTGCCTCCGTTGCATTCCACTCTGCATCAGTAACGGGTCTGAAGCTTGTTTGCCTCTTCTATAAAAAGAGAGACCAAGACCCAATAAAAAAAGGGAGAGAGAGGAGAAGGTAGTAGTAGTAGTAGTAGATAGTAGAAAAGCTCCATAATATTTACAAAACTCAAAGACCATGTTGCAAGCATAATTTTGAAGAAGTTAATGGAAAATCTCTGATTCTGTGGTGCCATATTGGTATCAATTGTTTGTTGAAGTTATTCAATTATTTGGTTGTCTCCATTTTAGTGCTTCCTTATTATTAAAAATGATATATCAAGTATATACTCAGTTTATCAATGCACATTTGTTGTATTTGTGTGATATGATTAATTGGTTTCCTCAAAGGAATTAAATACTTCTAGTCAATCACAGTAATCTGGGAGAATTAATTAGATCAGTAAGAAGAACCACATAATTAGGGTTGGCATTATGTCTCCAAGTTGATATCATCTATTGTTCTTATTTGATTTATTCAATTGGTTGCTTCAAGTAGGGATTAAAAATCCTTTTGATAAATTACAAGTAACTTGGTTGTGTTAGTTGGATTATTAAGAATAGTCTGTCAATTATTTCCTTACACGTTGATACAAGTTATTAACCAATATTAGTGTGCCAAATAGTTAGAATTACTACCAAATATAAGCCACTCATCTCAGATTTTCATTTGACTCCATTTACCCAACAAGGCACTAGTCTCACCCGTTTCATTTTACTTAAAACTTTCTATCGATTAAACATAGGATTTACCTTGATATTTCTTATACAATTTATGCCAAATTAGAACTATATCTTTCCATTTCCAATTGCCATTGTGGATAGATTGCTAGATTAGGAAACACACGGTTTAAGTCTGCCTCATTTACATAAGTATACCCACCTAGGTCTGGCAGAGCCAAAAGAGAAGGGGGTCCTATCACACAAACCCTGTATTGTTAACCAAAAACGTATCACAGAGTTCCATACTCTGCTCGATAGAATTATCATGTTGGACAATGGATACAAAAAGTTTGTGGTGGACATCAGGAACCTCTTGGACAACAGATGGAAAAGCCATCTTGTAACATTTGCAGCCACACAGGAATTTAAGTGGCCTAGTGATCTGAAAATAAGTCAATGGCATGAAACATATTTGGGTTCTAAAGAAGATTGAATCTGAAGAGGAGATACCACATCAGAAATAGAATGCCTTACTCAGTTCTTGATTGGTCACGGGTTTCTATTTGGTGAATAACGGATTGGTCTTTCTAATTAAAAAAAATTCTTAAAACTTGTTAGTTTAAAAGTGTTTTCTTAATAGTTATGAACAGTTATGTCTTTTCTGTTGTAATGGGTCTGAAGCTTGTTTGCCTCAGTTGGATTATTAAGAAGAGTCTGTCAATTATTTCCTTACACGTTTATACAAGTTATTAACCAATATTAGTGTGCCAAATAGTTAGAATTACTACCAAGTATAAGCCACTCATCTCAGATTTTCATTTGACTCCATTTACCCAACAAGGCACTGGTCTCAACCGTTTCATTTTACTTAAAACTCCCTATCAATTAAACATAGGATTTACCTTGATATTGCTTATACAATTTATACCAAATTAGAACTATATCTTTCCATTTCCAATTGCCATTGTGGATAGATTGGTAGATTAGGAAACACACCATTTAAGTCTGCCTCATTTACATAGGTATACCCACCTAGGTCTGGCAGAGCCAAAAGAGAAGGGGGTCCTATCACACAAACCCTATCTTGTTGACCAAAAATGTATCAAGAGATTGGCAACCTCCTATGGCCTGAAGCCTGCATTTTTAAGAACAAACACCACGTACACCACAATATGCCACAATGATCTACTAGTTGGCATGACCATACAGTTTGAGTACATTTATTCTCATCCCATCCATATAAGAAATGCACCATACAATATATTGGATATTTGTCAACATCTACATGTAGAATAACTGATGTTATTCTTGAACAAATGCCTACTTTGTACATTTTGTAGAGTAAAAGCGAGGTATATATAACAAATTTTCATCTTACCTCTATGTATATTTCCTTCGTTCATTTTTAATAGAAGTGACATATATGTTAGAACCCTTCTATATTTGAATGTGTTTTGGTTTACATATCTATTTTCCTTTATGTATTCTATGATCTTATTAATTACATTAATAGATAATATAGGATTGTCCCTCACTAGTTCACCTTGGGAATTAGATGAAATAACATCTAAAGTTGACTGTAAATTAACAACATGGTGAGCATTTTGTTGATTTTCTTGCTTATTTTCACCCTTTCGAAAACTGAATTTTCCTATTGAAATTTTGAAGGATGAGATCAATATTTTAGTGCATTAGACTTAAGAATTTGATAATGTATCAAAATCATCATTAGGAATTTGATAGTGTATCTTTGTTGACAAAGTTTGAAATCCAATAACATAATCATGTTACACTCATTAATTTGATCCTTGTTTGATGTTCTCCTATTCCTAATTCAATCTATCTTAATAGTGAAGGAAAATAAATACATAGGCAACCCATAGAGAAATTTGTCATCAATTTTGTTCCTCAAAATTGTCTCATGATATGGTGAAGGAAAAAATTACCAAAGATAAATTGTGATCATTATTCATTGACCCAAAAACTAATGCACTGTTAGAAATGTAGACACCTAAATCTTACCATGGCCTAACATCACACCAGATCTATCCCACATCTCCTCTTACAATGTTATTTAGTTAATTAACCACTTTGATCATTCCTCCTAATATCAGTTTAATAAGTCACGCTATTTAATTAATAAATCTAACCGTTCTTCTAACATTAATTAAATATTAACCCTTCCTCTAAAGTTTCATCCTTAATTAAATAAATCCATATTTATTTAATTAAATCAATCACCCCCAACATTCCCCCACAACTAAATAAATACATATATATCATGGCCATTGTGAAACAATCTTGACTATTTTTGACTATATGAGTGTTTTTGTTTATTACCGCTGTCCCGCAGGTCAATTGATTATCTTTTGCAGTTATGCGGGAACAAGAGGAATGAAATATGGCACATACCACATTCCCGCAGAGCATAAAAGAATAGTTTGCAGCTTAGTGGTAGGAAGTGGTTGATGTGAAGAAGCTACCACTACCCCGTGGATGGTTCATCTGACACTTGCGGCTTGGCGGTGTTCATCTCACGCTTGGTGATGTTAGTCTCTTCCCGCAGTCCCATGGAGATTTGAAAAGTAACCAGTGGCATTGCAGTAATAACACTTACCGCATCCCCACAAGGGTTTCAATCAAGGCTTGGGGTAGAGTGGCAAGAGGAGCATGTAATTGGTTTTCGCCCCCGCCATCTCGTGATAGTCATTCATAACATTTGCAGTTGGGCGGTAAATAGAAGGACATCTGGCTGAAAATGAAAATGAAAGAATATAATGAAAAAGTTGCAATAAATAAAATGGGTGCTGATGAAACACAACATGATCAAATCATTACACAAACTTTCAAAGAATTGAAAGTAGATGAAATTGATGTGAGTCCAGAGGAGGCAAGACAAATGGTGTTGAAAAGTAATATGCTCATCATCCCTGGCCTTGAATTGAAAAAGGTATTTTTGCTTGACCAAGTTAGAAGTCAGGATGATCCACAACTTGTTTCAGAATTTGATTATGAAGATGGCATAAGTGGATGTGGTTTTAATCCAAAGACAAAGACCCTTGCAATCTGGACTACTCAAAAGAATACAAGCAAACCAAGATTGCTTGATATTGTTCAAGAAATGAGGGGTACATCTGTGGTAAAGACTTTACAAGATACATCAACAATAGAAGCAACTGCTCTCAATATTCATACTACTATGTTTACTCATGCTGTTGTAAAGAGGTTAGAACAAAGGTTAATAGATTATGAGCAAACTCAGAAAGTAATGAATGATGAAGTAAACAAATTGTATTTTGAAAATGTGAAATTAAAGAAACAATTGCAAGTTGTGAATCCTTCTCAAGGTCAAGCCATTGTACCCTATCAGCCCCCTGTGCCACAAATAGCCAGTGATGTCACAATGTCTACTAAAGAATTTAATGCAACAAGATTGAAATTTGAAAAGGAAATTGAAAGTTTGAATAAACAAAATGAAATGACAAAGAATGAGGCAAAGATGAAAGTTTTTGAAAATTTTGAGAAAATTTTGAAGCATAGAGTAAAATTGGTTGTGGATAAGCTTGGGAGTGTGCATGATTGCTACTCTTCTTTATCTTAGGCCATTGAGCAATTGAAGATAAACTTTTCTATTTTGGATTTTTTGTTTAAAAAATAGCAACCCTATCATCACAATTTGGTTACAATGTGCTTAGTAGTGCAAAGGAATCTTGATGCCCCTACAACTTTGAAGCCCACTGAGAAAAAGTCAAAATGATCATTGATGAATACCAATATGTGAATGGGGAAAGCTAGAAGATGAAAGCAAAGGTTGAATCTTTTACTACGTTCAAGCATAAATTTATTCCTTTCATACAGATAGAAGAAGAGAAAATCAAGTCTTGACACATGGAAGATGAAATTCAACCAAACAGTAGTCCAAGTTATGGATTTTTTGAAGAAGGATGGAGATGTCAGCATTCTCAGTTTTAACATGATACTAGATTGAGTAATTGCATTGTATGTTGGGTATGCAAAATTTGTGATGGATGTCAGAGCTTCGCTTGATAAAAGATGGAAAGATCACCAGGAGAACTTGCTTCATATTCAGGCTTACCAATGGCCTGGTGATTTTACAATATATAAATGGGAGGAGAAATATCTTAGAGATGAATCATCATCAGCACAGGTTGAGGTGCAGAAGAGAAATGAGTCATATGATGGCATTAAATAGCACCACCACATCTTGAACGTTCTCTTTTTGTCTCTTTATGTTTTCATGTTTTCAAAATGTATTCAAATATATTTGAAAATCTAAATTAGACTTATAAAAGACAAATATTGTAATATCAAGGGTTAGGAATACAAAGATCCATTTTGAATGTGAAAGGTCTGAAGCTTGTTGCTTCCTTTATAAAAGGAAACCAAGACCTTATGGCTCAGAATCTATCTGGAATTTTGATTTTTTGAAAGAGACATTGCACTGCCTGTACTTTGAAGAAAATTAATATAAAAGCTGCTATTCTCTGGTGGTCAACTTTTGGTTATCATTTGTTTGTTGAATTGGATTGCTAATAATTTATCTGGTTGTCTCCAATTTACTTTTTCTTTGTTATTCAAATCAAAAGAGACCCCTGCATTCACATTACAAAAGAGGATAGGTGATATTTATCAAACTAAAATTATAAAGTAATAAGTTATATCTCAAAAGATGTTTATATTATTTAAAAATGAAGGATATTCTACTGTAGAACATTTTGACACCTTTAATATGATTTTGAGTCAAATAGGTTCAATAAATGTTAAACTTGATGAGTAGGGTTTAAAGATTTGTAGAAAACATTAATCCAAATCATATGCCAGATTGGGTTAAGTGAAGTGGATGATTTAATTGACAAAATTACATAAGCTCCTTAATCTGTTCTGAAGTCACCAACAAACTTGAAAGTAAATTGTCATTGGTGAAACAAGGTAACGCCCACTATTTAAGGAACTGGATGAGCTTATCCTTTGACCTATATCACTTAATACTTCCATCACATAAGGATTATCCATTAACAAGTTATGAGGAACATCAATCAATCCATTTAATTAACATTATTGCCAAAAATTCATACCAAAGATTGAACAATTTAAGGATATTGCAATAGGTAATTTGTCGACAATTGAACAATCCATTTAATTAACATTATTGCCAACAATTTAATCATCCTTTTTTAAACATGGATTGCAAATAATTTTAAAAATTTAGAAATCTTGGTCATTAACTTTATTATCTGCTACAATTTCATCTAGTGTATCATTGTCAATGTTCATATGTTCTTTCAAGTATTTAATATTATTGTCATCCTCATCTTGACCTCCATCATCTTCATCATCATTGAAATCTGACTATAGACCATCTATATTGTTACCAGATGTATTTGGATCATCATTTTGTATACCATCCATATTGTTGTCTTCCATAACATCATCCAACTCTGGATTGTTGTCTTCTTGTTCTTGAACATAACCATCTTCAACATCATCATGGATGTCAATTTCTTTGATGTTCTCTAATCCCTCTCTCTCATTTTGTTAGCCATCATTGTTTTGTTCAGTATCCACTAATGCATCATCAAATACATGCATTAATCTTAGATCATAATGTATGACAAATATCCATTTTGGGTCCAAAATATCTTCATAGAAAAATACCTGCACATGAACGACATACATATATTAGATGTATGGTATAACAATTTTATTGATTAATAAACACACACACACACACACACACACACATATATATATATTCGCAATAAACTATGAATTAATAGATTAATGATCACTACCGCTTCTTGTTTGAGTTAAAGAAATACCCGCTCACAATGAATTGGTAGAACATAAGGCTCCTTATCCTTCGGTAGGAAACATGAGGAATCTATAGAAAACAATCCACTACGGGTATCATGTCTTCGTGTTCTCTCAAATGCTTCATACCATCTACACTTAAAAATACAACATTTAAAAGAGCGGTAATCCAACTCAATAATTTCTTGTATTTTCCCAACATATTGTAGATTCCCTTCAATTATATTCTTATCTTTTGAGCTTGATCGACTCGATTGCTTGAAGTCAACCATGATGCCACAATCGAAGGATCATCTTTTTACATCTACACTTTCTACATGATAATGTCAACCATATGCCCACATTGCTGGATATTTCCTCACCTATGAAAGACCATTTATTTCTGTGAAAACAAATATAATGACGAGTATTAAAATAGTTAATAGTGTCAAAGCTATAAGGAAACAAAATTTTGTAAAATTCCAACTGTACCTTTCTTTCACATTCTCTAGACATGTTGATTTCATCTTCTGTTATGTTTGAATCTATACCTACATCTTCTATTTGATTTTGAATTTGTTCAATAACCCATTCTAGTGTGCAATCTTTGCTCCATTCCCTAAGCAAATCAGTGGGAAGTGGAGTATTCCTTGGGTTTGATCTCTTAAATTGCCTCCTTGCTTCTAACACTTCTTCTCTCTTTTTATCATACAGATCAATCCATTTGTTCATAAAGTCCATGTGGTACAGAATGAACTTATCGAGTATAGCACTTTCATCTACACCTATTACATGTCAACATGTTTATTTCAAACTCCAAATGTCATGCTGTTAATTTGACAAATAAATTACAGAGTAAATTAATGATTGCAAGAAAAAAAAAACCACACTGATCATGAATTTACTTACTAATTTCTACTTGAACACCATTAGATTGTGGTTTTTCTCCATCAATAATATCTGATGCTCGTTCTTCATCCCAGAAGCGTGGCCCATCTTCAAAATCCTTACCAAGGAATTCACACAGGAAGAAAAATGCTTCATTCATTACACACCCTTTAGCCATGCAACCCTCTGGATGTGCCTTTTGTCAGACATATCTTTTTAGAGTTTTCATATACCTCTCAAAGAAAAACATCCACCTCGTTGATACGACACTCACCAAATCAATGTCATCGACTAGGTATATAAGTAAATGGACTTGTAGGTCCATGAAACTTGTAGGGAGCTCCTTCTCAAATACACATACAATTTCTGCAATTTCTTTCTTCCATTTTGGCACTTCACATTCGTGGATCTCCTTGGAGGTCACCCACCTAATATAAGAATAGTAAATTAGTATGAACCTTTAGTCAAAAATTAAAATGCAATATAATATATCTATGACTCTCACACATTAACCACATACCTTGTAAATGCTGACAATTGACTTATGGCATTCCTTAAGTCAACTGTAAGACAGGAATCCCCCCTAATTGCCAATGGCATGATATGCTATGAAACACATTTATGAAAAGGTCATTAGTAATTTTTTCTCACACAACATAATGATCTATCAAAATATATTTAGTACTTAATCAATGTTACTAGTAAATGTTAAATGATGATATATAATACCTTCATAAAATTATGAAAATCATGTGTTTTATATCCTGTGATATGTCCATCAACTGTAAAAGCTTTAGCCAATGATGACCCATAGCCAGTAGGTGTCCTTATTGAATGGATGACATTTTTTAGTTGGTCTAGCTCTTTTTTTTCAAAATCCATAGAGCTTCTGCATATGTTTCATTTCCCTTATTTGGCCACAAATGTTTTCTATCAATTTTGGTACGTGAAAGAGTAATATCTCTCCTTGAAGACAAGGTGTCCTTCTCTTTGCCTGATATATGTCAAAATATAGAATATGGGACATTTTTTAAGATGTGCATAGGATCTAATAGGTGATATATTAATAGATCCTTCCAGTAAGGGAGCTCATAAAATATGGATTTCCTTTTCATTCCTTCTGGCATATTAACTATAACTTGTTATGGTTCTTCAATTGAATCACCCCGATCAAAAAAATCCTCCCAACCTTTCAATTCAACATCTTCATACTTCTTAAGCTAATCACCTAGACCCATAATCATGGGAGGGCCTCTATTTTCAACTTTTCCATCAAATTGATTCTTCAGGCGATTGCTAAACTTATGATCTAGTGGTAGAAAAACCCTGTTGTTTGTGTAAATAAATTTATGTAGATCTTTAGAATACCGCCCTTGAAATTATTCTGCACATCTTGGACATGCAAATATCCCTTTGTTTGAATCCCTGCAATTCAATAAGTAATGTTAATAACATCAAAAAATAGTATAAAACTAAGTATGAAAGTTGGGATGAAAATAAATTATGAGTGTAAATACGTAAATATTTTATCTTACCAGAACAAACACCAAGTCCTAGGAAATCATGAATAGTCCAACATAGCACACTGTACAACATGAAGGACCTATTTGATGGGGGATGTGATATGTCATACATTCTTATGCCTTTTCATAGCAGTTGCATCTCATCAATAAAAGGTGCAAGATAAACATCCATGTTTTAACTTGATGTTTTCCAGGAACAATGAGATTCAGCATAAGGTGCTCCTTTCTAACACTCATCCATGGGGGAATATTGTATACTATCAATCCGACTGGTCAAACACTATAATTTGAGCTCAAGAAAGAGAATGGGCACACTCCATCAATTGCAAGACCAAACCTGATACTACGGGGTTCATCTTTGAATTTTCTTGGCCATTTTTCCTCTATGTGTTTTATTGCTTTAGAGTCGACCGAAATTTGCATGAATCCATCTTTACTCATATTCTTTGCATGCCAGTCCATCAATTATGCAAGTGACTTGCAACGAAACATTCGTTGAAGTCTAGGTATAATTGGCATGTGACACAAAACCTTCTTTGGAACTGTAGGACCTTGTACATCTGTACGATATCTCTTCTCTTTACATAAAGGGCATTCTCCCTTGTATTGATATTCATCTCTGTATAAAATGCAATCATTTTTACATGATTGAATTTGCTTATATTCAATCCCCAACGCAACTAACAATAGACGTGCCTCTCTGCAAGTTGATGGCAACACATTATTTTCAGGGAATATTTTAGTTTTTAGTGCCCTGTAAGATTGCCAAAGATTAAATCAATTGAATCCTTTGACTTATGATGAACATGTTTGATATGTCAATCTATACTAGGACTATTTATATACAATATATCGTTTTAAAATCCCCTTAAAGAAATATAAATAAAGTTGATGAATGTTTACAAATTATGTATACCAATTGACAATTGCAAAGTAAGAAATAGATTTCAACTCACTTCAGTAGGGTAGTGAATCCTTTATCTGACCAACCAAATAGTGACTTGATTTCTAATAATATTAATGTGCATGCCAGTTTTGAGGTTCTACTTGCACCCGATTTGAACACAGGTGTCTTTGCTGATTGCTTGATGGAGTCTTTCAAGTTGTTGTCATCAACATTACATTGGTGGTAATTACCCCTGCTATCATCGTTGCTGTCAACCATATGATCATTATTGTCATTATTGTTTTCATCCCCAAAGAAATTTGTAAGCATTTCATTCAATCCTTCTTCATACATTGCATTTTCACTATCATGATCATCATCATTAAGGCTAGGTGGCATGTCATCAATGTATGCGGATCTCATCAGCTCTTCAAATTTCTTAACTGATAGTATTCTCTCCAATAATGCTCTTTTCACCCTGGTATTGTTTAAAGGATGGTTTGGATCGTCCCGTCCAAATCTTAATAACCTAGTTGGATCTTGGGTATTAGTATGTGTTTCATCAACATCTTCTACCTATCAACAAATGCAAGCATTATTTAATGTTTGGCAACAATTGGATAAATCATAAATGTATCAATTTCAAAGAAATATAATCAAATATGTCTTAAAAAATAAAAATATTGGTTGTATGAACATATATATAGAACATCCACAAAAAACAATTTTCTCAAAGTATTCATCCCATGTACTATAGTCCTGACCAACCTCTTTTTCAGTGCAATCATTTGTTGTGTCTGCAGGATCCATTGTCATATCCTCTTCCACCCACTGTCATCTATGTGATTTAACAGTTTTAGGTCCACATCCACATACATATATTTTTCATTTTCTAGTTGAATGTTCAGGCTCTGTATTTGCTCCAATCTCCATCTAAAATAATCAACAACATGCATTAATTTATGTCAAGATTGGATAATACATTATAAATTTTAATAATACTATGAAAAAAGATGGACGTATCACAAAATGCCATCAGATCATTTTTTGCTAAGGAAATTGGATTTGAGTACCTGATTTCCCGCTACATCCGTTGTGTCCTCATTTGATATGACACGATATGTTGCCATGGCCTCATCTGGCCCCTATAATACACAACATAGTAAATAATGTTTAGTACACCAATTATATCATTTCAACGATTATATGCTATCCAACACAAAACCTCACTTAGTCATATATTTGACATATTGATATGATGTTTTGGCCATCCTAATTTTCAAACTTTTCCCTCGAGCATAGAATCACATTTAATCACCATTCCTGTGCATTTTCAACCAATAAGTTTGACCTCAGAGGCCTCGTGGACAAAAAAATGACTTTATCTCTTCTATGTTGTAGCATTTGTGTATTCATAAACACCTTCCTCCTTTGGTTGAGGTTGCTTTCTCTTCTTACCTATATTGTATCTACAGATTCTGTTGTCATATCTATTTCCACCCACTTTCCTCTCTGTGATTTAGTAGTTCTACGTCGCCCACATCCTCTCTCCATGGCCTCCTTTGGATCCTCCAATACACAACAATGACAATAGTCACATAATAGCTATGTACCAAGAGAATATTCTTGAATTTATCTTGTTAATACACTCACTTTTCATTAAGACGCACTATGAAAAACAAAATAGGACATTGCAACATTTTGCTCTTCAGAAAAAGTTTACACGTAAAATCTTGACAACTAGAGCTCAAATCTTATGATTACAAGATGACTACAAATTCACATCAAAAAGACATTTATTTCATATTGACTCTCCTTTTTCTTTTATGGGTCATTTTAAGGCAATCTATATCTCTCCAAGTGGCCATAAAACCCTCAAAACTATTATAGAACCCTCAAAATAGTCTCAAAGAGTCTTTGGCACCAAAAATTTAAATTACTGATGGAGGGAAGGATAATTTGGATGTTAATTTTGAAATCACATCATTAGATCTTTGTTAGGTTAATCCTAGCCATTGGATATTCTTTAATTATAGGGACATTATGTTATATTTCACCATTACCTTTCACTCCAAAATTAATGTTTTCCTTTGAAAAGAAAACCCTCCATTAGCTATCATAACCCCAAATATCTGTTGAAGTGAACTTAAACATTATGTGCAACTGTCATTGCTCATATTAAGCACCTACCTCCCTTCTTAGTGGTCCCACATGTGTGATGTATGCGAATGAGTCATATGGTACTTGTGCTACATGTTTAAAGTTTGAATTTTGCTCACATTGTTGGAAAAGGCCCAAAAAGACCTTTTATTTTTGAGTTTTATACTCTATAACATGCATCTCCTTGATCTTTTAATCTAATCTATGACATGTTGTCTTTGCATTTCAATGAGATCAATTCTTGAAAAATGACAATCTAGAGGTTAAAAAGACAAGTTGACACCTTACCTAAGTTGTCATGTTCTTGAAACCTTGTCACTATAAAGAGGAGATATCTAGAGAGTAATGTCACAAGGACATAACCAAGGCATGCACTATCGTGAGCCATAGGGACAACTTACTACACCATCCAAAACTTCATTTGAACTAGCTACTATCAATAATTCACATTATTGGGGACTGTCATGAAGAAAACACCATGCATAGGAATGTCATAGTCAAAGTGGAGAGGATTGTCTAGTCATTGTATGACTGTCATAATAGCTAGTGGGTTAGTTACCATGCTTCAACCTAACATAGGTTAATGAGAACATAGAAATGAAAATCACAATACCATAAGCACACTCCATAAGCTGCCAATATAGTCCCAATATCATGTCATCATGATAGTAAGAGAAGAGTTGTTTGGTTTTCCCAAAGCCATATCACTTGCATAAGGATTGTCACCAACCATCTGTGTAAGGTCGTGAAAGAGTGAGTCATTATTGAGCTAATCATAAGAGAAGCATGAAGTCAAAATGCTATCATGGAAACAAGATATAGTTACTTATTATAAGGACAATCCAAATTTGGTGAGGTTACATTTTTATCAACTTCCAAGCAAAATACATCATTTTGCACTTATTGGCGCTAAATTAGGTGCACTTTGCGGTGCCTTTGGTGCCCCAAACAGATTAAATTTTTGGCACTAAAGTCGATGTTAACTGCTCCGACTACTGGATCAAAAAAATTTAAAAAATTCCCGCCTGCACATACCCCAAAACAAAAAACAAAAAAAACAAAACTTTATTGATTTTTGGTGTTCATTTTTTATTTGGAGATCAAGCGTTTGGGTTGGAGTCCCACCTGAATTAATATATGAGAAATTCGATAATTACAAGAGAAAAACACCGCGCGAAGAGATGAGAAGTTCGATTTAGTTTTCAACACCATAGGTAAGGTTACAATTACAATAAAAAAATTTCGTTCCCAAATATATTTTTGTTTTGATTAAATGGATAGGATTGTGAAGAAAGGGTTGTAAATATTGTTTTGTTTATGGGTGAATCATTCAAGTCTCATGTGGTTGCAAAGGAGGAGGGTAAAATTGTAGACATTGCATTATTTCCTCTGCATCCGAGAGCAGTGAACGCATTTTTCAAACCCCAATGTCCAAGTTCGCTTATCATTACCATCAATACCTTTCTCTAAACACAACTTTTTCGCTTCCTTCCTAAAAAAGTAGTTGAGTGCTTTAAGACAAGTCAATTGTGAGCAAACTAAAATTAGGGCTTTTGAGACGAGGGTGAGCAAACTAAAATAGAGGTTGGTCGAGACAATACGACGAGACAGGGCTTTTGAGATGAGGGTGAGAAAACTAAAATTAGGCCGGGAACTATAGATTCCCTCCCAAGGCACCAATTGATTTATAGGAAAACAACTTCATGATTTGCTCTACAAAGTAAAGGTCAAAAACCTTGAGGAATACAGAAAAATTGGATGAAAACTTTCATACCTGGTAGTGTGTACTTCGTTTGCCTCCACAGACTGAATGAAAATAATTGGCCCTAGGTCGCCTAAAAATGTCAAGCAATAGAAGGAAGAGAGCAAAGGGAGAAGACTCTGGCCACAATGAGGTAATTCATTGTCAATTTATAGATTTGTAAATGTTTCCATTATTTCTTTGATTTTTACTTTTTAGTTTTTTTATTTGTAAATTTAAAAGAAGAAATTTATTTTATAGGAACATGATACTGACAAAGATAAAGAGGCATTGGCTTCTATATTGGGGGTAGAGGCAGTGAACAAATTGGATGGTGTGGACTTGGCAATGCTTGCCAGATACATAGAAAAATGATCTGGTAAAGCCCTTGAAACATTACAACCAAATCAACACTGTCAAAGGGAATCAACTAATTCCCCAACTAGTCATGGATCAAGCAAAAGATCTAGGAGGAAAATAACAATAACCTCTAAGAATGTGGAACAGGGAACAGAGGCTTCCAATGTCCCACCCACTCCTAGGACACAGACTTCTTCGACCACCACGCCATGTTTTGCATCTTGTATTGGTACCTACGATACCAAGATAGAATACGATGTGGTTTCAGGGGACGTCTGAATGACGGATGCTGGAAAAACATTTGTGAATAGGTTGAAGGAATCATGCCTTCAATGGTTCAAAGACCATCTACATTTGCCATTCTCAAAGATACCCATGCACCTGCAAAAAGCAGTTATCCAAGACATGGAGACTGAATTTGGCACAGGTTGGTCTGTAAAGAAGATAAAGCTACGAATGTCTCAAAACTACAAGAGATTTTGGTGAAACCAAAAAAAGAAGATAAAAAAACTCCCTCCTGAGCAAAGGCTCAAAAAAAGGCCAATTGATGTAAGTTTGAAAGTATGGAAAGAGCTTGTAAAATCATATGAGAAGTTTGATGCATGGAGGAAGTCTGGTGAGGAAAGTACGCAGGTATTTGAATTTGCTCATAAGATTATATCAAATTTATTAAATGATTTTTAAATTTTATTTGTGCATAGTTAAATTGAATTAGTATATGTTTCAGGACAAGGCCTCCAAAGTTAGGCTTGACAAACTTCATGCCACGCATCACAATGGCCAGAAAGGTTTACAAGCCTTGATCTGTACATTTATAAGTATATTTAATAAGTTTAAATGATAATTTTTTTTAATTTCCTAGGAAAAAGTAAATGATTGCATATAAATTAGTTTAACTAGTCCATGTGCCATGTTTTGACAGGAGGAGAAATATGGCCGGCATCCAAGCCAATTTGAAAAGGAAATGTTACAAAGCAAAAAGTGGACCGATTTTGTAATCTGGATGGAGAACGAGGTATGAATAGTTGACTTTCAATAACTTAGTTGGATATTGTTGTGTTAATATGTCAATTTGAATTTCTTGTGTTGAGTCATTTATTGATGCATAGGATGAGTTCTAAAGTGCTTCTCTGTTGGCCCTAGCCCCCTTAAATGTAAGATTTCTCTTAGATGACAAATGATTACTCTTATATCTTTGGGGACCCTTCTTGGTGCCATTAGGATCATAATGAGTATACTAGTTTTGTGCTTGCTTACAAAAAGTGGTCGTAATTAACCTAATCTTGTGGTCATTATCCACAACATTTTGTGTGTGCCATGCTATCTCATATGCTTAAGTTTAATGGGATAATAATGAACAGAAAACCCTTGTTTACCTGCCTCCAACTAATGGACTTGTTGGGACCTAAAATTTCCTACCATTTTTTGTAAAAATCTTAGGTTCCCATGATGAAAAATCTGACTACAACACTCAGAAATGCACCTGTACAATATACTTCAGTGGCCTACTTTGAAGGGTTATAATTTGAAGCCTATTCATTTTTATGTCAAACCACTTGGTAGGCATACTTATCTATCATATGTGAGTGTACATGCTTGATTTTGGCTTCCCACGATCAGATTGGACAAGGTTTTGCAGTGCCAAGTTAAAGGGTTCTGGTGGTACCCACCTAGGGTTAGGGTTTTAAGTCGAGTCTGCAAGCCTATATTTTTATTCCTTTAAACCCCTTAAGGCCTTACGTTTTCTTGTCCTTTGGCCTCTTGCACTTTATCTTTTAAAACTGCATTGACTTCCTGTATTAAAGGGCAATTGTCTTGAGGTCTTCTTAGAGGGGTGATATGTGACTAGGGTACGAAGACTAGGACTTTGTATGTAATCTTAAGCCCTCCTTTCTGATTTGTTGGAAGCCTTCTTCACTAATACATAAGGACTATCAAGACTCCTATGATAGTGCATTAGAGAGACATTGAAATCACAAAGGAGATACATGTTATTAGGCCATCACCCAATGGAGAAGGGATTGTCATAAAGAACATGACAGTGTTACCTTGTCATAGTCACAAAGGGGATAGTCTTTGTGGTGGTAATTAAAGTCACTAAGTTTACATCCACCTTCCTAGGGTTTGCAGAAATGCCTAAAGTTGAATATGCCTATTTTAAAGATCTTGCCATGAGTATTTTCCATGTTTTTACAAATGGAGACCTCCCCAATCCTCATCTCAAGTTTCAAATGCACAATGAAATGATGGAGGACAATCATAACTATCATAATAGTACATTAGCATTTTTTGTCTCCAAGTGGCCCTTGAGATTGTCAAGGGGATGGATATAGAGTTGGGATTATGGTTTTTGTTTAAAATCCTTGTGTCATTGACCTAATATTTATTTGTGGCAAGTATCCCAATAGTCTAAAGATTACAAATTGTTGTCAAGAAAGGACTGCCATAGTTAAGTGTGGTACAGTGATACAATTTCATCTTAGTTGAGTATTGTATAAATCTCAAGCTATTTAGAATGCATGGGGTATTAGGGTGTGGTATCACTATATAGGTAACCATAAAGTGATTTCTTCAACCCAATCTTGGCCTATATAGTACCCAGTGTGAAGAGCAAGATAGTGTTGTCCAAGAACCTTGTTACGGTCACAAATGAGGGCAGTCTTAGCTATTGTAACCATAGTTGGAATCCCTTGTTGTTACCATAACATACATGACCTAAAACCATGACTCTACGAGTATGAGTTGTTTGAAAGCCAAATTCCACAACCTTTGCCACCATCCTCCCTGCCTGTGTCAAAATGGGAGTTTTGGAATAGGGTATGGACATCCATCAATACATAAAGTATAGAGGAATTTTGTCAGATGTTGTAGTTGCAACTGCCATGTTAGACATGTATGCAAAATGTGGAAGCATTGACAAGGCATGTGAATTGTTTGACAAAATGCATCAAAGAATTGTGGTCTCATGGATTGCAATGACTGCAGGATATGCACAAAATGGATTTGTTGAAAAGGCTTCAAAAATTTTAAAGCAAATGCAATTGGCTAGTGTAAAGCCAAATTCCACAACCTTTGCCAACATCCTCCCTACCTGTGTCAAAATGGGAGCTTTGGAATAGGGTATGGACATCCATCAATACATAAAGGATAGAGGAATTTTGTTAGATGTTGTAGTTGCAATTGCCCTGTTAGACATGTATGCAAAATGTGGAAACATAGATAAAGGCGCGTGAACTATTTGATAGAATGCCTCAAAGAAATGTTGTCTCATGGACTGCAATGGCTGCAGGATATGCACAAAATGGATTTGTTGAAAAGGCTTCATAAATTTAAAGCAAATGCAATTGGCTGGTGTAAAGCCAAATTCCACAACCTTTGCCAGCATCCTCCCTACCTGTGTCAAAATGGGAGCTTTGGAATAGGGTATGGACATCCATCAATACATAGAGGATAGAGGAATTTTGTCAGATGTTGTAGTTGCAACTGCCCTGTTAGACATGTATGCAAAATGTGCAAGCATAGACAAGGCACGGGAACTGTTTGACAGAATGCCTCAAAGAAATGTGGTCTCATGGACTGCAGTGACTGCAGGATATGCACAAAATGGATTTGTTGAAAAGCCTTTAGAAATTTTGAAGCAAATGCAATTAGCTGGTGTAAAGCCAAATTTCACAACCTTTGCCACCATCCTCCCTACTTGTGTCAAAATGGGAGCTTTCGACCAACCAATTTGTAGCACTTAAGGTTATGTAATAGAATTTATAGTTGATAGTTGACAAGGGTCATTGTACCTCATCATTTAATCATATTTCTTTTGTCAAATCCAGGGTTGTGTCCTTGGCTATCTGCAATTAGGAATCCTATAGTTTCCAGTTTTATCTAGCTAACTCTAATGACCTCTCCTGATTTAAAGGAACTGATCTATCTGCTATGAAATGAATTCCAAGAATATTGAAAACAAAACTAAATAGTAAATTACTTAAAGCAAATCTATAAACTGAAACATGCATCTATCTATGAAAACATTAAGTATCTTTTAAAGTAAAATCTAAAACAACAAAACAACAGTACTAGCCTTCTGCCTTGGTGGTGAGAGTGGGCCCTTTCTCCACACCCTTAGGGCTGAAGACTTAAGTAAAGAATCATCACAAGAGAATGATATCACAACTCAATTCAATCCAATTCCATCAGCTTTGTATTCAACAAAATATTGATATAAAAAATGAGATTACATAAATCAGAAGAATAATCGCCCTCCTTTTCTGCTACTTCTGTAAGTTTATATCTAAATCTATGATGAGAGATCATGCATCCTATGCTACTAGTTCATCTAAGAGATAACATTAATCTCTTTATTCTACTAATAGTCTAACTACAGGATAAATATCCATTTAAATAAAAAATAATTGAGTGGAACAAAAGTTCACACTGAATCTGAGTCTTAGTCTTAAATACAAATGGGCAGCGAGGCCCTGAAATATAGGGATTAAATCAGTTCATCAGTAACTCATTCAAAAACCAAAAAGAGATAAAACTTCCAGCAGTTAACTATAGACTGCTCTTAATTACTCAGGTGATGATTTGAGTAACATCAGTGTTAGGGTTATATCAATTAAATGCAAATAAAGATTAAATAGAGGAATGGAAATACACAGAAATAATAATAGCGCGAGACAAGTTTTAATGTGGTTCACCCAAACTCGGGCTACATCCACCAAACAGAGAGTCCAAAATTATTATCCAGTAAATCAAACTGATTACAACCAGCAGTCCTTGCAACTCAATACCGTTGTAAATGCTACAATACAATATTAATGGAAACCCTAACCCTTAGTCACTTTTATCAAGCTTTTTGTCGGTTACAAGAATAGGGTTTTTTTTATGTCGGCCAATGAAAAAAATAACTCCTAGTGCCTTTATAAAATAATAAAAAATTGTGTGAGGTTTCGGGGGCGTTGCCCCTAGACCCCGCAAGGGGTGCTGCCCCTTGACCTCGTAGGAATTTGGGGGGAAACCGCGCTGATAAAAGTGGGGTAAATTTAACCTCCGAGTCTGATTAGGCTCCATATAACAACAATCTCCCACTTGGAGACCAATCATAACATCATTGACCCTGTAACTCCCACTGGAAATTAGCACCCTGGACTCTACTATTTTGATTTTGTGTTCAGCCTTCAAGACCAACCGAAACTGAAGAGGAGCTCAGCTTCTCCCTTGTCACTACCTTTGTAAACATATCCGTTGGATTTTCATCTATATGTATCTTTTCCAGCCTTAACTGTCCATCATCCAACACCAACTGAATGAAGTGATACCTCAACTGTATGTGTTTGGTCTTTGAATGCAAGGTAGAATTCTTTGCAAGATGTATGGAACTTTGACTATCCGTAAACAAAAAAAAATTATCCTATTGTTTGCCCAATTCATCCATGAAAGATTGCAGCGATATCATCTCTTTGCTTGCCTCTATTGCAGCTACATACTCTGCCTCTGTGGTGGATAAAGCAACCACCTTTTGCAACCTAGAAATCTAACTCACCACTGTCCCACCTACAGTAAAGACATAACCTATAGTACTCTGTTTGGTATCAATATCCTCTGCCAAATCTGAGTCTACATAACATGCTAAATTAGTATTAGAGCCTCCAAAACATAAGTGTTTATTGGATGTACCTCTCAAATATCTGAGAATCCATTTTACTGCATTCCAACACTCCAATCCAGGATGACTCATATACCTGCTTACGACTCCTACAACATGTGCAATATCCAGTCTCGTGCATACCATGGCGTACATTAAACTTCCTATAGTTGAAGCATATGGTACCTTAGACATTTTTTCTTCCTCCTCTGGTGTCTTAGGATACATCTCCTTAGTCAATTTCAAATGACTAGGAAAAGGTGTGCTGACAACTTTTGCATTCTCCATATGGAATCTGTGCAACACCTTTTCAACATAATCAGCCTGAGATAGAGTCAATTTGTTGTTCTTCCTATCTCTACAAATTTTCATACCAAGGATTTATTTTGCTACCCCCAAATCCTTCATAGCAAATGACTGTGCTAACTGCTATTTTAACTCTCTTATGTGATCCATGTTAGACCCCGCTACAAGCATGTCATCAACATATAAACATAAAATAATGTAGCTGTCATTATCCAACCTCTTAAAATAAACACAATGGTCAGAATTACACCGACTGTAGCCTTGCTCGTCCATAAAACTATCAAATTTTAAATACCATTGTCGAGGTGCTTGTTTCAGGCCATACAAACTCTTCTTCAATTTGCACACCAGTTTCGCCTTATCTTTGACCTTAAATCCTTGGGGCTGTTCCATGTATATCTCCTCCTCCAAATCACCATGGAGAAAGGTAGTTTTCACATCTAGTTGTTCCAAATGCAAATCTTCAGCAGCCACAATACTTAAAACAATACGAATAGAAGTCATCTTGACAACCGGAGAAAATATCTCATCAAAATCAATGCCCTTTTTCTGTGTAAATCCTTTTACAACTAACCTAACTTTAAATCTTTTCTTACCTCCATCTTCCTCTTTCAACCAATAAACCCCTTTGTTTGGTAAAGCCTTTTTACCTACATGCAACTTACATAATTCCCAAGTCTAATTTTTCAACAAGGAGTCCATTTCTTCTTTCATTGCAAGCTCCCACTGAACCTGTGTATCCACCTGCATGGCTTCATCATACCCTTCTGGTTCACCAGCATCTGTTAACAAAATAGAATACAAAGAGGGAGAGAACCTTTTAGGAGGTCGACTTAGCCTTGTTGACCGTCTAACATTCACTGGAGTTTGTGGTATTTTTGGTTGCTATTGCGGAGCATGAGGAACCACTGGAACATCACTAGTTGGAGTATCATCCAGCACCACATAATCCTTTTCTTTCTTCTCATGTTGCTGCAACTGATCTTTGTACAACACCTTCTCATTGAATACAACATTGCTGCTTCTCACAATTTTTTGATTTTCAAAATCCCAAAGCCTATAACCAAATTCATCAATGCCATATCCAATGAAAGTACATTTTTTATTTATTTTGCATCCAGCATGGTTCTATTTTACATCCATATCCAATGAAAGAAGAACTCACCTTCTTACTTGTCCATGCTTCCTCTGGAATACCATAGCCCAAAGGAATTGAAGGACCTCTATTAATTAAATATACAGTAGTGTTGACAACCTCTGCCCACATGTTTAAAGGAAGCCCAGCATGCAATCGCATGGTCCTTGCATGCTCCATTATTGTCCTATTCATGTGTTCAGCCGCTCCATTTTCCCGTGGAGTCCTTGGAACCATTTTCTGCCTATGAATTCCATTAAAGGAATAATAATCCTCAATTTTTTGCTACAATACTCACCACCATTATCAAATCTAAGATATTTTAATCTTTTACCTGTCTCATTTCAACCAAGCTTCTCCATTTCTTAAATGTTTCAAATACATCATATTTCTACCTAAGGAAATAAATCCATACCTTCCTAGTTGCATCATCTATGAATGTAACATAATACCGAGAGCCACCGAGAGAAGATACCTGAGCTGGTCCCATACATCTGTATGCACAAACTCCAACTTTTCATCTTTCTTTTGCTTTTCATCCTTGAGAAAACTGACTCTCTTTTGTTTTCCATACACACAACTTTCACAGAAATCCATATTAATACATTTTAGACCTAGTAAAACTTTATTATAATGAAGTAACTTCATACCTTTTTCACTCATATGCCCAAGTCTATTATGCCACACTGTTTTCTCAAAACCTACAGCAACTGTTTCAGCCTCTTCCTGCTAACGTGCAACAACTATTCCTGAAACTATTTATTTTTTCTCTGCAATAGCTAAAGTAGAAGGATCAGTATGACCTATACAAAGATATAAGTGCCTACTTTCACACTACTATTAAGGCACCTTTTGAAACCTTCCAATTTTTATCAGTAAATGTAACAATGCAACCTTCTTCAACTAGCTACCCTGCTGAAATTAAATTCCTATTGAGCCTTAGAACGTGCCTTACTTCTTGTAGTAGACAATGATTCCCATTCTGCAACTTAATCTTAATTCTTCCCTTTCCAACAATCTGACAGGGTTCGTTATCTCCCAAATAAACCAGCCCAAAATCCCCTTGGACATAATCAAGAAAATAACTTCTATGGGGTGTAGCATGAAATGAGGCCCCTGAATCTAAAACCCATGAATCATCAACATTATCTAGGGAAAGAATCAAAGCATCATATTCAGACTTATTACTTACCACATTTGCCTCCTTATTGCCTTCTTGTTTGTCTCCTTTATTCTTTCGAGACCAGCAATCTTTCTTCAAATGACCTAGTTTCCCACAGTACCAGCAATCCTTTTGTCCTCTAGATTGGGATCTCTTGTCCTTTGATTTTCCTCGTGACTTCCCATGACCTCCAGAAACTTTTCCTCTCTCTTTTGATCTACCCCTTCTTTCTGCATTCAAAACACTACCTAATGTGGACCCTCTTGAGCTTTTCCAGTGGATTTCCTCGCTAAGGATAACACCAACAACATCATCAAATTTTAAAGTGTTTGAACCAGAGACAGAATTACTTACAACCATTACCAAGCTATTCTAGCTTTCTAGCAAAGAACATAAAACCAAGAGAGCCCTCACCTCTTCATCAAATTTCACTTTTATAGAAGTTAACTAACTAACAATTGTATTAAACTCATTTAAATGATCTGTCACAGATCCACCTTCAATCATTTTCAGATTAAACAAACGCTTCATGAGAGATACCTTATTTGAGGCTGAGGGTTTTTCATACAATTTAGCCAAAGCTTTCATCACTTCACTTGTTGTATTTGCTTCTGTTATATTGAATGCCACAGATGGTACGAGGCACAACCGAATGGTTCCCAGTGCCTTTCTGTCTAGAAGTTCCCAATCCTCATTTGTCATTCCTGTCAGTTTCTTGGATACTCCTTCCAATGGCCTCCATAAATCCTTCTGATAGAGGTAATCCTCCATCTACATCTTCCATAACTGATAGTTCTGTCCATTAAATTTATCGACCTTCAATTTACCCTCATCCGCCATTACTCCCACTCAACTGTGAAACTCCCACTCAACCATGAGACCTTCCTACAGATGATAATTGAACACAACCCGCTCTGATACCACTTGTTAGGGTTAGCCGGTAGAAGATATTGATTAAATGCAAATAAAGATTAAACAGAGGAATAGAAATACACAGAAATAATAACAGCGAGAGACAAGTTTTAACGTGGTTCACCCAAACTCAGGCTACATCCACCAAACAGAGAGTCCAATATTATTATCTAGTAAATCAAACCGATTACAACCAACAATCCTTGCAACTCAATACCGTTGCAAATGCTACAATACAATATCAATGGGAACCCTAACCCTTAGCCGCTTTTATCAAGCTTTTTGTCAGTTACAAAAATAGGATTTTTTTTAATGTCAGCCAATTAAAAATTAACTCCCAGTGCCTTTATAAAATAATAAAAAATCATGTGAGGTTTCAGGGGCACTGCCCCTTGACCCCGCCTTGTATCACGACAGGGAGCACGCCAGGGGCATTGCCCCTGAACCCTGTCTTGGGGGCACTACCCCTAAACCCCCACAAGGGGCGCTACCCCTTGACCCCGTAGGAATTTGGGGGGAAATTGCACTGATAAAAGTGGGGCAAATTTAACCTCCAAGTCTGATTAGGCTCCATATAACAACAATCAGGAGCATCCTGATCACCACTGGAAGTGTCTGACCAATAGCTGTGCTAGAAATCTGCACTGTTCTAAAAAGGTGTCAGAGATGTATGTCCCTGTCTGTAGCTCTGGAGATATGTTTGTGACCTTCTCGTTAAGCTCCGGAGATGCTCAAGACTTCAATCCAGCTCCGGAGATGCTTCACCTTCTTATCCCAAAAACTTCTCCTATTAAATTTGAAACTTTGGAGACCAGACGTGGCAGGTTGATGTTGGCTCCGGAGATCATTAGGACTACCTTCGGAGATGCACAAACTGTCTACTCGAACACCTGTACCTATTGATTCAAAAAGAGAAGATTTCTACATATTTCCATCAATTCAATGCACATTAGTCCTTCAATCAGAAATCATGATCTTAAGTAATGAACATCTCTTATTAATCATCATTAGAACAATCTTGCTAGCCTATTTTGGTGCAGTCATCAGGACAATGGGATAAAAAGGGAGAAAAAGAGAGGTAAAAATATATATTTCATGGGTGCTCCCTGGCACTCATCATTTCCCCCCACTTAAGGATTAGCAGGTCCTACTACTTCTCACAATCTGGATTTAATCTGGTGGAAGATCCTATCAGTCAAGCTGTAGTCTTGTGCATAGGTGGTCCAAGTGGTGCGGTTGGTATTACTATTTCCCCTATACTGATCAACCTGTTTCAACCACTCCTGCAACTTATCATCTTCAATCTGCTCAGCCTAGACAGGTAGTGGCTCAATGATGAGAGGGGGTCTGAAACGACCATCAATCCACTCATATTTGTGTTTATCCATCATTTTGGATATTAACCTTGCCTTCCTCATAAATAACCTTAAGTTAGCAGGGGTCACCACTTCTCTCATTTTCTACTCTAAAGTCAAAATGTTCCACCTTTTCTTTGCTACTGCAAGCACTGGATTAGCTGAACTGTTCATAAAAAGACCAAAATCAATGGAACACTCTTGCATATTTTTCAGGTACAATGGCATAATTTTGGTCAGACTTTCAGGTTGATAGACATATGCTCTGAATTGGACCTCAAAAGCATAAGGATTTGGACACTCCTTTCTAATGAAAATATTTGTTTCTGTATCCTTATTGAGATGAGCCTCCATTCGCTCATTCCAAATCTGATGATTCCTCATCAGTGACATGAATGCTTTGAGCTGGCATTCCCTTACAAAATAATTAAGAATGAAGGTCATATCATCAACACAAAAACCATGCAAATATAATTCACACAGAATTTTTTTGTCTTCATCAGAACTCCTTGTATATGCTTCCATGAACCCCTCTGCTGTCTCTGTATTCTCAGTCAGATCAGAAAGGACTAAAGATAACTTCCTCTGCATGACTCTTTCCTATAAAAACATAGCATAACTGGCACTTAGAGGCCTGCAAGATAGAATCTCAGAAGAAATGGAGGCCATCTGAATGACTTTTTCCTCCAGGGTTTCTACTCTTTTTGTCATGGCAGTAACTACCCTCTGTAATTGTAGCATAGGCTTAGAAGCCTCATATTCTCTACATCTCCTTTCCCAGTGGAACAGGGCCTTAGGAATATCAATGGGGATTGGACCCACATATGGATCTATTTGTACCTCCTGTTCACTAGTTGCCCCTGGTCCAGATAACTCATGAATATATTCCTCCTGAACATCCATTTTATTGTTGGCCCAAGTCAATTGTTTATCTTGGCTTTGTACTTTTTCAATTAATGCTGTAATTATTGTGAGACCATTGTCTCTAGCCTTGGTAAGATAAAAAATGTTCTGTACTACCTTTGCCTCATTCTCCTTAAGGATTTTAGCTGCCTTATTCTCCTAGGCTTTCAATTTTGCTTCCTTCTCCTGAATTATCTGTTGTTTGCTCTGGAGCTCTTCTTGCAGTTTCTCGATTACCTCTTTTTACTCCATCTCTTTCTCCTTCATGACCTTCTTGAGGTTAGTGATGATCAAATTTTCCCCCCATATTAGTCTATTCAGATTATCAATCTTCTCTAACATCTGCTAGTCTTTTGAAATTTCAATATCCTCTTGGTCAGAGGGGTGAGAATATGTTCCTGTTTCTTCTTCTGTCTCCTATACCTCAGGGGCTCCCACAACCATTGGCTCTTCATTGCCAGCTGCATCCATTTTCTCTGCTTCAACTTCCCCTGTAGCCCCCTGTCTTGAATTTCTTCTTGGGTCTTCTCTGTAACTACTGGCACTAATGAAGGCCCAGCTTTCTCCTCAGAAGCTCTGAAACCCAAAAGGACTTCATCTAGGAGAGCAGTATCTTTTTCAGTCTGGGAGAGCTACCTTTTCCTTTTTCTTCTCCATAGCATGGGTGGAGCAGGTGCCTCCAGAGCAGGTGTATCATCCTTAGAATCGGAGGAAATGGTATAAGTTTCTTTTTGTGCTAACTCCAGAGTAGGAGAATGCTGTGAAGTTGGACTTAGATGCACAGATGGCTCAGGAGAAACCTCTCTCTATTTCTTCTTTCTTTTTAGGGGAATGTCATTTGAATCATGGGATGGCTCTTCAGCCCAATAATGTATGTCAGAGTTTATTTTCTTTGAAATTCTCTTTGTTTTCTGACCCTGTCTTTCCTTTGTTGGTCTTATTAGGGTAGATTCCTCAACCAAGGTCATTTTTCTCTTTGCTGAGTGAGTCATATATGGTGTATGTTCAATAAAGGTTATCTAATTTCTTTTCCTTTCCTTTTCTTGTCAGAAACAGGGGTAGCAGATGAAATTGCCTCTAGTGAGGGCTTTTTACCTTTTTCAACAGCTATAGAGAAAGTTGAAGGCTCTGTCCCCTCTTCTTGTTGCGTAGAGGAAACCTCACCCACTTCTTGAGCTCTCTCTGGCTCTCTATCCTGGGGTTGGTTATCTAGAAATGTTTGCCATAATTCTTCCCCATCAGCTTGGGACAGAAAGTGATGTTTGACTATCAGGAAAATGAGGCCATGGTGTTTCATAGGACCCTTGTTTTGTTGATACTTTTCTACAGTTTCTCTATGGCAGAGTACAAGAAATTGGGTATATTTATGTTGAATTCAGGGTGTGTATTCCCATGTCTTAGAAAAATCAACTTTTTCATTAATGGTCCTAGAACTAAGGAAAATTGACCATCACATGTAAAATATTTCATTAACCATGTAGCTATAGATTGCCAAGGGTTTGGAAGTGAGGACCTAAGAATTCCTTTAACCTCGTTCTTACTTAATTGCAATTGTATTGCAGGTTCACCTTCGACAGAGAAATTCCTAATCAAATCAACATATAAAGTTTTCAGATGATAGAACCTCTTACCTTGTTCAAGCAATTCAGAAATATGGCTGATAGTGGTTGCAGAGAGATTGATTTGAACTCCTCTTACAACTGTTTGATTGTCCCTCAGGTTTCTTAGGAGGTCATCAACAATATCCTCTTGAAACCCTTCAAACTTTTCCAAAAACTTCAACCATCCTGCATTCCTTAGAATGTCTGCTGCAGCATCATCTTGCAGGAGATCTATAACACTTTCTAGCTCTAATTTCTTTTTAAGCCCCATTTCCAATTTTTCTTTCTATCCTTTGTGCTAAATATCTCCCTCACTCCATAGGCTCCGAAGGATTGTATCATCTGACTCTGTTCTTCAGGGTATTTTGTAGTTTTGAATGAGGATTATGATATTAATTCGTTTAATGGTTTGAATTATGGAAAGAGAACTTAAAATCGGTTAGAGTGCTTATGCAGTTATAATTGAAGCAGAGTGATGGGACACTCTATAGGCATGGTGACAGTGCATCGAAGATGGTGGCATGCATGCATTTGGGATGGAAAATAATAGCAGGAGGACGTGTCATAATGACGGCACCCAAAAATAGAAATGACAAGATAGTTGCTAATTAATGTTTAATTAAGAGAGAATTACTTGAACCAATCGTAATGATGAGGAACTGATGTACTTGGCTGAAATGTTGCGGTGTTGATGAGACTTGACGTGACATGGTACCTGAGCAGCTTCTTCGTGGCTTGAAATGATGTTAGCATCTTTATTGTCACGCAACCTACAATCATTCTCGCTAAGTGGTTCGAGAATCCATGTATCCAGGTGACGTCAGTGGAGTCCTTGTAAGTACCCGTCCAAACGAGAGTAATGATTTCTCCTGAGCTACGTGTTGACTTCATCTTTGTTCCTGTCATAAAGTGGAGGATGAGTCATGATGACCTCATCAAATGACATCTCTACTTTTTTACCTGGAGAGGTGGGTCCCCTTTGAATTATATTCTGAATAGCTCATTATTAGTGGAGCGCTAGAGGTGCTCCTAGTGTGCAAATGCTGGAGGTGCTCCTTATTCATGAAGCATCGGTGGTGCTCCTTACTTGCAAGTGTCGGAGGTGTGTGTGAGTAGCTCCAGGCACTTGATCACCTCTGTAGCTTGGTTATTCTTATCTGGCATGAAGAAGGGAACTGCCATTTGCTGATTTTCAATCCCCTTGGTCGAGAAAGATAGCCATTTGCTGATTTTCTATCTTCCTCATTTTTTTTCTTTTTTTCTTTTTTTCTTTTTTCTTTTTAAGAAGACCGCCATTTGCTGGTTTTCAACCCTCTCTCTCTCTCTCTCTCTTTTTCAGTCCACAATTATGATAGAGGATGTGTCCTCTATAACCAAACATAAATCTCTGATGAACTCCTCCTTAGTGGATGGCCATTTATAGAGTCTAATTCGCTGGTCATTTACTAAAAATGTGTCCATGCTTCCATCAATAGGTTCCAACAGCACTGTTCCATTCTTAAAAACTTCCTTTATCTGATAAGGACACATCCAGTGAGTTTATAGCTTCCCCTTGAACTCCTTGAATTTAGAATCATAAAGAAGAACCCAATCACCTTGTTGAAATGTTCTCCTCTTGACATGTTGGTCATGCCATTACTTCCTTTGATACTGGACCAGTTCTGTTTGTTGAATGGCTTCTATCCAAATTTCATCTAATTCATTGAGTTGAAGAATTTTGTTTTGTTGGGCTATGGACAATGGTAGACCAATATCTAATGCAATTTTAAATGTCTAGAGTTTAAATTCTATAGACAGGATGGGCTTCTTTCCATAAACTAATTCATAAGGGGAGAATTTTGTTGTTGACTTCCAAGTGGTATTGTAAGCCCAAACTGCTTCAGGTAATCTGTTAGCCCAATCTTTTCTATTCATTGCCACTGTCCTTGTTAGGATGTTCTCCAGTTCCTTATTAGTCACCTCTACCTATCTATTAGCTTGAGGATGGTAAGGTGAAGATTTCATGTGCTTGACTTGATATAGATCTGTGAATGCTCTGATTACCTGTAAGGTAAACTGAGGCCCTCTATCTGAAACTATGGATCTTGGGGCTCCAAACCTCAAGAAAATCTTATTATAAAGGAAATCAGCAACTTTCTCTTCTCTTACAAATTGCAAAGCTTGAACCTTAGCCCATTTAGTCACATAGTCTATGCATACCAGAATATACTCTTTACTTGATGAAGGTGGAGAAATTGGTCCCACAAAGTCTAGACCCCACTGTTCAAATGGCTCCATCATTACTTGAGGATGCAGTAACATTTCTTGGGTAAAGGTTGGTTGTCCCATCCTTTGGCACTGATCACACTGCTACACATACTTCTTGGTATCCTTATGAATAGAGGACTAGTAGTAACCAACTCCTAGGATCTTGTGGATAGTTCTATGGGAAGAATAATGCCCACCAATGGTTCATCATGACATGCTCTCAACACATCAAAAAATTTATCAACTTTTAAACACCTGTGTAAAATGAAATCAGGACCACATTTAAATAGCAAACCATTCAAACATTTGTAAGATAAGCTTTCCCTAACTAAGTGTTTCTTCTATTTTGAGGTTAAATGGGATGGATACAAGCCTGTAGCTAAGAGATTAGCTATGTCAGCAAACCAAGGTGCAGTAGAGGAGATATCAAAAATATGTTCATCTAGAAACCTGTCCTCCACTGGCTGGTTTTCTCCTCCTGTATGCAATCTTGACAAAAAGTCAACAACCAAATTAAACATGTCTGGATTATCAACTATGGTAATGTCAAATTCCTGCAATAGCAATAACCACCTAATGATCCTTGCACCCACTACTTGCTTATTCATTAAGTATTTGATGGCTACATGATCAGTGTGAACAAATATTTTATACCTAGTGATATAATGCTTGAATTTGTTTATAGCATAGATGACTGCCAAGAATTCTTTTTTAGTTGTGGTGTAATTTCTTTCTACAGAGGTAAGGTTTTTGCTGATGTAATAGATGGCATGCATACTTTCCCTTTCCTCCTTCTATCCTAAGACTTCCCCAATGGACTCATTTGAAGCATCAGTTTGTATATGGAATGGTAAAGTCCAATTAGGTCCTCTCAAATAGGTGTGATAGTAAGCTTCTCTTTTAGGGTTTAAAATGCTGATTAACAGTCTTCTATCCATATAAATTCTATGTCTTTGTTAAGCAGGGTAAACAAGGGGGCAGCTGTACTGCTAAAATTTTCTATGAATCTCCTATAGTAGCCTGCATGACCCAAAAAACTTCTAACATTTGTCTAATTTTTGGGTGAAGGTAACTGTTTGATTACTTCTATTTTGTTTTGATCTACTTTGATCCCATTTGTTGAAATGTGGTGTCCCAATACAATTCCTTCCTCCACCATCATGAAACATTTTTCATGGTTTAGGGATAATTGATTTTTCTCATAGCATTTCAGTACTTTCTCAAGGTTTATGAGAGCTTCCTCAAAGTTGTCCCCATACACAGTAAAGTCATCTATATAGACCTCCATGCACTCATTTGCTAATTCAACAAAAAATGCTGAAACAAGCCTCTAAAATGTAGCTGGGGCATTACATAGTCCAAATGAAAGAACTTTGTAGGTAAAAGTTCCCCAAGAATAGGTGAAAGTGGTTTTGTCCTGATCTTCAGGTGCTACTTAGATTTGGTTATACCCACTGAACCCATCTAGGAAAAAAAAATCTTTTCTCCCAGCAAGGTTGTCCAGCACTTGGTCAATGAATGGTAAGGGAAAGTAGTCCTTTTTTGTAGCTTTGTTTAGCTCCCTATAGTCAATACACACCCTCCATTTCCCATTATTTTTAAACACTATGACTAGGGGTGAGATCCATTGATTGTCTGAGATTGGATATATAAACCCTGCTTGCAGCAATTTTTCTATTTCAGTCTTAACAAGGTCTTTTAAAGCATGATTCAATCTTCTCTGGGGTTGTCTGACAGGTTTGATATCCTCAGTGTATATATGATGGGTACAGATCTCAGGAGGAATCCCCTTCATATCTTGGTATTCCCAAGCAAAAGTTGTTGAATGGGAAATCAGAAGTTGGATAAGTTTTTCTTCCTAATTTGTTGTTAACTAAGTGTTGATATTAAGTGTTTTTCCTAGTAAAATCATGACCTATTTTGTGATTTGATCTACGGATGTAGTCAATCCATACACTGGAATCATGGTATTGAGGGGACAAGAATGTGGAAGCAACATGTGGAATGTGGCTAAGTCTCTGTAAAAGGTCTCTCCATAAGGAATGATATTTGCTAGGGTATAATGAGTAGAATTAAGAAGTTCTCTCCTAGAATCTTGGGCAAGCTCCATCACATCCTCATTGATTAGGATGTGGGTAATGTCTTCTGTTGTATCATAGTAGATTTCTTCTTCCAACTCACCCAAATGTTCCTTCATGGTGACCATAGCTACTGAGGCACTGTTTTCCATGTTATTTGGTTCATCTACCCATACACTTCTTGTATAATGTACTAATGGTTTAGCTGGAGGATACAAAGATATTTTCTTCAAATCTATCCCATTAGAAATGACGATATCCCCAGTTCGATAATCAATAGATGCTGCTGCTATAGCCAGCCATGGTCTTCCTAATATCAGTGGATAAGCATTTATCTAGTTTCTTGGTTCTAATATCAGGAAGTCTACTAGGAATTCCCATGATTCTATCACAACTGGGACATCAGTAATTACCCCTTTCGAAATAGCTACTGACTAATCAACAAGTTGAAGGATTGTAGATGTGGATTGGATACCTGTGAGGACTAATTTGTCCATGGTATGAACTATCATCACATTTATTGTTGCTCCCAAATCAACCAAAACATTTGAAATTTCTACTCCTGAGATGTAAACAGTTATGACAGGATTTCTAGGGTCTCCATACTTTGGGAGGAGCATTTCTCCCATCAGTAGATCTACTAGTTTCCCTTCCACCTGGATTGTAGAAGGAAAGTTTTTTTTCCTGCCCTATGTTTTGACACAATGCTGCTTAATGAATTGGTTTAGTTCTGGCACATCTCTGATTGCTTGGAGGATTGGAATTTCAATGTTTAGTTGTCTGATTTCTTGTAATAGTTTTGATTCTAGGGTAGATTGGACTTGTTTTTGTAAGATCTTTTTCTAGGGAACATGCTGTTTGAGTCGTTCTGGGTATGGTTCTAGTTTTTCCATCTCTAGAGCTCTTACCAGAAATCTTTCCAAGAATGTTCTCTAGAGTCAGCCTTTTAGGAGGAACTGTGGAGTTATCCAAGGATGATTCTTTTTGCACTGTTTCAATAGTAATCTCCTCTGGAAGTTGAGTGGATGAATTTTCAGGTTCCACATCATTGGTTACTTCAACTATAGTTGGAGGAGATGGTTTTGGGAATGCTTTCCCAAAATGCAGCTGGAGATTATTGGGATATATAGCATTAATACCAAACATGTTTTCTTATTTTGTCATGTAAATAGCTACTCCCTGTTTGTTTCATGGGTTTGGTATAGGTTGAGGTGGTAAGGGTGGTTGGCTAACTGGTTTATTTTGTGACTGACCTTGTGTATTGGGGGGTCCAGTTAGTAATGCTTGTTGTTGAGGTTGGAAACGTCTAGGTTGTCCCTAGTATTGTTGATTATATCCCTGTTGAGGACCCCATTGACGCTGCATGTTTTGTGATCCAAACTGTGGTGGCCACTGTTGATTTCCCCAGGGCTGATTTTGCCAATGTTGGTTTTGTCATTGTTGATTTGGCCACTCCTGTTGTCCCCAAGGAGGATTATTTTGAGGCCCATGCCAAGTTTAATTCCATTAATTATTTCCCCAATTAGAAGGACCCCTGTAAGAAGGCTGGCTTGGATACTGATTATAAGGGAAATTCCCAGCTTATTTTTGTCCTACATAGTTCAACTCTTCTTCTATGATGGCATTCTTCTTACTCAACCTTTTTAGGGCTAGAAGTTGACTACATTGATTGGTAGTCCATGTTCCCTGTCACAGATCTGACAGATCTCTAATTTGTCTAAAGGGCATTCTCTCAACAGATGCTTGTTTCTACACCTAGGACAATAGATGGAGAGTGGTTCAGTTGTTCTACCTTGATCAGTTGTTCTAGTTTTTCCCTGAATCCCATCCAATGTGGTATTTAGTTGGACAAGAATATCTGCTTTCAGATTTGCAATCTCTTCCATTAACTGTCCTATTTTGTTCTTCCCTTTGAAAGATTTGGGCATTCTTACTCCATCTTGGGTTCTGGAATAGCTCCTATAGAGTTCTTCTATATTAGGCATACCCATTTTATTGATATTCCCTTTTCCCATCAGATCCAATGCCTATTTTGATTCTTTGTCTAATCCTTTTACAAACAGGGTTCTGGCCAAAGAATGATTTACAGGATTGCCAGATCTTCTTAAAGAAAAGTTGAACCTATCCACATAATCCTCTAAGGTCTCTTCCTCTCTCTATTTAATTTTGAATAACTCCTCATTCTTATCACTGACTCTACAATAGTCCTGGTATTTTCCCAAGAATTTTGTCTCCATCTGATCCTAGTAATGGATGGAATTTTGGGGAAGGCCCATAAACCATCTCATTGTAGAATCCTTTAGGGTTGAGGGAAATAGTTTGAGTTTTTGATTATCTGATCCATAATCATAAGTCTAGTATACCACTTTGAATTCAAACAAAAACTAATCTGGATCCTTAGAAGCAAGACCCCTAAAATTTGGCAAGAGTGTAGGTGAAATATTTTTCATAGGGGTATTATCTACAGTACCCAGAACAATGGGATATGAAAAGGTTCTTGGTGCCTAATTTTCCTCATCTTCATGATTATCATCCATTTCTAGTACTGGTTCTTCTCCTTGAGGTTCTAGGAAATTAGGTTTTATCAAAGGATCTGCCTGAAATTTTTGTTGTAATTCTTGGATATAGTCAGGAAGTGGAAGATTTGGAGGATTGAAAGGATTATTAATTTCAGATGCAGCTTCCAAGACAAGTTCTAGATGTCTCTCTTCAATAGGATCTTGTGCCACCCCACTGCTTTCTCCTGTAATTTGTTGATGGGGTGTCTGTTTTATGTATCTTCCTTTTGAATCTCTAGCTCTAACCATACAGGTCTATCCTAAAACTATTTAGCTAATTTTTCCTAATTAACACAATATGTCCCCAGAAATGGCACCAAAAATGACAAGGGTCATTTTACCTCATCATTTAATCATATTTCTTTTGTCAAATCCAGGGCTGTGTCCTTAGCTATCTACAATTAGGAATCCTATAGTTTCCATTTTTATCTAACTAACTCTAATGACCTCTACTGATTTAAAGGAACTGATCTATCTGCCATGAAATAAATTCCAAGAATATTGAAAATAGAACTGAACAGTAAATTACTTAAAGCAAATCTATAAACTGAAACATGCATCCATCTATGAAAATAGTAAGTATCTTTTAAAGCAAAATCTGAAACAACAAAACAATAGTACTAGCCTTCTACCTTGGTGGTGAGAGTGGGCCCTTGCTCGACACCCTTAGGGCTAAAGACTAAAGTAAAGAATCAACATAAGAGAATGATATCACAACTCAATTCAGTCCAATTCCGTCAGCTTTGTATTCAGCAAAATATTGATATAAAAAATGAGATTACAAAAATCAGAAGAATAATAGCCCTTCTTTTCTGCTACTTCTGTAAGTTTATATCTAAATCTATGATGAGAGATCACGCATCCTATTCTACTAGTTCATCTAAGAGATAACATCAATCTCTTTATTCTACTAATAGTCTAACTACAGAATAAATATCCATGCAAATAAAAATAGATTGAGTGGAATAGAAGTTCACACTGAATCTGAGTCTTAGTCTTAAATACAAATGGGCAGCGAGGCCCTGAAATATAGGGATTAAATCAGTTCATCAGTAACTCATGCAAAAACAACAAAGAGATAAAACTTCCAGCAGTTAACTATAGATTGCCCTTAATTACTCAGGTGATGATTTGAGTAACATCAGGAGCATCCCAATCACCACTGGAAGTGTCTGACCGACAGTTGTGCTGGAAATATGCACTGTTCTAAAAAGGCATTGGAGATGTATGTCCCTGTCTGTAGCTCCAGAGATATGTTTGTGACCTTCTCGTTCAGCTTCGGAGATGCTCAAGACTTCAATCCAGCTCCGGAGATGCTTACCTTCTTATCCCAAAAACTTCTCCAATTAAATTTGAAACTTTGGAGACCAGACGTGGCAGGTTGATGTCGGCTCTGGAGATCATTAGGACTACCTCCGAAGATGCACAAACTATCTACTTGAACACCTGCACCTGTTGATTCAAAAAGAGAAGATTTCTGCATATCAATTCAATGCACATTAGTCCTTCAATCATAAACCATGATCTTAAGTAATTCATCTCTTATTAATCATCATTAGAACAATCTTGCTAGCCTATTTTGGTGCAGTCATCAAGACAATGGGATAAAAAGGGAGGAAAAGAAAGGTAAAAATATGTATTTCATGGGTGCTACCTGGCACTCATCAATAGTTAAATTTATAACAAATTTTTTTATGATCTTTACTAACATTTATTAGAATTGTTGCATGTTTTACATCATTGGAATGACATATTAGCTATAACTTTTTTGAAATTTTATTATGGTATGTGCACTTTGATATGATGTAATATGATTATGGTTTCGTTTCATATGTTGTAATATTAGATATATAACAGAAAAAAATTATTATTGCATGAAATAAATAATAACTTTTCATTTTAAATATTTTTTTTCAGAACACAGGTCTTCCAGAAGATCAAGATGATCCTCATGATAGAGATCTAAATTATGTTGGTTCTGGTACAGATCACATGGCAGAGGATGATAATGACGCAGATACAAAAGACACTAAGGCCAATGATGATGATGATGACGACGACGATGGTGATGATGATGATGATCACGATGGTGATGATGATGATGAGGTAGTTGCTCATAGTAGCCATTAACATTCATGATCATATAGACTGCATCATGGATCATTGTTGATATATCGTTATGATGCCTCTTTTCATAGTCACTAGCTATCATATGTTTCATTTTAACAGCTTTTAGTGTCATATTAATGAGTTGTATCATAAATTTATGTATTATTTTGACTTATATCATTTGGACATGTATCATCTTGACTTGTATCATTTTGAGTTACGTAATTTATCATTTTTACTTATATCATTTGTACATGTATCATTTAGACATGTTATTGATCTACTGACATGTTTGACTTTCACTTGTTTTAGTTATATATGATGATGATCTTATCCATATTGACTTGTCAATTTATATATATTGAAAGTGGTTGATGATTTTTGGATGGATATTTATTACGTATGATGATTTTAATTTACTACTCAGGATGGATGTTGTCAAATTCAATTAAATTATAGATATTTGACTCACTTGTCTTAATTATAGATGATGATCATGTTATAATAATTATCTTGTTATTTAATCATATGAGTTAAATAATTAAATTACTTACTTTATAATCATGAGTTATTTAAGAGGCATGATATATTTAACTAATTAAATTGAAATAAAACATATTAAATTAATAAACGTAAGCAAAATAATAAGCATTTTTAGAAGCAACAAAAGACACAAAAATAGAAGCAAAATTGGAAGCAACACGTGACGTTATATTGGAAGCAAAACTAGAAGCAAAAATGGAAGCAACAGTGGAAGCAAAACTGGAAGAAAAATTGGAAGCAAACCCAGATGCAAAATTGGAAGTCAAATTGGAAGTAAAACTGGAAGCAAAACCAGGAGCAAAATTGGAAGCGAAACTAGAAGCAAAACTGGAAGCAAAATTGGAAGCAAAACCAAAAGTTAAATTGGAAGCAAAATTGGAAGCAAAATCGGAAGCAAAACCAAAAGAAAAACTAGAAGCAAAACTAGAAGCAAAATTGGAAGCAAACCTGGAAGCAAAATTGGAAGCAAAATTGGAAGCAAAAGCAGAAGCCAACCTGGAAGCAAAACCAGAAGCAACAGTAGAAGGAAAACCGGAAGCAAAATTGGAAGCAAAACTGGAAGTAAAATCAGAAGCAAGACTAGAAGCAAACTTGGAAGCAACACAAGAAGCAAAACCAGAAGCAAAATTAGAAGCCAAACTGGAAGCAACAAAATCTGGTGCTAAATATGGTGTTAATCCTAGCACTAAAACCCGGTGCTATAATCGGTGTTAAACCTGATGCAATAGTGAGATGCTATTGGGCGTTGAGTTTTGCGCCGACATAAGTGTCCAATTCATGGACTCAAATGCACTAAATTCTGGCACTATTTTAGGTGCTAATTGCCTGTTTTGTTGTAGTGTGAATGCACTTATTTATTGTATCTTATAAGGAATAATGCATTGCATTTAATACCATGAATGGTTGGAAAACAAATTGTATGCTTGCATACTCTCTTCCATTATCTTTTTGAAACATTTGAATTTAATAAATACATTGTTTCTTTATAAGAGCAATGGATGCAATGAAAATGAACATGAGCATGCCACTCTCACATTTGAGAAAAATACATATGTGTTCATTTCAAGAGATAAAATTAGAATCTTTAAAGATATTTAGGTTAAATAATGTAATGCGACCAAAATCACAATTAATCACACCCTTCATAATGACAATTTTATAAATAGGGGAAATTTTCACTACTTATGTAATATTTAGGTTATAGTCAACCACAATGCAAAGAAGAGTGTCACTACTACTAATGGATTGTTGTGGATGAATTTAAGCTCTATTTTTAGTCTTGATATAAGTGATGGAGCTTCATGTTGTACTCCATTCATAACAACCATATGGGTATGTACAAAAATTGAGTTTAATGAGAAATATCTTTCCGTGTACTTGATGTTTTAATTGTATGAATGTTTCCCACAATTAATAAGCATCTAGGTAGTTTGAAAATGTTTTATTCTTGATTATTTGTATGGATGCAAAGACAAATGCTATGTTCAAACACATAAATGCACCAAGTTCAACTAAATCATAGGGAAAAAATTAGGGTGGGTTATTATAGTGGTATCAAAACTGGTTTTCCTGCCAGCATGTGTTAAAAACCGTTCATGAGTGAGTGGAAACAAGTTTATACCAAGGAAACCCATCAGTGGCAACCCCCACAAGTTCTCATATGGAAGACAGAAATAAAAGATCAAAACAACTAGAGAGCCCAAATTCTAAAATGGAGAGGAAGTTTGATATGATGTCTCAGCTATTAGCAAGGATGTGTAACGTCAGAAAATGTCCCTTTGGGGGCTTTTCCCTCATAAGGTTTAGCTCCCAGGTCTTTTGCATGCATTTAGGACATCTTAGTTCATATTTTGGCATCCTGATGGAATGAGACCTAGGTCCCAAGGCAAATTGGACCTATGAGGACCCCTTGAGTTGCACCCTTCCCAAAATAGGGAGGGAGGACTTGGGCACCCGTGCCCTAGTCCTACCCTATTTTGGGGTAGCCCTAATTTTTAGGTGTCGGTTTGTAACCGTAATTAGGTCCCTTTGCCGACACGGTAAGTTTGAATTACAAAAATCTTGGCGGGAGTGTTTGTAGTTGCATATATAAGCATGCTTAGGCATTCATTTGTAAACTAGATTTCAATTAGATGATTACTAGAAAGCTATTGTATTCTCAAGGTGATTCAAGGCTTTCATTGTGTTGCAAGAGCAGACTTGTGTGTTTTGTGTGTTGATATTTGTAGATTTGAGTATCAATCTCCTCATGGCATGAAGAGCATCTTCCTCCCATGAGAGCTTCATAAGGTGACATTATATTGTGTTTTCATCATTGATTCCTTTGGTTTTTGCCTCTGCCTCACAAGGGCACACAATCTTTATCTGACAACGGTGTTCAGAGAATTAAGTGTCCTCTGGGGCTTGACTGAGGCAAGCCTCTAAACACCACAACCCCCAAGCCAAGTCTTGTGATTGTAGGTTAAAGGTGTCGCATTTGGAAAAAGTGGAGTTACAGGAAGGATTAGTAGGCATCAAGGATTCAGGATCTAAAAAAAAGTAGGACACAGGAGCACTTCCAGGACTGGGGTACTCGCTCTAGTGTCCTCTGCATCTGAGTTTCATGAAACATAAGTTACAGGGCTGATCAATGCCAAAAGGAGGTCCAGATCCTGTAAAGAAACTAGCACCTTGGACTTAGGCACCCGCTCCAGTGTCCCTGATTGTTCCACTTCAGAACCCTGAAAAATAGGTACTCTGTGATTTGGTATTTTACTCCTGTCTGCAAGAGCTTTTTTCATTATTCGTTAATTTATTGCCATATTTACATAATTAGTGTTTTAATGGTCAATTAGGCATAAGAGAAGGAAAATTGATAATTAAATTCCCTAATCCAAGTTTCCCTACATTTGTAAGCAACCTAGGGTATGATAGTGCTCTCCAATCGACCCTAGATCCTTGAATGTATAGTGGGGAGGCGGATTTAAACATCTAAACACTAAAACATTAACAAATCCAATTTTCTACCTAAATATTTTGGTGAACCCATGTTTTTGGACTTAAATTGCAACTTGTTGAGTGTGTGTCTTTAGATTTGGATTGATTTCATTCATTCATATAGTCATTCATTTTATTGCATTGAGAAAAATTCAAAAAAAAATTGAAAATTTTGGAAAATTCAAAAAAATTGCATTGTTGGGCCTACTAAATTGCATCAATTCTTTCTAAATTTTCCTAATTCATGATTTTTGCATCAGATCTGATATAAACTATAGAAAAATACAAAATTCAAAAATTTGCTTTGAATTTTCATCATTTAATTGCTAGGGTTTTGTGGAAATTTTGACAATTTTATATAACCTAGTAATTCCAAAATCTAGGGTTAGTAGGCAAAATCTTTTCTCAGATTTTTCTACTAATTTTAGAGGCTCATTCAAATTAACATTTGGCTGTAGTCTTGCATTTTAGTGTAAATTTGCATTTAGATTTAGAATATTTGCATTTTTGTATAGAAAATTTCAACGAAAAACTAGCAATTTTGATGCATTTTCATTAAATTTGCATGGGCATTTTGCATCATTTTTAGATCTGAGAATATTTCATCTCCATCATAAATCAGACTTAAAAAAATTCACATAGCATTTTATCCCAAGATCTCAAACCTAGGGCTTCGAAAACAATGATTTTCACTAAATTTGGCCTTATCGACTTTATAAACTTGCACCATAGGTGTGTTGTGAAGGATATTTTTGAATTAATTTACTGTTATTAGGGTAATCATTTTCTTCCCCTCATAAAAAGCTTCACAACACCCTTTTAACGGGCTCTTGCAGTGAAAATTTGGTGAAGAACTACACATTTTGACTATTTTTGCCCTAGGGTTTGACCTAGTTTGCACTCTAAGTGTGTTGTGATCAATTTTATGGATTGAGGTGACTGATATCATCAATATTATTTTTTGTACCTCCTAAAATTCATTACAACATCCCTTTTTCTAGGACTTGGAATCGAAAAACTGTGAAAATTTGCATAATTTGCCATATTTTCACTAGGGTTTTATATTAAGTGGCACTAAAAGCGTGTTGTGTTGGGTATTTTGACACCAAGTGGATATTATTACTAATATTATTTTCTGTCCATCATCATTTTTCTCACAACACCCTTTGTTATCTCTCTTGCATTGAATTTTGGTGAAAAAAGTGTCTATTTTGACATATTTTCACTATATTTTGACTTGGCATTAACTTGAAATCGCATCAAAAGTGTGTTGGGAAGGAGCATATTGCTGTTTTGGACTGATATCAAACATATAACTTTCTGACCTTGACTGAAATCCTTACAACACCCTTTGTTTCATTCATTTGCATTTGAAAGAGTATAAAAAATCAAGCATTTACAACATATCCTAAGCCTAAAACTTAAGCATATTGCTACATGAGTCTAATAACTCACTACCCTAAGTGAAATATCCCTTTAAGAAGAAGTGTAAGACACATGGGATCTAGTACTTTTGAAGAAGTTAGTATTTTAAACACCTTCTTTACAAAAGGAGAAACCCAAATGTTACAAGACATTACACCCATTACAAGTACAATGAAAGAACCACTCAAACTTTGCACTCAACATGATTGAGTACCTCTCCAAGAGGTTTGCAAGTTCCCAAATCTGATACAAAGATCAAACAAGTAAGTATCTCTAACCCTTTATTTCTCTCATGATGTGTTATATGTTGTTTAGGCCTCCTAGGATGACCTTGGATTCTCCCGTAAGGTTTGGGATACCAGGAGACTGCCTTTGTTGTGACCTTCTTCTATTTGTATCATCATTCTTCTATATTGCCTCTCTCTGATTTCATTGCTGTGTGTTGTGTCTTATGAACATAGCATCACGGTTGGTGACTTGGGGCCACCCTCCTACGTGATTGTCCCTAAGACATGTGCTTCTCCTCTCTAATTGATTGTTTCCTTCCTCTAGTGTTTCCATCTAGTGGGCAGATGATGACAAACATTTATATTGATGCAAACCTAGTGTCCCTTTCGAGAGCAATAAAAAAAATGGACTTAGTTCCTAATATGATGATGGGGTTGTATATCTTATCCAACGCTTGGCTAGTGGAAGCACTCGTGCTTTTCGCGTAGTGAATTTCATGATGTTTCTATCACATTTACAAACCTTAACAATACTGTTGCTCTATGCACCTTTGTTCGTCTTTGAATCTAGCTTAGCGGTACTTGATTCAGAGAGCTTCACAATATAGCCCCATGGTTATCCTCGAACTCTAAATTCATTGTATAACCTTGGATCTTTGTGTGGTTAATCATATGCATTGATGTGGTTGTTTATCATGATGTTGTAGACACTAACATGTTTCTTGCAAGGATGTGTTTGTGGGAACATTTGGTGATCGTAAAGTACATGTCACCTCCGGGGGGCTTGGGCTTTGTGAAAGTCAGTGTTCCCTTGTGTGTTTTCTTCCTACCTTAACGTGCTTGATATTGATGCATGATATCACCCACCTTAAGGTGGGGGCATATATAAGGTAAGTTGTTTGTTGTAGATGTTAGCTATGTGCTTGTCCTCAGGTGCAGTCTAAAGACTTGCTCAATGAGTGCATCTTGCATCCTGAGTTTGTTTGCAATCAATCAATCAAATCATGTAAGCCCTCTGCGGAGGTGAGATATCGCATATATCATTTTTATCTTAAGCCCTCTGCGGAGGCAGGGATGGTGTATTTCTCAGAGTAGATTGTACATCCTGTCATTTTCAAAAGTCCTCTGTGGAGGCGGGGAGCGGTTCTATGATTAACTCAACCCTTAAGCATGTTTTTAGAGATTGTTGTGGTGAAGCCCAATTGTCGGTGTGTGCCTATAATGTGCTTGAGATGGTGATGAGCCTAGAAATAGGGAAGACTCCATTTCTTGTCTACTGTGTTTTTGCCGTGTCTTCAAGTGTGTGTGTTTGGCGTGCTTGTTTTTGCCCCATATGCAGTCTAAAGACTTGCTCAATGAGTGCATCCTGCATTTTAGGAGGTTTTGTGTGTCTTGCATGTGTGTTGTCCCATATATATAGTCTAAAGACTTGCTCGATGAGTGCATCGTGTATTATGGGAGGTTTGTTTACTTTCCAGTACTTGCATCCGCATTTCATATATATAAGAAAAAGAAAAGAAAATATATCATTTTTGTCTTCCATGCATTAATGTGTCTTCTATGCATTGATTGTCTTCTCTGTGTTTTACATGACTATAACTGTCTTCTCTGTGTTTTGCGTGCTTGTTACTATCTTCTATGTGATTGGCATGTCTTCTCCGTGATTGATGTGTTTGCTGTGTTTGTGACCTTACTTTAACGCATGTACTGGTCTTGCATTTATATATACATTAAAGTGGGGGCTAAATGTAACGTCAAAAAATGTTCCCTTGGGGGCTTTTCCCTCATAAGGTTTAGCTCCCAGGTCTTTTGCATGCATTTAGGACATCTTAGTTCATATTTTCGCATCCTGATGGAATGAGACCTAGGTCCCATGGCAAATTGGACCTAGGAGGACCCCTTGAGCTGTACCCTACCCAAAATAGGGGGGGACTTGGGCACCCACACCCTAGTCCTGCCCTATTTTGGGGTAGCCCTAATTTTTGGGTGTCAGTTTGTGACCGTTATTAGGTCCCTTTGCTGACATGGTAAGTTTGAATTATGAAAATCTTGGTAGGAGTGTTTGTAGTTGCATATATAAGCATGCTTAGGCATTCATTTGTAAACTAGATTTCAATTAGATGATTACTAGCAAGCTATTGTGTTCTCAAGGTGATTCAAGGATTTCATTATGTTGCAAGAGCATACTTGTGTGTTTTGTGTGTTGATATTTGTAGATTTGAGCATCAATATCCTCATGGCATGAAGAACATCTTCCTCCCATGAGAGCTTCACTACAAGGTGACATTATATTGTGTTTTCATCATTGATTCCTTTGGTTTTTGCCTCTGCCTCACAAGGGCACGCACTGTTTATCTGACAACAGTGTTCGAAGACTTAAGTGTCCTCTAGGGCTTGACTGAGGCAAGCCTCTAAACACCACAATACCCAAACCAAGTCTTGTGATTGCAGGTTACAGATGTCGCATTTGGAAAAAGTGGAGTTGTAGGAAGGATTGACAAGCATCAAGGATTTGGGATCTGAAGAAAAGTAGGACACAAGAGCACTTCCAGGACTTGGGTGCTCGCTCTAGTGTCCTTTGCATTTGAGTTTCAAGAAAAAGAAGTTGCATGGATGATCAGTGCCGGAAGGAGGTCTAGATCCCGCAAAGAAATTGGTACCTTGGACTTGGGCGCCCACTCCAGTGTCCCCGACTGTTCCACTTCGGAACCCCGAAAATAGGTACTCTGTGATTTGGTATTTTACTCATGTCTACAAGAGCTTTTTCTGTTATTCATCAATTTGTTGTCATATTTGCATAATTAGGGTTTTAATGGTCAATTAGGCATAAGAGAAGGAAAATTGAATTAAATTCCCTCATCCAAGTTTCCCTACATTTGTAAGCGACCTAGGGTATGATAGTGCTTGCCACTCAACCCTAGATCCTTGAATGTATAGTGGAGAGGCAGATTTAAACATCTAAACACTAAAACATTAACAAATCTAAGTTTCCCTTAAACAGGATGAATCAGAGTAATTTGACACCACAACCACATGCAACAAATGATAGCAAGGCAAGCAGTTCTAATAGCCACCAACGTAATGGTCAAGGTAGTGGTCATAGCACTAGGACAACCCCAAGATTGGTTCCTAGGCCTCTACAACCTACCTTTCCCCGCACATAGGAGGCCCCTATTATTTAGGCGTATGAGGCATAGATACCCATGGAAGAGGAGGTTAGGTTGCATCAAGCATAGTACATGATTCTTCCACCCAAAATTAGGGAGATGTTGTCTTTGGAGCAATTTATGAATCAAAAGAGGCACATAACAAGTATGTGTGGTAGAACAAATCATAGGGCACTGCGTACTTAGAGAGATTATCATCATGCTTTGAGCAAGGTTTCTTTAGATCATTTCAATGGGAGTGGAAAGATGATAGCTAGAGCGTGGGTGCAGAAGCTAGATAACTATTTGACTCTTAAACCTATGTTGGAGGATGAATCACTTAACTTTGCCACCATACACTTAGATGGAGCAACCCATGAGTGGTGGTATCATGGTTTGGTCACCTTGGGTCATAACTTGATCACCACATATGATGAATTCACAAATAGGCTTATAGAAAGATTTGATAATAAGGATCCAGAGCTACAATTTAGAGAGTTTGCATAGTTGAAGCAGTACAGGTCACTAGAGTCTTACACTACAGAGTTCCAAAGACTCTTGGTTATGGTTCCTAGCATTTCAGAGAGGAGACTTGTGGTCCTTTTTAGTGAAGAACTAATGGAGCCACTCAGAGGGTGGGTTAAGGCTTTCAATCCACCTACACTACAAGAAACCATAAAGAAAACACGAAGTATGGAGCTTGTTGTCCCAAATAGTAAGTTCCATTCTAAACCATTTCCCTCCAAGAAAGACAGGAAATAACATCATCAAGATTCAGATCAACAAAGAAACTAGCTATTAGACTTGATGATGACACCATAAATGAATACAAGAGGAAGAAACTGTGCTTCAAATGCAAGGGCCCATGGGACCCTAACCATAAGTGCCCCATGAAGGGAAAAGTAAATCAGATTGAGTACTTTTCAGCAGAGGAAACAACTTCAGAAAAATTAGATCAGCACATTGATCTGGAGGATCATGAAGCAGATAGCTCGTCAAATGAGTCCCAAGGGGAGAAGGATGATGATAGACCCACAACCCACCTTTCTACCATTTAGAAAGAGGGTTCTTTCAGGATTCGAAGAGTCTTGGAAGGGTAGAGAGTGACTACACTTCTTGATACAAGGGCTACATATAATTTCATTGATGAGGGTCTAGTGACAAGGAGAGGACTTAAGACAGAGGAGTTTGATGGATTCAAGGTCAGAGTAGCAGATGGATTTGTTATAACTTGCAAAAAGTGAATCCTTAACTTAACCATTAAGTTAAGTGATTATGAGTTCCAGGCTGAGTACAATGTGGTGAGCATGGGAGACATGGATGTGGTCCTTGGCATGAAGTGGTTTCATGCAATTGGAGAATTCTACCTCAACTTACGTACCGTGGAGATGAAGTTCTAGGTGTATTGAAGGAAACATGTACTTAGGGGAATTTCAAATGGTGGTCTTCGAGTGGTATCTCTTAGGAGAATGGAGAGGTTACTCAGACATGATCAGGTAGAGTGGATAGCCGAGTGTGTTATTATGCCTACAGCTACTAAGAAGCAAAAATAGAGCTACCACCCAGATATTTAGAAACTGATAACCAAGCATAGTAAGATTTTCAGTAGTATACCACCAGGGAGGCCTCCTGATAGAGGCATTGAGCATGTGATTGAGTTGGAAGAGGGATCCAGGCCAATCATCATCACTCCCTATAGACATCCGAAGAGGTTGGAAGATGAAATAGAGAAGATTATCAAGGAACTTCTCGAGATGGGGCACATTAGACCTAGTAAGAGCCCCTTTGCCTCTGTAGTTGTGTTAGTTAAGAAGGATGGGATGTTGAGAATGTGCATCAACTATAGGGTTCTAAATAGGAAAACCATCAAGAACAGGTACCCCATCCCACACATTGATAGGCTCATTGATGAGCTACATGGAGCATGCTACTTCTCCAAAATTAAGTTGAGATATGGATATCACCAGATTTGAAATAGAGAGGAGGATGTGGAGAAGACTAATTCTCGTTGTCATTACGGGCATTTCAAGTTCTTCGTTATGCCTTTCAACTTAACGAATGCCCTTGCAACATTTTAGTCTTGTATGAACAAGGTTTTTCGAGATCAGTTGAGGAAGTTTGTCCTCATATTTTTTGATGATATTCTGATATTCAAAAGGACTTGGGAGGAGCACCTCCAACACATTAAGGAGGTATTGAGTATTCTAGAGAGGGAGTCATTGTATTCCAAAGAGTTGAAATGTGAATTTGGCATGATAGAATTGCTATATTTGGGCCATATTATCCGTGCAGAGGGAGTCAAAGTTGATCCAGATAAGATTCGAGCTATTGTTGATTGGCCCCCACCCACAAATCTCTCACAGCTTAAGGAATTCTTCAACCTTTGTGGTTTCTACCACCGCTTCGTCAAAGGTTTCTCAAAGAGTGCAACTCCACTGACATATTTGATGAGGAAGGGAGCATTTGTTTGGATTGATGAGGCACAATAATGTTTTGACAAGTTCAAACAGGTAATGAGTTCTTGTCCAGTGTTGGCTATACAAGATTTCACCAAGCCTTTTGAGCTTGAGTGCAATGCCTCGGGAGAAGGCATAGGTGCAGTGTTAATACAGGACAAACACCTGATTACTTTTGAGAGCAAAAAACTGAGGGGTGGCAGAGAGAGGTTACAACATTTATGATAAGTGGATGCTAGCTATAATGCATGCCTTAGCAAAATTTAGGCAGTACTTAGTGGGAGGCAAATTTGTGGTGAAGATAGATCATAACAACCTCGAGCACTTCCTTAACTAGCATGACCTTAATGATAGGTAGCAAAAGTGGGTTAGCAAGTTGCAATCCTACGACTTTGACATAGTTTATGTCAAAGGAAAGAAAATATTATTGCTGATGCACTTTCATGGAGACCTCACTTATGTTCTTTGGGAGAGATTACATTTGATTGGAGAGAGCTGATTTCAGCAAAATATGCAAAGGACAAGTGGGCTACATGTATCATTGATGGCACTATTCATGATGACAAGTACACTATTATAAATGATCTTATCATTTACAAGGGGAGGATATTTGTGGTACTAGGATCAGCTATGAAGAAGAGGGTTCTGAGGGCTTTTCATGATGTTCCTACAACTGGCCACCCAAGATATTTCCAAACATACAAGCAGATCCGAGAGCGGTTTACATTGAAAGGTTTTAAAATAGAGGTTTTGAAATATGTTAGGGAGTGTCCTACTTGCCAACAGAATAAACAAGAGTACTCCTTTCTAGTTGGTTTACTACGTTCCCTACCCATTCCTAATTAGAAATGGGAGTGCATTTCTATGGACTTCATCATGGGCTTGCCCAAGGCCCAAGGCAAGGACTGTATTTATGTCATGGTTGACAAGTTAACAAAGTTTGCTCATTTTTTTGTGATTTCAGCCACATATATAGCAACACAGGTTGCTAATTTGTTCTTCAGAGAGGTGTTCAAGCTGCATGGACTATTGTGGAGCATAGTTAGTGATGGGGACAAGTTCTTGAGTCATTTTTGGTAGGAGCTCTTCATATTGAGTGGGACTGAACTCACTCCCAGCACCAGCTATCACCCACAGACGAATGGGAAAACAAAGATTGTTAACAAGTGGGTGGAAGGATACCTCTGTGATTACATTGTAGGGCAGCAAAAGGCATGGGTTAAGTGGTTACACTTGGGGGAGTATTGTTATAATACTACTTACCACATGACTATTCAAATGTCACCTTTTATGGCTCTCTATGGTTATGAGGCTCCTAACTTTCTGGATATGTTGTTTGGGGATAGTAGAGTGCCTAAGGCGAAGGACTTACTATAGGAAAGCCAAGATATAATGAAGTCTTTGAAAGAAAATATCCAGAAGGCGCAGAACCAACAAAAATAGTATGTAGATCGGCACAGGATTGAGAATTCTTTTGAGGTGGGTGACATGATCTATTTGATGTTGCAGCCTTATAGACAGTCCACTCTCAAAAAGAGTGGCGTGGAAAAACTTAAACCACAGTATTATGGGCCTTTCAAAGTGTCTGAAAGAATAGGGGAAGTGGCTTATGAGTTAGATTTACCGATGGGAAGTAGAGTACATAATGTTTTTCACGTGTCTCGCCTCAAGAAGGCATTGGAACATAATGTGATACCTTCCACCAAGTTACCCCTTTAGATGAGGAGGGTAAGCTGATTCTTGTTCCTAAGGCCATCATTGACACTAGAGAGCGTACTTTGTGGAAGAGGGTAATTAAGGAGTACTTGGTAAAGTGGAATAATCTACTAGTAGAGGATGCTACATGGGAGAATGAGCAGATCTTGTAGCATCCTGAGTTGAAATTGCTTGTGGACAAGCAATTTTGGGGAGTGCAGACTATAATGTCCCCTTCCTAAGCAATGCAATGTTTGGGGTTAGTCTATCATTTGGTTCTCGTAGGCTAACATGGATGGATGGGGAATTCTTTTTGGGTTGGTTAACCTTGAAGGTCAGTCTGCATTTTCAGAGGGATGATTTGAACTCCTTTTGGCAGGATGTTACTCCTGACTCTTTCTGGAGTGATTTTGGGCCATCTAGCCAAACTTTCTATTTTTAGCATGGTCCCCTTGACTTGGTGCGAGTCAGTGCAACGTTCTTGGAATTCACTTGATTTCATTTGGTTTACTCAGTAGTGGTATGAAATTTACATTTGAAGCCCATTTGAATTAATTATTAGTGGAATGATATATTCCTAAGTTAAATTAAATATTTAACTTAGTAATATAGTCATTAAGTGACTTTATAAAAGGGAACATGAAGTATTTAAATAAAATAAATTCTTATTGTTCTTAATGTTGGGCGCCAACATCAAGTGGGTAAATAAAGTGAAATGAATATTAAATTGATTTATTTCACAAAAGGGAGTTGGGAAGAATGTGAAGAGCTTGAATGCTCATTTCCATTCACCATTGCATATTTGTGAAAAAACAAAGTTTGCGGCTGAGCCAAGGGTTTCGAACCAGCAACTTGTGGGGATGAAAACCTTCACAAAGTTGAATACCTACGGAAGTGAAAGAACTTTCTAGGGTATTGTGGGTGTTCTCATTTTAGGGATCACATTTGTGCTTCATTTGCAAATTTTGAATGTTGTCGCACAGAGTATATCATTGTTGAATCTTGTGTTTTTTGGAAGGATAATTTGAGGAGGGTCTTCGCATACAGATTGAAGTATTTTGGTGAGTTTTAGACCTTCATAAAATAGGTCGTACTTCTCCTTGCATCTGTATAGGTCAAGAAGGGACGTGAGGGTTTGAAAGGGAAATATAATCCCATTTTTGTTATTCATCTCTCATTTTCTATGGCATTTTGGGACTAAAAATCCTTTGGACTAAGCTGAGATTGCAAACATCATATTATCCCAGTGAGTATAAGGTTTTTGTTGCTGTTACAGAGTTGCCAAAGGGTCGTACAAGTTCAACTGTTGGATGTGGGGTTTCTAGAGGTTGGGCGCCTATTGTTGAGGTTTATTCTACCACTTTTGTGAGGTGTCAAGGGTCTATTTTTGGGTAGAAGACATATGTATACAGGAACAACAAGGAGCATTCAGTGAATGAAGATTTTGGAGCACCCAGATCTATGATAGTTGTTGTAATAAACTCAGAAAATCATAACAACCATATGGGTATGTACAGAAATTGAGTTTAATGAGAAATATCTTTTTGGGTACTTGATGTTTTAATTGTATGAATGTTTCCCACAATTAATAAGCATCTGGGTAGTTTGAAAATGTTTTATTCCTGATTATTTGTATGCATGCAAAGATAAATGCTATGTTCAAACACATAAATGCACTAGGTTCAACTAAACCACAGGGAAAAAATTAGGGTGGGTTATTACAATAGTAATTAAAATCTCACCATAGATGCTTTGATGTAGAGTGTGGTCTCACTACTATTTTTGCTAAAGCCATTACTCAGCAGATACGAATAAATTCTATTGTACCATGTCCAAGGTACTTGCTTAAGCCATAGAGAGCTTTCTAGAGATTGTATACTTTATCTTCTTGTCCTAAGACTTCATAACCAAGTGGATGTTCAACATATACCTCTTCTTTGAATACTCCATTCAAGAAGGCTGACTTCATATCCATTTGGTATACCTTCCACTTGTGTTGGGTTGCTATTACTAAGATTGCCTGCACTATTTCCAACCTTGCAACCAATGCATATGTCTCATCATAGTCTCTTCCAGGCTATTATCTATATCCCTTAACAACTAGGCTTGCTTTATGCCTTTCAACTTTTCCATCAACAATACTCTTAGTCTCGCAAACCTACTTAACTCCTATCACTTGTTTACCCTTGGGTAAATCAGTTAGCTCCCATATTTCATTTCTTTCTATTACATCCAACTCCTCATTCATGGCCTTACACCATTTTTATTCTTTCACGACCTCTTCAAAATCTATTGGATAAACATGAGAAAATAAAGAAAAGTTCAAACTTTCATTAAAATCATCATACCTTATGTTTTCATAAATCTCCCTCACACTCCTTGTCTTTCTCAACATTAGAGAAGTGAGTGTAGGATTTGAACTACCTTAAGTGTTGTTGCTACTTCACTTTGGAGTACTCCAAAGCTAATTCTATAGTTGTATTCCAAAGCTATTTGATTCTAGAGTGTTCTAGGGATGGTTTCAGAGTACTTTGGATTTGGTTGTAAAGTGCTCCAAAGATGATTTCAGAGCTCTTTCTACTTAACGGTTGGAAGTTCCTCTTTCATTTCCACCTTCTTCATCATATATGGGTACCATTGGTGAGATACTTGTGGTGGTGTCAACCATGCCATCCCATAATTCGTTCTTAATAAATTCAACATCTTTGTTGATCACAACCTTCTTGGTATCAGGGTTATACAAATTATATGCTTTAGATTCTTTGTTGTAGCCTACAAAGATGCACTTTTCTCCTTTATCATCAAATTTATGTCTTTTCTCCTTTGGCACAAATGCATATGGGTGAAAGTTCAGAATTGTGTCCCACTTTTATAAGAGAACGACCAACACAAACATATTTTTCCAACTTAAATGTCAAAAAAGTCATATGTATGTTATGAATTTTAAAATGACATAAACTAATGAAATGTAGAATTTTTAATGTAGTTTATGCCTATAATTTTTATTTTTTTAAAAAATAGGTGGGTATTTTTTTTATAAGTTTAATTGATGAATTTTAAATGTTGGTATTTTTTGAAAAAAGTGACATCGATGGGATGCCAAGAAAAATATAGCAAAATTATTATTTTTTCTTTAATTGTTTTTTCTTAATTATCCAACTCAAATATATAGTGTATGGAAAAAAAATTGATAATTTTTTTTTAATAATTTTTAAAGTCAATTTTAATCAGAACAGAGTAGTGTCCATGGGACGTCAACTTTTTTATAATATATAATTAAAAAAAAAACCCTTTTGGAGAGGATTCTCTCCTCTAGTGAACCATATATTTTTCAATTTTTTTGAACATGTTTTTCCTATTTATTTCATGTTTGATTATAATAAACTACTTGCAATAAATTTAAAAATAATCTTAATAAAACTTATCAAAATATATTTCTAAGATCTAGACTCCGATATCTACCAAAAGGTATTTTTAGATTTTCATGAAAATGCCCTTTGGCTGGAGAAATTTATAGTTGAACTTGATGTTTTGTTCAATTTGTTATAAAAGGGGGGGATTGGTTGCCACATAGATAGTTCCAGGTGGAACAATTACGGGCGAAACCCTTCCGGGTGGAACCTTCAATGTAAATTTGATTTAAATTTTAAAAAATATGTTTATTTACATTGAAGGTTCCACCTGAAACTCTTCTGCCTGGAAATCTTCATGCCACACAATGCCACATAAGTGCCACGTGGTTTTGGGTGGAACTATTCCGAGCAGAACCCTTCCGAGCGGAACCCTTTCTATAGAAACTATTTATTTGGTTGAAAGTGGGACACAACTCCGAACTTTCACCCATATGCCACACACCCAAAATTTGTAGGTGCTCCACGCTCCATTTTCTATTCGTCCATGCTTCTTTTGGAATCCTATATCTTATTGTCTTTTTGGGACTTCTATTTAGTAGGTTATAGTATTGTTTCTACAACTTCACCCCAAAATTATTTTGACAATCCCTTGTAATTCAACATGCTTGTAGCCATCTCTTGGATGGTTCTATTTTTCCTCTCAACAACTCCATTTTGTTGTGGAGAGTATCTAGCTATAAATTATTTCTCAATGCCTTCATTCATTCAAAAATTTAGAAATATCCTAGAGATATACTCTCCCCCTCTGTCCATTCTAGGGACCTTGATGAAATGACCACTTTGTTTCTTAACCAAGGCCTTAAACAACTTAAACTTCTCAAATGCTTTGGATTTATTCTTCAAGAAATAAACCCAAGTCTTCCCGCTATAATCATCTATCAAGGTCATGAAGTATGCATTCTAGTATATGGTGGGAGTCTTCATGGGGCCACATAAATCTAAGTGGACCAACTCCAATGGTGGTTTTTCCCTCCTATATTACCCTAATTGAAAGGGCTTCATGTGCTACTTTCTTAGGATGCAGGCCTCACATTTACTATTGGGCTTTACAATAGTGGGTAGCCCTCTAACCATATCCTTATAGGGCAAAAGATTCAAACTAGAATAACTTAAGCTTCCAAACCTTAGATGCCAAAGTTTGGATGGTTCTTTGATGAATGTCTTGAAGGCTAACTGTTGTGCCACTATTATATATGTCATGTGGTTGACTCTATAGTACATTAAATCCTTTGTGTGCTTGGAAGGTGATGCTCTAGATAGCACCAGAGGCTCATTTTGCATCCTAAGAGGAAATATTTAGTTTCTCATCTTTTGAATTGTTGCAATCCTTTTCTTTCTACCATCCTTGTCAAAGATTATGCACTCTCCATTTTCCATCAAGACTTTATATCCCTTTTCAACTAGTTTTCCAATGCTCAAGAGATCATGTTTTATGCATGTGGCATAATAGATGTCCTAGATTGCTCTTTTGTCACCATGCTTGGTTTGAATGAGGATTGTGCCTCTTCCCATGACTAGAAACTTTTCATTGTTCCCCATCTTGATCTTAGACTTAATGTTCTTATCAATGGAGGAAAATTTGTGTTACCAGTCATGTGGTTACTACAACCACTATCCAAATACCAAACCTTGGCACTGATATGCTCAATAGTGTTACACACAATGAACATGTTTGATGGATGTTCATTTTTAGCCATGTTTGCATTGGCTACATTAGCACTTTCCTTCCCTTGGTCATGATACCCTTTCCTACACTCACTTGCAAAATGACCATACTTCTGATATTAATAGCACTGCACATTACTCTTTTATACCTTTGATTTGAGCTAGTTCCCTTCTTCTTGTCTTGAAAGTATAGCTACGAGTTGCTTATTTCCTCTTGGCTATTTGAGATTTCTCTTCTAAAGTAGCCTCTTCATTTACCTCTTTGACCTTTATTTCTACCATTTCTTCCTCTTCCCTTTCCTCTCACACGAATTTGATACTTGAATACTTTCCCTATGGAAGGAGTGGATCTATTCAACCATTGCCCATGGGTTTGCAGTGAACCAATCAACTCATCCACTGTCATCTTTGAGATGTCTTTATCATGTTTAATTGCTATGAAAATAAGGTCAAATCTTAAGGCTAGACTCCTAAGGATTTTCTCAATAATCATTTGATCTTCCAAAGTTTCTCCATTAATCTTAACTAGTTTATCAAGGTGGAAACTCTTATATGGAAGTTGGAAATAGACTCTTTCTCTTTCATTCGAAGGGTTACAAAATCTCTCTATAGAAGCTGGAGTTTTACTATCCTCACCTTGTTAGTCACTCTGTAGGATTTTTCAAGAATCTCCTAAGCCTCCTTTGGGTAGTTAGTTGTTGTTATTTGAAGGAATATGGCTTCTATCAATGTTGCCTCTATAAAAGTCAAGGCTTTTGCAGCTTTCCTTCTGGTCTCTTTTAGCTGGGTCTTTTGGGCATTTGTCAATGTTACATAGGTTGTTTGGTTAGTCACATTTGTGAGACCATTGACCACAAGATCTCACAAATCATTTGCAACCATTATGGTCTTCATCTTCTTTTCCTAGACATCTTAGTTTTGTCCATCAAATAATGGTGGCTGCTGATAGCTCTTGCTATCACCTCCAGCCATTCTTCTAGAAATTGGGGGAAGACTGTTAATACCCCCAAACAATTAGGGCTCTGGCTCAATACCTAGAAAAACTAAATCTCTGGCTCTGATACCAATTGTTGGAGAGAAGAAAACAAAAGAGAGAGAGCACAAATTAAATGCAAAAATTTCTATTTATATGTTTAAAATTTTACATCCAAAAACTTTACAAACAAACTACAGAGTTGTTGTTTTGTTTTCATCTGTTACAAACTTCTATTAATTGCTCTCCCTTTTTGGAGAACTTGCAGCTAACTATTACCTATTGATGTTGTCCCTATCTGCCTAGAGTTACTCACTGCTTTATTCCTATAGAGCTATTTGTTGTACCTTATGGAGTTGTTGCTTTGTTTGGAGCTACCTACACTTTCCAAAGCTTCCTGGCCTTTGTAATGGTCCTTCTACAATCTAGAGTTGTCCTCTTCTCTTAGCAATATTCTTCTTATTGATGATAAAATGAACTCTCTCTATTGTTGCATATAATCTCTATTCTATTTTTTCATTCCTTATTTTTGTCTCTTTCTTGTCTTCACCAAAAACTCCCGCTCACTCACAAAATCAAACTCAACTACCTGCATTGAAGAAGACTAACTGACATTAATAGTTTTATGTTAGTCCAACAAAATAGCATTTAAAAAATTTGGTAGGGTGGTAGAAAAGAGATCCCCAAAAAATCTCTGACAGGTAGGTGGAGTAAATGCTTGACTCTAGATTAAATTTCCAACAATTGGAAGGTTGGTTGTCATGAATATGAGGAAATTGTGGTGGCCTTACCATTTGCAGCATTGCAAAAGATGAGGGGTTTTGGTATAGTTGAGATGGTCATGTTAAATGAATAAATTTTGAATGGGAGAAGTTAGAACTTATATTATTACAATCCAAGAGTAAAAAATGGTGTTCACAAGGGCATTGCTACCATTAATATTGCCAAGACATCACTTTCTATTGATGACATGTTGTATGTCACTATTTTTGGATATTACAAGTTGAAATTTTGCAATCCAAGAATGGATATGGATGCTCTTCAAGTTTTTCCTACAAGAAAAATTTTAATTTAGGCCAAAGTATTGGTAGAGTAGGCAAGACGAGTCCTATGACATGCTATTATCTATACACTAAGATAACATATCCGAATGAAATGCTTCCAAATCTAGTTCCTAAAAACTAATGCACCAACCTAGGAATAGTTAGTACTATTAGTCATTGAACATTGGAAACTTTTTGGATTTTGATTTCATAGATCCTCACCATAAGATAGTGTTCTCCATTCAATATATCAACTGTGTGCTTAGTGCTCTTCATCACGAGGAGAGAACAAGTAGGATGTTGCATTGGGTAATGAATCTATTGAAGAGAAGCAAGCCAAAACACTCACTTCTATGAGAAAACCTATGGTCTAGATGAGAAACTACAAGTAACTTATGTAGACAAGTTGCAATATGAGAATAAGGAATAGGATGTTTCATTATTGGAATAAAATAAGAAAACATAAGTTACAAATGATGGGGATGATGAATTTGTAGATGAGCCTGATTTAGACCTTATTAGGTTATCACTAGATAATTTTACCACCTATTTGTAGGAAAAGTTTTAAAAGGGTGTACAAGACTCTTGGGAAGTGTGCACATAAGCATGACACTCATTTGCAAGTCAAATTTAGACTAGAGTGTAATAAGAGAATAGAATGTAAACTGCAAGTCAAAGTGACCCTTCATACTCTAATGTATTTTGTCTTATATTAGCTTTTGGAAGGGATGACATTTAATCTTCACATTCAAAATAAGCTATATATATGTCATTGTAACACATTTGAAGGGTTGGAAACCACTTTTAAAATATAATATACCAAAAAAATTTCTATTTCTTGGGTTTTCATTTTTTTATGGCATTTTCCAAACTTTAAATTTATTTTCTTCCATTTTCCATGCATTTAATTTAATGAATGTTCAATGAATTCGATATGTATTTCATATCATTGATGTTTAGGTGATGGTGAGGCATTATGCATGGTCAACCTAAACATGTATGTGCAAGTGAAAATCTAATATCAATCATGCACATGGATTTTGTTCCTTTGAAGATCACACCTTCCTGTGTTGTGACTATGGATAATAGGTCAAGTGAGGAATGGTTATTCATTGAATTTGTTCGTTCATCGAATGATGTAGGGAGTGTTTAGAAATAGGTTTAGATTCATTTTCTCTTCTTTTTCATATTCACTTTTCTTGTTTTCTTTATCAATTTTATGTTGTTATGTCGTAAAATGTCCCCCTAGGACTTTTACCTCCTAAGTTTAGCTATCGGGTCCTTTTTTTAGTGATCATGCATGTTTAATTTAACTCCCGATGCAAAATCCCTGGAAACCCATGTCAAATGGGGCTAAGGGGGCCTTGTTGAACTTAACCAAGCCTTGGAAATAGAACCTTGGGCTTGGGTGCCCGCACCCAAGCCTTGTCCTATTTTGTCGGGGCCTCAATTTTAGGTGTCAGCAAAGTGACCGTTAAAGGTCTCCTTGTCGGCATCTCAAGTTTGAATTACGAAATTAAAGTAGGAATGCATATATAAGCATGTTTAGGGTTTCATTTGCAAACTAGAAGATGATTTTGAGATTTTGGTGAACTTATGATTATAGAGCGTTCAAGGCATTCATTGTGTTGTAGAGTAGAATATTTTTGTTGTGTTTGTTATTGTAGATTTGGCTTCATCTTCTCATGGTGTGAAAGAACTTCATCTCCTTGAGAGCTACACCTTTGAGGTGATATCTATTTGTGGTTTGATTCATCTATTTCATTATTTCTTTTTCCTTTGTCCTGCAAGGACAGGCACTCTTCATCTAACAATGGTGTTGGAAGGCTTGAATGTCATTCCGAGGCTTGACCGAGCTTCTAAACACCACAGCCCCCAACCCCACTATTGTAATTATAGGTGACAGGTATCAAATTATGCAGAGTCAAGTTGTAGAGGTTTGTAGCAGAGTGTGAAGATCCTAGATCTAGAGAAAGAAGTCAAAAAATATCACTACCAAGGCTTGGGCAACTGCACCGAAGCCCTCCAGATTTGCAGAGCCTAAAATCTCTGAGACAGTGACAATCAATGGCAGAAAAGGTCTGGAAACCCTCGACAAAAATACGACCTTGGGCTTTGGTGCTCGTACTTTCAACCCTAACCTTTTAGCATTCTGAATTTCAAAATCTAGTATGTATCTAATCTTCATTTAATATCTCTGTGTGCAAGCATTTATCTGATTTTGTATAATTAGGGTTTTGAGCATAATAGGGCTTAAATTAACACATTAATCAACAATTTCCAAATTTCCATATCATTCCAAGTGATAGCCAACCTGTAGTTGAATCCTCTTGTAAAAGTTGTGATTCTACTCAGTTAAATGTCCTTGAGTGTATGTAGTGAAAGGAGGATCTAATCAAATCACTAAGCAAAAACATTTTCCCCCTTTTTCATACATTACATTTTGGTGAACCCATGTTTTTCTAAGCATTGCATCTTGCTGACTATTACACATCATATTTGCATTCATGCATATCATTTATTTCATTTTGCATTCATAAATCATGAAAAAAATTGAAAAAAAATAAAAAATTTGAAAAAAATTTGCATCCTAGGATTGCATTAGGGCATAGTTTGCATCAATTTCATTGAATTTCATCTACTCTCTATTTTTTACATCAGATTTGATATAAATTACATAAATACATCATTCTACAATCCTTTACATTGCATTTTCATGTTAAAATTGCTAGGGTTTGCTTGAAATTTTAGATTTTTTCTCATAACCTAGTGATTTCAAAAACTAGGGTTTGTAGTGAAAATCTTGTTTCAAATTTTACTACACATCTTAGGCACTCATTCAAATCTGATTTTGTTTGTAGTATTGCATTTTTGTGTGTGTTTGCATTTACACATAGTCAATTTCAACAAAAACTAGCATATTCACTCATCTTTTCTTAAAATTGCACTTGCATTGAGCATTATAGGGTTTTAACATCATTTTCAGATCTGAGATGGCTTATTTTATATCTTAAATCTGATTAGAATTCATTCATACATTATTTTTCAAATTTTCATGCCTTAATTTCACAATTACGGTTTAAAATCCTTGCATTTTCACTAGATTTCGACATATCATTCATCTAGCATTGCATGATAGGTGTTTTGTGAAAGATATTTCTGCATTATTGGACCGATAATAGGTTTTAGTTTTCTGACCCTCATCAATTTCATCACTACACTACATATTCTACGCATTTGCATTGAAAAAAGTGAAAACAGTGAACATTTTTAGTTACATAAACAAGCATAAATTGGTATTATTTTCTTGCATTCACTCTAAATACATAAAATCATTAATTGAGACTTGTTTTGTTGTACTCTTTCCTCCTATCCATTGTGTCTTTTTTTGGACTTTGTGTGTCTTTCTAGCCCTTTCCCTCAAACAAGTGCTTAGGAGTGAAACAATCACACATCTAGGGTGTCTTAAGTATCTTAGAACTTTGCATGTATTGTAGATCTTATTGGACATTGATGTTACAAGACATTTCATTATGGTATCTTCATCTCATTATTCTTTGGTATCTTTACATGCATATATCAAAAACTTTGAGAATTTCTACAAATTTCTTAATATGAATCCTCATGTTCTCACTTATATACAAGCTATGTATCACAAGGATATATTTAAATGCTCTTCATTTGAAATCCTTGATTATGTATGCTTACTCCCAAAATAAATCCAACCCAAAACCCTAAAACATTTCACAATCACCAAGGCCAGGGGTGTCATCGAGGTGATTGAAAGAGGTTTATCAACAGGTCAAGGGCGATTTTGGACAACCTATAGGAGTGGGTAGGCTCCTCTACACTTCAAGCTTAGCCATCCTAGGAGGGATATTCCTAGAGGCACGAAATAAAACACAAATAAACTAACACAACCATGCCCAATGTACACTTGACCCCCAAAGCTATCACTAGGTCAAGACAAACTAGCCGCATAGGCCTCTGATTAAGTTGATTACTACACTATGTGTTTGCACCCAAATATAATTTTATTACATTCCTTAAGATGACTCAACTTTTAATACACAAGATACATAGTGCAAGCATACATGTTCATGATTCACTAATGATTAAAACAGTTTTGTATCACTTCAGATTTATCCCTGGTTATTGTAACGAGTCATGAATAACATGAGAAACCCTAAACTAAATCTACTCCTACTCCTACAACTAATAGGATGAGGATTTGATTGAAAAGATGACTGATCCATCCCCAATATGGATCGGTGCCTACTCCATTGGCCAATTGAGTCATAAAATGCAAGAAGGAAAGAAAATATATAGCAGGGGATCGACATAGCTAAACATATATTCACATATACATCATAGATGGATCTTCATGCAATGGACATACTTATAAATATAGGAAAGAACTACAATGATTCATGAGCAATAAAGAAATGGCAAATACAAAGCCTTGTATTAACTTGGGTGCTATCACACACCTCTAAATCCTAGTTACAATCGTGCTAGCAAATGTGGCAAGGGAAAACATACAACTATTATTATACATTTGCCAAAATCATTACAAACTCCCATGGAGACATACCAATGCATACAAATCTGCTTTACATATCCTTTCTACTCTTTGTTGGATACATCCCTTCACTTGTAGACTAGACTAGCATGATTTGATGCCCTAAAATCCTCCTTAGGCAATTCCAGACCAGACAATAGGTTTAGCGACCAACCCTTTGAAAACAACTTTGATCTATTATTTATAGCATGAGTAAGTCAACTCTAAGGGTGAAATGGGAGGGAAAATCCTCACTAACTCCACCAACTACATTAAAAACCTATTTCTCAGCCACCCACTTCACATTTATGGCAATCCAAAGAGTTGTCGACGCGTTTGAATGAACGGGGAAGGCTAGGAAGTCAAGCTTTGACAAATCAGACTTCAGAGCTTGGGCCTTCTGCCTTGCAATTTATATTATCTGGAAGAAGGATATGAAGCCCCAACCCTGCCTATGTATAGCTATGAAGGCATTGAGGGTCAGGCTTCAAGCCTTCACCCTTTTGCCTTGTGCTTAGAAGAGGAGAGAACATGGAAGCTTCAATGTCTGTCCTCTGCCTTGAAGAAAGAACACTTTGTTGGGGGTTGGTCGTCAGGCCTTCCTCCTTCTGTCTTCTTCTTATGAAGAAGGCATAAGGAAGGAGGTCCAAACTCTGACCTCTGATATACTTAGGAAAACACAACCCTGTTGGACTTCGGCCTTTGGGCTCTCCACTCCACAACACTAAAGAAGGTAGAATTGCAAAAATTTTGAAGTCTGATGCTCCGCAGTACCGCTCCATACTTAGAATAATTTTTCATCACATTGAGCGGACTTCAGCCCTCGGGCCTTCTCCCTTTCACCTTCCAAAAAAGGAAGGAAGAAGAGCCAACCTCCAAACTCCTCTGATCACTTCATACTTAGAATATTATTCATGTAGACCTGTCGGACTTTAGACTTTGGGGCTTCTCCCTGACACTTGCCATGAAGAAGACAGAAGGCCAAAGGCCCAAAGTATGACCTCTGAAATACTTAGAAGAATTTGCAATGAATAACACTTAGAGTAATTTTGAAGTCTTATTTTGGAGCTGATAGATAATATAAGGCAGAAGGCATGAACTTTGAAACTCAAACAAAGGTGAAAATACAAGGAAACACTTAAAGTTTCTTGGACTTAGTCATTTTTGGGGTTTCCTATCTTGCATTTTCAAAAGGCAAACACATGAAAACCTATGAAAGACATCTCTGATCGGTTATAGACTATAGGTTCAAGTGGGACTTCTTGGTGGATTTTGGGGCAAAAAGATGCAAGTTGGGAACTAGATTATTTAGGTGTCAACACTGGCTCTAATTGTGGACGTGTGACAAGCAGTGGCACAACAAGAATCAACTATCTCTAGGTAGACTAAAAGGCAAAAATGAACATGAGAATAACATAAAAGGTATTTACAAGGCATACAATCATTGGCATTAGAGCACAAAAGGAAAGATGGTTGTATTCAAAATTTAAACACTCTATAGGTCCAACTTGCACCAAGTGATTGAACCTACTTGCCTCAATCAAAGACAAGTTGAATGAAAGAGTTGATCTCCCTCAAACCAAATTTGCACTTCTCACTCTGCTGCAACAACTGAAAATGACCTTTAGCATGCATCGATATGCAACAAATGCTTATGAAGCCAAGACCAACCTTACGAATGAAATTATTGTTGCATGGCAACCATAAGAAATGAGTGCTTGACCTATTCGATACTGCATCATGCTTGTTCTCAGTAGCAATGGGTGTAAAACTAATATTCAGGTCAGCAACAAAAGAAACAAACGAAGGAAAACCTTCATTATCATGTGTCAGGCTATCATACCTGTTGACCTCTTCATGTAAATTGAGGGAAAAATAAAACACCTCCAATTCGTATGGCAAAGCAAATTGTGCTTGAACACATTGTTGATCCGCAAGCAAAGACACTTCATCTTATAGAACAAACTGGAAAGATTCTATCTTGGGTATACTTTCTGGTTGGGTTGCAACAAGTTGAAACGTAGACACAAACTGTTAGAAATGAAAGCACAACTAAACAGAAATCTGATTCAAATGTATATTTAATGATCTTTAATAGAGTACTAGAGATGGAGATTGCAACATAGAAAATAAACCCACAATATAGAAATATACCAAAAGCAAAATGAAGCACATAAGACAATATTTAACGTGGAGAAAACCCTTGTGGGTAAAAAACTCCACCAAGAAAAGAGGCCAAGTTGTATTATCTTCACAAAAGGAGATTATAAATACATTCACTTCCTCTATCCTTCAACCTTCACTCTAGTAGAACCTAGGTACCTGTAAACCTGCTATGTAACTCATCTACTATGCCAAGGTTTATATAGAATTTGCAATCCTCAAGATAGGCATCCACCTTGGAATCTCCACCCATGCAATAATAAATGTCGTCATACATGAATCCTATACTTGGCAAAAGATGCCCATGCAAACTTGGGCTCCTAGGGCCAAAAATAACCACTTACAACATCTTATGACACGTCATAACTGTCATAGATACCACTAAAAGAGAATCTTCCCAAGATAGGCACCTGGGCTAAACATAGCAACTTACAACACATTAATAACCATCATATGCATCATAGTGTCATATAATCTTATGACAACTTGTAGCTGTCATAGATTCTTTACATGCACACACCAAACATTATGACATGCATCATACAAGCTAAAAAATAGTAGATTCTCCATATGGGCACCCCACCTTGACCAATTACCATTTACCATAGTAAATGACATCCCATAACTACCGTTGGTAACTCCAGAACTTACCGATGCAGTAACTCCATAATTACCGTGGATAGTAAATATTTTTTACCACTATCGGTGAAACTAGTACATCCCTTATGGGTAATTACAAATAATAAATGAAATAATACAATAATGGGATTTACAAGGTTAATGGCACCTTATCCCAACATTCTCTCACTTGACATTATACATTATAAATCAACCCATAGGAAATCAGTATGAAAAATAATCAAGCACTAGAAACAAGGCCCATGGCCTCTCTGCACGACACAAACTTCTTTGTGCTCATAGGCTTGGTCAATGAATCTGCAACACTCTCCTTAGTGTTTATCTTCTTCAGCTCAATCTATTCATTTGCAACCAACTCTCGAATAAAGTGATACTAAACATCAACATGCTTAGTCCAAGCATGATATATAGGATTCTTGGCCAAATAGATAGCACTCTATCTATCACAACCAATCTAAATGATCCTGCAATCAAAACCAATACCTGTACACAATCTCCTCAACCAAACTGCCTACTTAGAGACATGAGTAGTAGCCATATACTCTGCTTCTGTGGTGGACAAAGCAATTGTGGGCTACCTCTTAATCATCCAACTCACTGCTCCTCCAAACAAAGTAAACACATATCCACTAGTGGACCTTCGACTATCCAAGTCACCTACCCAATCTGCATCAACAAAACCCTATATGTCTAATTATTTATCAGCACTATCAGTACTAGAGTAAACCAACCAATAATCAGGAGTACTTGCAAGATATTTAAGCACCCTTTTCGCATAATTCCAATGTTGTCTACCAAGGTTAGACATAAATCTGCTCAAAACTCCCACTGCTTGGGCAATATCTAGCCTAGTGCAAACTATTGCATACATCAAACTCCCTACAACACTAGCGTATGGCACATTAGACATATCCTCAAGATAATCCTCAGACTTTGGACACATATCTAATGAAAACTTAGTACCAATGGGTAAAGGAACTCTAACTGGGTTAGGGTCCTGCATACTAAATCTCTACAAAATGGTATTCACATACTTACTTTGTGACAACCAAATCTTTCTGTTACCTCTATCCCTCCTAATCTCCATTCCCAAAATATACTTGGTAGCTCCAAGACCCTTCATATCAAATGCACCTGAAAGTTGGGCTTTAACCTCACTGATCATTCCCTTAGTATTGCTGAAAAATACCATGTCATCAACATACAATGCAATAACTAGTACAGAATCATCAATACAATGAATGTAAACACAATGATCCTCCTTGCTTCTTAAAAAACTCAATTTCAACACAAATGAATCAAACTTTTGATACCACATTTTGGGGGACTGTTTCAAACCATAAAGTGACCTCTTCAACTTGCAAACCCAATGTTCTTTCCTTTTACCTCAAAACCTGTAAGCTATTGCCTATAAATTTCTTCCTCAAGATCTCCATGCAAGAACACAGTCTTAACATCCATTTGCTCAATTTCCCAATCATAAGCTACAACAATGGATAAAAGAAATCTAATAGAAGTCAATTTAGCAACATGAGAGAAAATCTTACCAAAATCAAGTCCCTCTCTATGGGAGTAGCCCTTGGCTACCAATCTAGCCTTGTACTTCTCCAATGTCCCATCTACTCAAAACTTCTTCTTGAAGACCCACTTACAACCTATGGCCTTTCTTCCTTTGGGCAAACAAACAAGATACCAGGTGTTCGAAGAGTCTAAAGCCATCATCTCCTCTTGCATGGCTAACTACCAAGACTCACTATCATTTGAAAAAATAGCTTCCTTGTAGGATCTAGGCTCATCGTTAGTACTCAATAAAGAAAATATACAATGAAAATCTGGTGGGCTATACCTGTCAATAGGATTCCATTGTCTTGTGGATCTTCTCAAGGGTGGAGTAAGAGTCTCAACTTGTTCTTCTGCATGATTATCTATTCCAACATCTTCTGTAACAATAGATTCATCTTCATCAGAACTACTCGAATCTCCTTCTTCTTCTTCACCCCCAATCCATCATTCTATTCTTCTTGAGGTGCATTTTGTTGCTCTAACTCAAAGTGCACTCTCTTTACCTTTTCTTCTTTTTCTTTTGGCTGCTTAGGTTCAGAAATAGATCTAAGTTCCCTAAAAATAACATCTCTAGAATAGATAATCTTATGGGTTAGTGGATTCCAAAGCTTATATCCTTTGACATTATCACCATATCCAATGAATGTACACTTTTGGGTTTTTGGATCCAACTTAGATCGCTTTTCCTTAGGCACATGAACAAAAGCCTCATAGACAAAAACCCTTAAATGTGAAATAGAAGGTTTCTTACCTGTCCACACTTCATAAGGTGTCAAATCAAGATCTCTACCAAGAGATCTATTAATCAAGTAGCAAGCAGTACACACAACCTCTGCCTAAAAGCATTTATCCTACTGTGCATCACTCAACATACTCTTAGCCCTTTCCATGATTATTTAGTTCATCCTTTCTGCAACACCATTCTGCTGTGGTGTATATGGAGTTGTCTTTTGTTTGATAATACTTGCATGCTTGCAAAACTCATCAAATTCCTTAGAGCAATATTCCCCTCCATTGTCAGATCTTAATATTTTTATCTTCAAACCTGATTGGTTATTTACTAAGACTTTAAAATCCTTACACTTAATGAAAACTTTAGATTTGTGTTTCATATAATAAATCCATGTAAATCTGGATACATCATCAATGAAGGTAACAAAATAATGAGACTTTCTAATAGAATCATTATCCACATGTCCAAATACATCCGTATGAATAATTTCTAACTTCTCTTTTTCTGTATTGCTTCCTAAATGAAATGATTTTCTGTTTTGTTTACCAAACACACAATGCTCACAGAAATCAAAGTGCTCATCAGAATAAGAGAAAATGTCCAACAAATCTTTATTCCTAATAGTTTTCAAAATATTATTACTTGTGTGACCCAATCTATAGTGCCATAACATACATGTATTTTTAGTACTAGCCTTAGATACATAGGAGGCATTACAAATGGTAGTGGCTTCAATCTTGAACAGGTTTCCCAATCTCTTCTCCTTTGCTACCAACAAGTTCCCTCTCACCAATTTGCAGCCATGCTTGTCAAAAATCACATGCATTCCCAAATCATTCATCTTTGAAATAGAAATCAAATTTCTAGCTAATCTAGGAACATGATAACACCAGGGAGTGTTTTAATCCTCCCATCATTGAAACACAATAGTACCTTGCCTTTCCCAACTATCAGATATGCAGAGTTGTCCCCAAGGTACACATTACCTCCATCATATTCTTCATATGTGGAGAACCATTCCTTATGCGGGGTCATATGAAATGAGCATCCTGAGTCAACCAACCAATGATCATTAGAAACAACATTAAATGCAGAAATTAAAACATCTTCACTTGCATTCGAGGACTTATCAGAAGCACTCTCCCACTGTTTCTTTGGGTTTCTGCAGTCCTCCTTCACATGTCCCCTTTTACCATAGTTCCAACACTTAACTATGTTCTTCTTCCTAAGAATCTTAAAACAACCCTTGGACTTGTCCTTAGCCCCTTTTTGATCTCCTTTCAGTCCTCTTTCCTTAGACCTTCCCCTAACACTGAGAACATCCCCTGAACTATCTAAACTCTTTTTCCTTAGTTCCTATGACAATAAAACTTCAATAAGAGCATCCAACTTTAGATCTATGAGGTTAGCAGTGATAGTAACATTCTCCAAAGACTCGAGTAAAGAACAAAGAAGCAAGAGACATTTATCTTCCTCATTAACATCAACATCTACTGAAGCAAGATGACTCAACAACAAATTAAATGTATTTAAATGCTCTGTGACAAATTCACCCTCTTTCATTTTCAAGGAAAATAGTTTTCTTTTTATATAGAGTTTATTTACCATACTTTTGGCTTGATAGATCTCACCCAACTAATTCCATAATTTATGTGCGGTCTCTTCCTTTGCGACATTCAGTAGGACAGAATCTGAAAGACACAAATGGATGGTTCCTCGTGCCTTCTTATCCAGTCTATCCCACTCATCCAGAGAGACATCATCAAGTTTCTTCTCTTTTAGGACAACCAACCACTGGTTTCTTTCTTCCTACAAATCCTCCATTTTCAGCTTCCACAAATCATACCCCATTCCGTTGAACTTCTCAATGTCTAAACAAGAGGTTGATGCAACCATAATAACTCAAGATATGTAAAATAAACACAACCAAATCTCCCACTGCAACTACAACTTCCACACTACCACCCAAGAGTCAAAGATGGACAAGCTCTGATACCAATGTTAGAAATGAAAGCACAACTACTCAACATAAATCTGATTCAAATGTATATTTAACGATCTTTAATAGAGTATTAGAGATGGAGATTGCAACATAGAAAATAAACCCATAATACAGAATATACTAGAAGCATAATGAAGCACATAAGACAGTATTTAACGTGGACAAAACCCTTGCAAGTAAAAAATGCCACCAAGAAAAGAGGCCAAGTTGTATTATCTTCACAAAAGGAGATTACAAATACATGTTTACTTCATCTGTCCTTCAACCTTCACTCCGACAGAACCTAGGTACCTATAAACCTGTTATGCAACTCATCTACTATGCCATGGTTTATATAGAATTTACAATCCTCACGATAGGCATCCACCTTGGAATCTCCACCCATGCAACAATAAATGTCGTCATACATGCATCCTACACTTGGCAAAAGATGCCCATGCAAACATGGGTGCCTAGGGCCAAAAATAGCCACTTACAACATCTTATGACACATCATAATGGTCATAGATACCACTAAAAGAGAATCTTCCCAAGATAGGCACCTAGGCTAAACATAGCAACTTACAACACATTAATAACTGTCATATGAGTCATAGTGTCATATAATCTTATGACAACTTGTAGCTGTCATAGATTCTTTACATGCACCCACCAAACATTATGATGTACATCATACAAGCTAAAAAATAGTAGATTATCCACATGGGTGCCCCACCTTGAGCAATTACCATTTACCATAGTAAATGACATCCCGTAACTACTGTCGGTGACTCCATAACTTATCAGTGCAGTAACTTTGTAATTACCATGGACAGTAAATAATTTTTACCACTACCGATGAAACTAGTACATCCCTTATGGGTAATTGCAAATAATAAATAGAATAATACAATAATGGGATTTACAAGGTTAATGGCACCTTATCCCAACACAAACATGCCTCGCTTCTCATTCACATCAATGTCCCCCACAAAGGATTCAATCTCTACTGTAGCACCAATACATTCAAGAGCTAGCAAGTTTTCCACATCAAAGTGGAAATATTTATATTCATTTGTAACTCCATCAAGCTCTTGAACAAAATTTTCATATGTGCTACTACAAATCTCAAAATTTGAATCATAAACATGACTCAGGCTACAATTCAAACCATCAGCACACACACCAGTACCATGAGACACCTCAAGTGGAGAACCATGTTCTTCAAATTGTCTCTCTGTTTCAATTCCACCTCGATAGCCTATTGTGTCATATTCATTGTTGCAAACATATTGATGACACACTTCTTCCACATTCATTCTTATTCTATTTCCTTGTGGCTGAGATGAAGCACACTCCACATGAGGAAGAGAACATACCTTGCACCAAAGAAACAAGTTCTCATATGTGTCCACATGATCGCCATCTTCAAAATCAAGGGCAAGCTCTTCACACTGAAAACCCATGGCTGCATCAATAATTGTCTCTGATCAATTATCACCTAGTGTAACCACTTCTACGTCAACCTCATACAGATAAATATCAACTGCTTCATCACAGACAAGAACAAAGGAGGGCATCAAATCAAATAGGAAACAAGTTTCTTGCTCATCCCATGTTTCATTTACCTATGAACAGATTTCATACTCAGCCATAAAAGTTGATCCATCTGATTGTTCATCCCTGTATACAACATCCTCATCATTCAATGAACCACATACCTCAACATTGGACTGGAAGTCACCATTGGTCTCATCATTTTCACTTTCACTTGATGATCTATCCAGCTGAAGGTAGGTGCATACACTGCTTTCATCATCTGCATCACTGTCATATGATGTACCATCTTCCACTTACCCTTTTGACTACACAATCATCATTATCTGATACTACATTCATCTGATTGCTTGAATCCACATTGTTACTATTCATATTAGCATGTTGATTACCAGCAATACATGCATTTATGGACAACAAACCTTTTATGTAGTCGTCTCTTATTTTCTCCATGGAGTCTAGGGATAAATATGCCTGCTACATACTCATTATTCTGAAATCTACAGAAGAAATGCTTTTGGATTAAATTGTGTGTATTTTTTTTGCTTCGACATTTTGGATCACACTCAATGATCCATCATCAGGAAGAGGATGTGACATACATCCTCTTTCTGATGATGGATCACTGAGTGTGATCCGAAATGTGGAAGCAAAAAAATACACACAGTTTAATCCAAAAGCATTTCTTCTATATTCTATGGACCGTGGAAAACTCATGCCTACTATTCTAAAATCTTCCTATACATAACTCGGTCCAGTTTCATATACTTTAAAAACAATCAATGCAAGCGAGAATGTCAGGTCTGGAACCTTCAGGAATATGGGAAAGAGCAACAACAAACCCGTGATCAAAATCTCTGCTTGACTCTCCCTCTTGTCTTTTAATTTTTTCTAGCTCTATGACAAGATTAGCAGGGTCAAGACCTTTGGAAAATTTATTTTCAAATGCTACCACAAGTTCATTCCATGAGGCAAAGGATTTCCTTGGAAAATTTTAGAACCATTCTTTTACCTTTCCATGTAATGGCCTAACAAAAAACCTCATCCACATGTCTTCATCCTCAAACTGATATTCAACCATGAATTCCAAAAATACATCAACATGTGTGTCCCCTTCCCAAATACATAGGATCTCAGGGAGGAGTAGGGGATTGAGCAATTTGATTTCTTGGGGTAGAAAGGAATGCATTAGACTGCACCCTAGACTCTAGCAACTTGATTCAATTTTTTGTTTCTTCTTCTTGCTGCCATTAGGACTCTACCAATTGTTTGGTCTTTTCAATTTCATACTGTTGCATTGCTAAGTCATTTTAATTTTGCATGGGTGCATATAGGTTTTGGTTTGTATAACATGCAGAGCCATGACTAGAATATGCATTGCTAGGATGGTCATGGGAATCCACACCAATGTAATTTCTTGGGTCTGACATATATGAAGATGTTTGTGAAGGAATATCCCTAGGGTATCCATGTCCGTACTAGTTGGCCATGACTAAAACATCCTATAATGCTAGGCAAAAGCCTAAGGCATAGAGATTTTGTTCCTTCAACATGTTAGGAACAACAAACTCCAAAAGTGGGAAAAGAAGAAACCATGTGTACCTTTATTTCACCAGTTGCTGCCCACTGAGATTGAGCATTCAAATCATCAACAACAACCAAGGGGTAAAAGCAACAAACTTCTATTCTGACAGTAGAGTCAACACCTCTTCCAAAGAGGAATTCCTTGAAGTGTGACTAATATTCAAGGCTACGAACTGATTCTGGGTTTAGCTCACCAACAAAGTCTTCAATTTCTTTGAACCCTTAAATTGTCCCTGACAATGGCACCAAAAATGTTGGCATAAGTTGACGAGATGCCAAACATACCCAATCAAATTGTACAATTGCAAATCACTGTTACAGAGGTGTTGAAAATATTTCCAGCTTCCTAAAACTCAGCAATGGCTAAAGTAACTTTGTCCTTGGCAATGATGCTGAAATTGTCGACTCCCAAAATAACTCCAACCCAAAACCCTAAAACATTTCACAATCACCAAGGCTAGGGGTGTCGTCGAGGTGATTGAAAGAGGTTTATCAATAGGTCAAGGGTGATTTTCAAAAACCTACAGGAGTGGGTAGGCTCCTCTGTACTTCCATCTCAACCAGACCTAGGAGGGATATTCCTAGAGGTACAAAATAAAACACAAATAAACTAACATAACCATACCCAATGTACACTTGACCCCTAAAGTTGTCACTAGGTCAAGACAAACTGGATGCACAAGCCTCTGATTAAGTGGATTACCACACTATGTGTTTGCACCCAAATATAATTTCATTACATTCCTTAAGATGACTCCACTTAACTTTGAATACACAAGATACATAGTGCAGGCATACATGTTCATGATTCACTAATGATTAAAATAGTTTTGCATCAGTTCAAATTTATCCTTGGTTATTGCAACGAGTCATAAACAACATGAGAAACCCTAAACTAAATCTACTCCTACTCCTACAGCTAATAGGATGAGGATTTTATTGAAAAGATGATTGATCCTACCCCAATATGGACTGGTGCCTACTCCATTGGGCAACTAAGTCATAAAGTGCAAGGAGGAAAAAAATATATAGCAGGGGATTGACATAACTAAACATATATTCACATGTATACATCATAGATGGATCTTCATGCAATGGACATACTTAATAATCTAGGAAAGAACTACAATGGTTCATGAGCAACAAAGAAATGGCAAATACAAAGCCTTGTATTAACTTGGGTGCTATCACACACCTCCAAATCCCAGTTACAATCATGCCAGCAAATGTGGCAATGGAAAACTGTAATGTCCCTTTTTGGCACATACATTTTTAGTGCACATTATGCTTGTTCCTAGTCCCTTGGAGGCTATCTAACATGTTTGGGGGAACTCCAATGTTCTTGGAGTGGTTGTGGTTCAGTCTACAAAACATTTGTGTCTCAAGTCTTCATTTTCATCAGGGATGGTCGAAGTTGCTTAATCAGTGCATTTCTATTGCTTTATATGGCTTGGGATTATTATTCAAATATTTAATTAATATTTCACTAAGGTTGCCTAAGGCTATGTTTAACTATAGCAACTTAGTGTAATATTAATTATAAAAATAATTTTCCTTTTGGAAGTGAACTAATTTTCTATGGCATTAAGCTCAGTGGATGTCTAGGGTTATGGTAATGGTTAAGAAGTTTGATCAGGTTCACGGATTGCTCTCCAAGATTCTTGGAGAAGTCATCTAATTATAGTAAGTCACCTAGATGACATCATTCTCCATCCCAAACATCATAGAAGGAAATGATGTGATTTATTTTACAGTTCGCCTAAGTTTTGGATTTTGCGCAAAGTCAAGTGATTTAATGAGCTATTTAATTGATATTTTCACTTAAGTTCCTAAAGGTGAAAATATTTAAAAAGTGATTAAGTGTTATAGCTCATTAGAAAGGGGAAAACATATTCTTTTATTTAGGCACTTAAAAAGTGAGCCTTAAGTGGGGAAAAATGAAATTATTTAAGTCGGAGGGAAAAGGTTATTATTTTCAAGAAGCAATTCATTTCCCTTGTAACTCCTAAGTGCCTATATAAAGAGGTTGTGAGCTCATTGTTGAGACTTATGCTTGGTTTTGTTAATGTTATGCTGCTGGAATTGAACCAGATGGATCATTCTTCCTTCTTGCGGATGAAAACGCTCATGAAGATGTCCAGTTTCGATGGTGCCATATCCTTCCTAGTTGGATTATGATGACTTCACACTGAAGTTGCACAAAGCTGCATTGGATTCTGTAACATCAGAAAATGTCCCTTTGGGAGCTTTTCCCTCATAAGGTTTAGCTCTCGGGTCTTTAGTATGCATTTAGGACATTTTAGTTCATATTTTAGCATCCTGATGGAATGAGACCTAGGTTTCATGGCAAATGGGACCTAGGAGGACCCCTTGAGTTGTACCTTGCCTAAAATAGGGGGGAGGACTTGGGCGCCCACTCCCTAGTCCTGCCCTATTTAAGGACAACTCCAATTTCTGGGTGTCAGTTAATGACTGTTAGTTGGTTCTTTTGCCGACACGGTAAAGTTTGATTTTTAAAATCTTGGCGGGAATGCTTGTAGTTGCATATATGAGCATATGTAGGCATTCATTTGTAAACTAGATGATCATTGTGAACTTTATGCTTTCTTAAGGTGATTGAAGGCTTTCTATTGTGTTGCAAGAGCAGACTTGTATGTTTTATGTGTTGATATTTACAGATTTGAGCATCAATCTTCTCATGGCATGAAGAACATCTTCCTCCATGAGAGCTTCACTACAAGGTGACATATCATTGTGTTTTTATCATTGATTCCTTTGGTTTTTGGCCTTTGCCTCACAAGGACACACACTATTTGTCTGACAACAGTGTTTAGAGACTTAAGTGTCCTTCGGGGCTTGACTGAGGCAAGCCTCTAAACACCACAACCCCCAAACCAAGTCTTGTGATTGTAGGTTACAAGTGTCGCATTTGGGAAAAGTGGAGTTGTAGGAAGGATTGGCAGGCATCAAGGATTCAGGATCTGAAGAAAAGTTGGACAAAGGAGCACTTCTAGGACTTGGGCACCCGCAACAGTGTCCTCCATAGACAGATCTCAGGAAATAGAAGTTACAGGACTGACCAGTGTCGGAAGGAGGTCTAGATTCCCTGAAAAAGTACGTACCTTGGACTTGGGTGCCCACACTAGTGTCCCTGACTATTCCGCCTCGGAACCCCAAAAATAGGTATTCTGTGATTTGTTATTTCACTCCCGTCTGCAAGAGTTTTTTTCGTCTTTCATCAATTTGTTGTCGTATTTGCATAATTAGGGTTTTAATGGTTAATTAGACACAAAAGAAGGAAAATTAATAATTAAATTCCCTAATCCAAGTTTCCCTACATCTGCAAGTGACCTAAGGTATGATAGTGCTCGCCACTCGACCCTAGATCCTTCAATGTTAGGGTGAAAGGAGGATGTTAACATCTAAACAACAAAAGATCAACAAATCCAACTTTACCCTAAACATTTTTGTGAACCCATGTTTTTAAATTTAATTCACCATGTTTTTGAACTTAAATTGCAACTTGTTGATTTTTTGTCTTCAAATTTGGATTGATTTCATTCATTCATTTGGTCATTCATTTTATTGCATTGAGAAAAATTCAAAAAAAAATGAAAAATTGGAAAAATACAAAAAAATTGCATTGTTGGGCTTACTAAATTGCATCAATTCTTCCTAAATTTTCCTAATTCATGATTTTTGCATCAGATCTGATATAAACTACAAAAAATCCAAAAAATCAAAAATTTACATTGCATTTTCATCATTTAATTGCTAGAGTTTTGTGGAAATTTTGACAATTTTATATAACCTAGTAATTCCAAAATCTAGGGTTAGTAGGAAAAATCTTTTATCAGATTTTTCTATTGATTTTAGAGGCTCATTCAAATTTTCATTTGGCTTTAGTCTTGCATTTTAGTGTAAATTTGCATTTAGATTTAAAATATTTGCATTTTTGCATAGAAAATTTCAACAAAAAAACTAGCAATTTTGATGCATTTTTATTAAATTTGCATGGGCATTTTGCATGTTAAGGCTTGAAAATCACTTTCATATATGAGATTAAGCCAATTTCATCATAAATCAGACTTCAAAGCATTCACATAGCATTTTATCCCAAGATCTCAAACCTTGGGCTTCAAAAACAACAATTTTCGCTAAAATTGGCCTTATCGACTCTCTAAACTTAAGCTATAGGTGTGTTGTGAAGGATATTTTTGCATTAATTTTTTATTATCAGGGTAATCATTTTCTGACCCTCATAAAAAGTTTCACATCACCCTTTTATCGGGCTCTTGTTTTGAAAATTAGGTGAAAAACTACACATTTTGGCTATTTTGGCTCTAGGGTTTGACCTAGTTTGCACTCCAAGCGTGTTGTGACCAATTTTATGGATTGAGGTGACTGATATTATTTTCTGTACCTCCTAAAATTCTTTACAACACCCCTTTTTCTAGGTCTTGGAGTTGAAAAACCATGAAAAATAGCCTATTTTTGCTATATTTTCACTAAGGTTTAACCTCAAGTGGCGCTAAAAGCGTGTTGTGCTAGGTATTTTGACACCAAGTGGCTATTATTTCTAATATTATTTTATTTCCATCATCATTTTCCTCACAAAACCCTTTGTTATGCTCTTTTGCATCAAATTTTGGTGAAAAAAGTGCCTATTTTGACATATTTTCACTATATTTTGACTTGGCATTATCTTGGATTTGCATCAAGATTGTGTTGAGAAGGATAATTTTACTGTTTTGGACTGATATTAGACATATAACTTTCTTTCCTTGATGGAAATCCTTCCAACACCCTTTGGTTCATTCATTTGCATTGAAAAAGTACGAAAAACCAAGCATTTTAAGGCCATTTTTGCATATAAATTTACACTTGCCTTTGCTATACTTTTGGATCTGATATTGCATTGATTTGAAAGCATATATCATGGATATTTCTTTGGAAGAATTGTTTGTATATGTCATATACATTGAGCATTTCTCTAAATTTACTAATAAACATCCTGAAGTTCTGGAACAAATAGCATACATTCATGATGTTGATCTCTCTATGTGCTCCACATATGAAATCCTTTGTCATATAGGTGACTTTGATAGCTTCACAACTCTCATGGGTATATACTCTTTGATATTGGATGATCTCACTAAATTTTTGATCAAAAATATATATACTAGTGATGATCTTAAAATGTTAGATGAAGCCTTGGATGACTTGATGGGAAATTCTACTATGGCACCTATTGATAAAACATGTGATGATAACTTCGGTTTGCCTCATGATCCCTCTCCCAAGGTTGTTCCCCCTCATGAGTACACTTTGATGCAAGAGGATGATTTCATTGGCACATCTCTTAACATCATACCACCAAATCTTCATTCTAATGCTCACTTCGACCAAGTTGAAGCATTAGCAAATGAAGAGCCATCACCACTTTGCCATTCCAATGCTCTCCGAGGCCAAGAAGAAGCATTAGTGAATGAAGAAGCTCCTTCAACAAAGACCATTCTGTGGGTAGACAATGAACTTTCATCTAACAACAATAAAAACTCTATTATAATGCATGAAACCTCTATGGATCATCCTACCAACCTTCTTCCTTTAGTTGATTGTTCACACACCTTGGATTTCACTAAGGAAGAGAAGACCTTTATTGTCCCTCCTTTGTTTGAATATTCAATTCATTTGGACATCACTAAGGATGTATCCCTAGTGGATGAGGAGAAGTCTTTCATACTAAATCCCTCAAGGATGGATGTTGAGATCACTTAAAATAATTTGCTTCTCCACCACCTAAGAGGATAGCAAATATAGGTACTAATGAACTTCAAGAAGAAAATATTCCACCTAACACTGAGTCAAACCAAGAAGCATTTAAGAATGAACAAAAGAATAAGTACAAAGACTTGGCAATGGTACCTTATGTTTGCAATTGGAAAGAGAATGATTTACCTGATGATGAGACTTAATACGAAGACCCTACAGGTATGTATCTCTAACCCTTTATCTCTCTCGTGATGTGCTTCCCCTGTGATGTGTTATATGTTGTTTAGGCCTCCTGGGATGACCTCAAATTCTCCTGTAAGGTTCAGGATACCAGGAGACCACCTCTATTGTGACCTTCTATTTGTATCATCATTCTTCTATATTGCCTCTCTCTTTGATTTCATTATTGTGTGTTGTGTCTTGTAGACATAGCGTCATAGTTGGTAACTTGGGGGCACCCTCCTATGTGACTGTCCCTAAGACACTTGTTTCTCCTCTCTTATTTATTGTTTTCCTTCCTCTAGTGTTTCCATCTAGCAGGTGAATGACGAAAAAATATTTATACTGATGCGGACCTAGTGTCCCTTTCGAGAGCAATCAAAAATTAGACTTAGTTCCTAATATGATGATGGGGTTGTATATTTTATCTGACGCTTGGTTAGTGGAAGCACTCATGCTTTCCACATAGTGAATTCTATGATGTTTCTATCGCATTTACAAACCTTAACAATATTGCTGCTCTGTGCACCTTTGTTTGCCTTTGAATCTGGCCTTGGTGGTACTTGATTTGGAGAGCTTCGTGATATAGCCCTACGGTTATCCTCGAACTCCAAATTCGTTGTATAACCTTTGCTCTTTGTGTGGATAATCATATGCATTGATGTTGTTGTTTATCATAATCTTGTAGACACTAACATGTTTCTTGCAGGGATGTGTTTGTGGGAATATTTGGCTATCATAAAGTACATGTCACCTCCAGGGGGCATGGGCTTTGTGAACATCGGTGTTCCCTTGTGTGTTTTCTTCCTACCTTAATGTGCTTGATATCGATACCTGATATCAACCACCTTAACATGGGGGCATATATAAGGTAAGCTGTCTGTTATAGATGTTAGCAATGTGTTTGACCTCAGATGCAAAGACTTGCACCCCAGAGTAGTGCATCGTGCATCCTGAGTTTGTTTGCAATCAATCATGTAAGCCCTTTGCAGAGGCAGGATATCGCGTATATCCTTTTTTTTAATCTTAAGCCCTCTGCGGAGGTGAGGATGGTGTATTTCTCAGAGTAGATTGCATCATCCTATCATTTCCAAAAGTCCTCTACAGAGGTAGGGAGCAGTTCTGTGACTAACTCAACCCTTAAACATGTCTTCACCGATTGTTGTGGCGAAGCCCAATCGTCGGTGTGTGCCTATAATGTCCTTGAGATGGTGTTGGACCTAGAAATATGTACACTCTATTGCTTGTCTGCCATGTTTTCTTCATGTCTTCAAGTGTGTGTGTTTTGGTGTGTTTGTTTTGTGTGGTGTGTTTGTTGCCCCATATGCAGAGACTAGCGCCCTCGAGTAGTGCTTCCTGCATTTTGGGAGTTTTTGCGTGTCTTGCGTGTGTGTTGCCCCATATATACTAAGACTTGTGCCCTTGGGTAGTGCATCCTATATTATGGGAGGTTTGTTTACTTTCCAGTACTTGCATTTGCATTTCATATATATGAAAAAAGAAAAGAAAAGATATCATTTCTGTCTTCTATGCATTAATGTGTCTTCTATGCATTAATTGTCTACTCCGTGTTCTGCATGACTGTAACTGTCTTCTCTGTGTTTTGCATGCCTATTACTATTTTCTATGTGATTGGTGTGTCTTCTCCGTGCTTGGTGTGTTTGTTGTGTTTGTAACCTTACTTTAATGCATGTATTGGACTCGCATTTATACATACATTAAAGTGGGGGCTAAATGTAATGTCAGAAAATGTTCCCTTGGGGGCTTTTCCCTCATAAGGTTTAGCTCCTGGGTCTTTAGTATGCATTTGGGACATTTTAGTTCATATTTTAGCATCCCGATGGAATGAGACCTGGGTTTCATGGCAAATGGGACCTTGGAGGACCCCTTGAGCTATACCCTGCCTAAAATAGGGGGGGAAAACTTGGGTGCCTGTGCCCTAGTCCTGCCCTATTTTGGGATAGCCCCAATTTCTGGGTGTTGATTAATGACCGTTAGTTGGTTCTTTTGCAGACACGGTAAAGTTTGATTTTTAAAATCTTGGCAGGAATGCTTGTAGTTGCATATATAAGCATGTGTAGGCATTCATTTGTAAACTAGATGATCATTGTGAACTTTAGGCATTCTCAAGGTGATTGATGGCTTTCTATTGTGTTACAAGAGTAGACTTGTATGTTTTATGTGTTGATATTTGCATATTTGAGCATCAATCTCCTCATGGCATGAAGAACATCTTCCTCCATGAGAGCTTCACTACAAGGTGACATATCATTGTGTTTTTATTATTGATTCCTTTGGTTTTTGGCCTTTGCCTTGCAAGGGCATGCACTCTTTGTCTGACAACGGTGTTCGGAGACTTAAGTGTCCTTTGGGGCTTGACTGAGGCAAGCTTCTAAACACCACAACCCCCAAATCAAGTCTTGTGATTGTAGGTTACAGGTGTCACATTTGGGAAAAGTGGAGTTGCAGGAAGGATTGGCAAGCATCAAGGATTTAGGATATGAAGAAAACCCAGACAAAGGAGCACTTCTAGGACTTGGGCACCCGCAACAGTGTCCTCTACAGACAGATCTCAGGAAACAGAAGTTACAGGGCTGATCAGTGTCAGAAGGAGGTCTAGATTACCCAAAAAAGTAGGTACCTTGGACTTGGGCGCCCACACCAGTGTCCCCAACTGTTCTGCCTCGGAACCCCGAAAATAGGTATTCTGTGATTTGTTATTTTACTTCCGTCTGCAAGAGCTTTTTCCGTCTTTCATCAATTTATTTTCGTATTTTCATAATTAGGGTTTTAATGGTTAATTGGACACAAGAGAAGGAAAATTAATAATTAAATTCCCTAATCCAAGTTTCCCTACATCTGTAAGTGACCTAGGGTATGATAGTGCTCGCCACTTGAACCTAGATCCTTCAATGTTAGGGTGAAAGGAGGATGTTAACATCTAAACAACAAAAGATCAACAAATCCAGCTTTACCCTAAACAAATTCAATGATTTTTAGAAGATTCTTTTATGTATTCTTAGTATATGTTTTGGTGTGGAGATTTCATGAATTTTGGTGTGAATGGTATGATTTATTGTGTTGATTTTCCTTGAATATCAGTGTTGGTCGTACATGTGCAGTCTGTACATCTGGAACAGTATGATTTAATTTTCTAATTTCATTTCATGTTGTTTGAACTTGTTATAAGTTGGAATGAGTTTAATACCCCTAGATGACTCTAGACAAGTGATTTTATTTGAGTATTGGGCTTCATTTGGAGAGATATGAACAATCTGTACTGGCTGGGCCGTACGATCCTGTAAGGGGGTTTTTGATGTTGGAAAGTGATGTAGGAGCATCCCTGGTTCAAGAAATCTTGCATCAACCAAAAAAACATTTGCATTTCAGTTTGTTTGCAGTTCATTTTGTTTCCTTTCATTTTCCAGTTTAGTTCAGGTAGCTCCGTCAGAAGTAGTTTCTGTATTTTCGTCTGCATTCTATTGCAGTTGCATTTCAGGCCTTGCGGAGCTGGACTTAGCATCTACATTCATTCATCTACATCATATCCAGAATTTAGAGATCTGCACATCATTACTGGAAAGATATCGCTATCAGAAGATCGACTATTTTCTCAAAACAGAGCATCCTGATAATCACAGACAACCAACTGAAGGAGAAACCTATGGAAGCATTTCCCCATCTTTGGAGCTTAATGACTCATCATTCAATGTTCTATGGTTTGTGGCCAACCTTCGCTGAAGATTTGCATGTCATTCCATTTATTTGTAGAGGAGATCTATGCATTTAGGTCTGACCTATCCATGTACACACGTTACTGCTCTTCCTTGGAGTTTGTGACCTTCCTTGACTGATGCAGAGGAATCTATTGTTCTGGAGATGATATATATTGATGTAATAGATCCTTAGGAAAGTAGTTATAAATTTCTCATGATATAGAAGTATCTGATAGTTTATATTTCTGCGAGGAGATTCAAAGATTTATCTTGCGCATGTATGTGGTCAGGCCTGTAAGCCCTATTGTAAGCCCGCATGTTGCTAGCTGATCTGTATTTGAATTCTATGATATACTGAATGACTGAATCTGCATTTGTTTCATTTCTTTGAGTTGTTTCTGTTATTTTTACTCTTGCTGCACAGTCTGAATAGTTCATTCTGTGAACCCTCCTACTGTGACTGCACCAAAAAGTAGACTATTATTTACTCTTAGTTTCTATAGTATGCAGTGGTGTTTGGGAATTATGTATTGAAAGTATTGGTGACTAGAGAAGGACTTCCTCAAGTGTGTTCATGTTATACATTAATTAATGGAGTCATGGCAGTCGTACAATGTGCTAACAGTCTGATTTTCTGTAGCACAGTCAGATCAACAAAGAAAACTCAGTATCATGGCACTGGAATGATAAAAATATATTTTATATATTGATGCAATGTAAGGTATAAACTCTTTGGGGGCCAAGATTTTCAAGGCTTTATCAAAATTAAGCTCTAATCTTGATTTCTATGTTATCCTGGCATTGAATCTCATTGTAATATTTTCTTAATGCAAACATAATAACACCCTGGATGGTTTACCGCTAGTGTGGAGCAAAAGAATCCTTCTTTTCTTTCTTTCTACCCACTGCATAAGTGGTGAATACCCACTGAATAAGTGGATGATTTGTAATTTTCATTCTTGCACTCATACCCACTAATTAGTGGAGAATCCCCACTATATTGTGGATGCCTATTCAAGTAGATGAATGTTTATTTTATTGCACAATATTATATTTTGTAAACCAAAACACAATATGCTCTCACCTCACCCAATTGGAATCTTGGTGATTAGAAGTGTGGAGGTTATTTAGTTGTGCTAACATTGATTATCATTGTTCAATTTTGGAAAAAAATTTGGGGTAGATTGTTATAGTGGTATCAGAGCTAGTGATCTTGCCAGCCTGTTTGGGTTGCTACTCATTCCTTGCAGTTCTTCAAGTGCAAGTCAGTTTTTAGCCTTGCATGTGAGTGATCAGCACTTGCATGAGTGTTCAATGTGTGGCAAATGAAAGATTTTGATCAGCGAATGGGAGATCATGGCATCTCTCATGGAGGATGATCTATGTGAAAGGTTGTTTGATGCAGGATGGAAGTTGAAATCTCTGCACTAGTCAGATGAGAGTCTTCTTAGTATTGTGGGAGAAGTTGATAAGTGTTTGTCTAAGGTTCCTCAGTCTCCTTTTGAGGTAATGAGGATGGAATTGATTCCTTCAAAAACTTTGTTGTGTAAGTCAGAGTTGTTGAGGCATCCATATAAGGATGTAAGATTGGTGGTTATCACATGTAAGAGTGAAGTCATGAGAATTTTAGCTCCTGAGTCTCCTTATGATGATGGAAAGATGAAGGAGAAGTTTCAATTGCTCGTGGGAAGATTTCAAGGATTGGGTGACATCAATAGTCCTTCCTTTGCTAGAATAGTAAAAATTTTAAAAACGGTGGCCAAGATTCAAGCTTGTGTAATGATGCTAGACTATGGGTGTGAAGACTTCATACTTCAAATGTTTGGCATTTTCATTGATGAGTTTAGAAAAGATCATGATATGAGTATTATGCTAGCCATGCAAAATATCATGGCACTGATGGTTGATGACAGAGATGATACTCCACATCCTCTTATAGAAGTATTATTGAATAACTTGAGAAGGGAAGATCAAGATTCTCTATCAGCTACTAATGAGCTAGCTGAAATGGTTTTGAACCAATGTGAAGAAAAAATGGAAGTTTATCGGGTAGCAAAGTGGGAAGAAGATGAAGACCTCACAGCTGAAAAAACTAGTTTTGAGTCCAGTTATGATGAAGGCAATGTCTCAAATCAAGAGGCATGTATAGAGGAGTTCCAAGATGACTTATTTGAACATTTTTCATCTACCCATGAACAGTTTGACTTGGCTGAAATTACAAGAACAACAACTTGTGATGTGCATTTACATCACTCCCATGAAGTTAATTCAAATATAGAGTGGGAATTTCCCATGTATGCAAAGCAACAATTTGATTTTCTAAAGGTTTGGTTGGGAAGCATGGTGATGTGGAGTTTGCTGGAGATGTGAAATCAGCCCTTAATGATGACTCTATGCTTGAGTATGGCGCTGCCATTACTTTTGATGAAAGTGACAGTGAAGAGGAGACAACTTTCATGGGACTTAATGGTCATGAAGAAGAGGAAAATTCATTTCCCATACAAACTCAAGGACCCATTGTTTTTTTCAAAAGAGTCAGTTGTTGAGCTTGATGAAAGTGAGCTTGTTGAAAGCCTTGATTCAACCCCAATTGTTGGCTTATCGCTGGAATTTGGTGACGCCACTTCTTTTAATCAAAGTGGCCATGAAGAAGACAACTTAAAATAAGTTGTTTTCAAGATTCATGCCTTTAAGGATATAACTGAAAATTTATTGTGTGCAGCTGATTTGGATTTAAAAAATCAATTGTTAGTCACAGAAGACAAGATTGTGCAAGCTTTAACGCATTTGGACAGCACACACAAGTTTGTTGAAGATCACATTTGGAAGGCACAAATTGTGAGGAGATAGAAGGGCATGGAAGAAGGATCTTCACTAGATGATTGACATGAAGTTAAAGGGGCTTTAGAAACATTTAAATTAGATTACTTGAATCTACTTTCTGACAGAGATCATGTCATCAAGTTTGTTGAAAGAATCTCTGTCATATTGAAAGGAAAAGAGGTAGAAGTTGATAAGCTCACATCCGAGCTTAAGTCAACCATGACTTCTTTGGAGTATACTCAAAAGGCTCTCTCAGAAGTTGAAAATCAGCTTATGGTTGCACATCAATTAAGGGAGCAAGAAAATGCCGAAAGAGCAAATGAAGTCAATCTAGTGATTGAAGAGCTTGATTGGATCAAACAGGATTTTGACTTAGGACAACTTCCTAAGTATGTAGATTCAGAGTTGGAGCAATATGAATATTTTTCTAATCATGCAAGTGAAAACAACTTCCAATCATTTGATAATCCTTTTTTTGATATGGAAGTTGAGTTAACTTTTGACAATCCTCTATTTGTGTTGAATGATGAGGACCAATTTGATGTTAGCAATACGGAGGAAGATAACAACAAGATATGGGATCTAGGTGAAGTATCCTCATGGGACGTGATTTTGCATAGGGACTTCACAAACTTGAAGTTACCATCAGTTGTTGAAGTTTGGCATAAGGTGTATGTATGCAATGAGTTAAGTGCAATGATGGCATATTTTCATAATGGAATCTATCCTCAGGGTTCTATGGAGGATAGTGGTATGGGTAAGAATGTTTCTTTGATGATTTTGGAGTCAAATTTCTATCATGAAGCTATTGTCCTTATTCATATCAGCCATCACAAGTTACCAATTGCATACATTTTTATGGATTGGAGAGAAATTTTGATCATGACTTGGATATATTTTGGTTATAGATGGCTCAAATCTATCATTGTTTTCCTCATATTTCAGTTCTGTTGTGGCTGTCCCATCATAAAATTATTGAAATCAGATTGTCAAGAGATTATTTCTAATTTTTGCAGCCATGAGATTGATCTTTTAATCATTTTTAGCCCTTTGTGGGAAGGTGACAGAAGGATTTAACTGAAAAGGACAAGTGTTTCAGCTAATATTGCTCTTTTGGATGGTAAAAAATAGGTGATTCATGACTGTTCGGAGTTACTTTCAGCTTGTGTTCAAGCTAAATTGTGTTCTTCCTTGGAGGAACATTTCAAATTTTGGTTCCCAGTAGTAGTTTCAGGTTGGATGAATTGTATTGTTGTCTTGTTGGAGGATGCCAACTCCTCCACTTTCATGGTTAATGATGATATAAATGTTGGGATCCAAAAGGTTAGGTGATTGGTAGAATGTCTTAGAGTATTATATAGAGTGTCAGTTGTGCAGTTGCCAGATATATCAAAGTAGTACAACAGAAATGGCATGGAACATTCTTGAGGTTAACTTGGGATCTAGGTATATTATTGTTAATCATGTAGGTATCTCTGTTGGATGGCATGTATTGCTTGAGGACAAGCAATCTTGAGCGGGGAGGACTATAATGTCCCTTTTTTGGTGCATAGATTTTTGGTGCGCATTATGCTTGTTCCTAGTCCCTTGGAGGCTATCTAACATGTTTGGGGGAACTCCAATGTTCTTGGAGTGGTCATGGTTCAGTCTGTAGAACATTTGTGTGTCTCAAGTCTTCATTTTCGTCAGGGATGGTCAAAGTTGCTTAATCAGTGCATTTCTATTGCTTTATATGGCTTGGGATTATTATTCAAATATTTAATTAATATTTCACTAAGGTTGCCTAAGGTTATGTTTAATTATAGCAACTTAGTGTAATATTAATTATAAAAATGATTTTCCTTTTGGAAGTGGACTAATTTTCTATGGTATTGAGCTCAGTGGATGTCCAGGGTTACGGTGATGGTTTCAGAAGTTTGATTAGGTTCATGGATTGCTCTCCAAGATTCTTGGAGAAGCCATCTAATTATAATAAGTCACCTAGATGACATCGTTCTCCATCCCAAACATCATAGAAGGCAATGATATGATTTATTTTGCAGTTCACCTAAGTTTGGGATTTTTCGCAAAGTCAAGTGATTTAATGAGCTATTTTATTGTTATTTTTACTTAAGTTCCTAAAGGTGAAAATATTTAAAAAGTAATTAAGTGTTATAGCTCATTAGAAAGGGGAAAACATATTCTTTCATTTAGGCACTTAAAAAGTGAGCCTTAAGTGGAGAAAAATGAAATTATTTAAGTCGGAGAGAAAAGGTTATTATTTTCAAGAAGCAATTCATTTCCCTTGTAACTCCTAAGTGCCTATATAAAGAGGTTGTGAGATCATTGTTGAGACTTAAGCTTAGTTTTTTTAATTTCATGCTCCTGGAATTGAACCAAATGGATCATTCTTCCTTCTTGAGGACGAAAATCCTCATGAAGATGTCTAGTTTTAATGGTGCAATATCCTTCCTAGCTAGAGTATGATGACTTCACACTAAAGTTGCACAAAGCTACATTGGATTCAATGATTTTTAGAATATTATGTTATGTTTCTTAGTATATGTTTTGGTATGGAGATTTCATGAATTTTGGTGTGAATGGTGTGATTTATTGTGTTGATTTTCCTTGAATATTAGTGTTGGTCGTACATGTGCAGTCCGTACATCTGGGACAATACGATTCAGTTTTTTGATTTCATTTCATGTTGTTTGAACTTGTTATAAGTTGGAATGGGTTTATTACCCTTGGGAAATTCTAGACAAGTGATTTTATTTGACTATTGGGCTTCATTTGGAGAGATATGAATAGTTCGTACTGGTTGGGTCATACAATCATGTAAGGGGGGTTTTGATGCTGAAAAGTAGACTGTTATTTACTCTTGGTTTCTACAGTATGTAGTGGTGTTTGGGAATTGTGTATTGAAAGTATTGGTGACTAAAGAAGGACTTCCTCAAGTGTGTTCATGTTATGCATTCATTAATGGAGTCATGACAGCCGTACAGTGTGCTAACAGTCTAATTTTCTGTAGCACAGTCAAATCAACAAAGAAAACTCAGTATCATGGCACTAGAATGATAGAAATATGTTTTATAGATTGAGGCAATGCAAGATATAAACTCTTTGGGCTTCAAGATTTTTAAGGGTTTGTCAAAATCAAGCTCCAATCTTGATTTCTATGTTATTCTAGCATTGAATCTCATTATAATATTTTCTTAATGCAAACATAATAACCCTTGGATGGTTTACCACTAGTGTGGAGAAAAAGTCCTTCTTTTCTTTATTTTTACCTACTGCATAAGTGGTGAGTACCCACTGAATAAGTGGATGATTTGTAATTTTCATTCTTGCACTCATACCCACTAATTAGTGGAGAATCCTCACTGTATTGTGGATGCCTGTTCAAGCAAATGAATGTTTATTTTATTGCATAATGTTATATTTTGTAAACCAAAACACAATACTCTTACCTTGACCAATTGGGATCTTAGTGATTAGAAGTGTAGAGGTTATTTAGTTGTGCTAACATTGATTATCATTGTTCAATTTTGGAAAATTTTTTGGGGTGGATTGTTACAAAAACATACAACTGTGATTATACATTCACCAAAATCATTACAAACTCCCATGGAGACATACCAATGCATACAGATCTGCTTTACATATCCTTCCTACACTCTATTGGATACATCCCTTTACTTCCAGACTAGACTAGCGTGATTTGATGCCCTAAAATCCTCCTTAGGTGATTCCAAAATAGATAATTGGTTCAACGACCAACCCTTTGACAATAGCTTTGATCTATTATTTATAGCATGAGTAAGTCAACTTTGAGGGAAAATGGGAGGGAAAATCCTCACCAAATCCACCAATTGTATTAAAAACCTATTTCTCGGCCACCCACTTCATATTTATAGTGATCCGAAGAGTTTTCAGCACAGTTGAATGAATGGGGAAGGCCAGGAAGTCAAGCTCTGACAAATCAGATGTCGAGCTCTGACAAATCGGACTTCAGAGCTTGGGCCTTCCACCTTGCAATTTATATTATCTAGAAGAAGAAGGATATGAAGCCCTGACCCCGCCTATGTATAGCTATGAAGGCATCGGGGGTCAAGCTTCGGGCCTTCACCCTTTTGCCTTGTGCTTAGAAGATGAGAGAACATGGAAGCTTCGACATCCGCCCTCCGCCTTGAAGAAATAACACTTTGTCGGGGGTCGCCATTGGGCCTTCCTCCTTCCATCTTCTTCTTATGAAGAAGGTGGAAAGAAGGAGCTTTGAACTCTAACCTTTGATATACTTAGGAAAACACAACCCCGTAAGACTTTAGCCTTCAGGTCATCCACTCCATAACACTAAAGAAGGTAGAATTGCAAAACTCTGAAGTCCGATGCTCTACAGCACCGCTCCACATAGAATTATTTTTCATCACCCTGAGCGAACTTCAGCCCTTCGGCCTTCTCCGTTTCACCATCCAAAAAAGGAAGGAAGAAGAGTCAACCTCTGGACTCCTCCGATCACTTCATACTTAGAATATTGTTCATGTAGACCTATCGGACTTCGGACTTCGGGACTTCTCCCTGAAACTTGTCATAAAGAAGACCGAAGGTCAAAGGCCTGAAGTTTCACCTTCGAAATACTTAGAAGAATTTGCAATCAATAACAATTAGAGAAATTTTGGAGTCTAATTTCAAAGATGATAGATAATATAAGGCGGAAGGCATGAACTCTAAACTCTGAAACTCTGACAGAGCTGAAAATACAAGAAAACACTTAGAGTTTTTTGGACTTAGTAATTTTTGGGGTTTCCTATCTTGCATTTTCAAAAGGCAAACACATGAAAACCTATGAAATACATCTTTGATCAGTTATAGACTATAGGTTCAAGTGGGATTTCTTGATGGATTTTGGGGCAAAAAGATGCAAGTTGAGAACTAGCTTTTTTAGGTGTCAACAATGTATTTGATTTTGAAAACTTCACATCTCTGATGAATACATACCCTTTGGTAGTAGAAGATCTGACAAAACACATTGAGAATGATGAGTGTGAAAGTTCTCTTAATGCTTTGGAACTAATAGCTAAAACATATGATGATGATGATTCCGTAAGTTATCCTATTCCTACTATAGTTGAGTGTTCAAGAACCTTGGATGAGAAGACTATAGTGTTGGAAACTTTTGTATGATGTTTGTAGATGTTTTCATTGATGGCAACAAGCAAAGGAACAAGATTGGAATAGTGTTTTGGTCTAAAGAAGAAGACTTAGCTATTTTGGCTAAATGTTAGTAGTATACAGGAGATAGCAACAGAGCAATAATATAATGGATGGCATTTGTCCACAGTAAAAGATCATATCATATGGATTAGGTATGTTGATTCACAACCCTCAAATGATCAATTGTCTAAGATTTCAATCTATGATGAGTACCGGAATTCCATCTTCAAGAAGTCTAAGTCTAGCAGTGCAATAAGCAGAGGAAATCATAACATAACACTTAACTGAATTGGTCTGCATTCCTCTGTTGTGTCATTTCTTTTATGCAGTTTTGAGGTTATTTAAAGACATGTTTGAAGTATCAAAATCTAGAGTTGAAAGTTCTAAGTTCCACTAGAGAGACAGTTATGAATGTCTAAGTATCGCTACTTGGTATGGTGCAATTTGACTGTGATAAGTTATGTGTTCTAGTGGTCTGCATTCTACTACAAAAGAATATTTTACTTTGTGGTTCCGAAGGTATGATCTATGATAGGTGAAAAATCTCTAATATGGATTTAAGCAAGTCTTGTGGTCCGTAGTGGAAGATGTTGTCTGACAGTTGAACTAAACCAGTGAACAATATGTGGATAAGGCCGACATGGCAGTATGATGTGTGTGCGCTAAGTTTTGGTGTTTAGAACTTAATCCTAAGTGGTGAAACAGTTGAGACCGACATGTGTGAAGGTGTTTCAAATATTGTTTGGGTCTACTATAGATTTTGGAGAATGAATTTAGCCGACAGAGTATGTAATGCATGACTACACGGTACACTTTATTAGGCTGACCTAATATGAAGATTTTATTTGTTGCAGATATATATATATATATATATATATATATATATATATATATATATATATATATATATATATATATATATATATATATATATAAGGGATTAAATTCGATGTTAATGTGAATATGAGGAATATGTGAAAGTACAGAGCATGCAACAAAAGTAGAAGAAGTGAGATCTTGTCTAATGTAAAAGTAGAGCAGTGAAACAAAGCAGTCAAGATGAAGAGTTTTGAGATAGTATTTTGAGATTTCATTGGAGATGCATTCATGCATGTATAGATGCAATCTGAGCAGTTCATTTTGGCAGTGAGCCATCTCCTTTCTTCTTTCCTTCTCTAGGCAGTGAGCCTTCTTGCAGTGAGCACTTCTTTGGGCAGTAAGCCTTTAATGTAATTTGGTATTGTTCCTACATAATATATTGTGAGCTAACACTCACCGTGGTTTTTCCCAAATTTGGGTTTTCCACATAAAAATCTTGGTATTCATGTGTGGTGGTTTGTGGTTGTTTCTTTTGTGTTTAATTTGCTTTATTATTGCATGCGGTAAATGGATTACTAGTTTAATAAAAAGAGGTTTAATAAAGTACTAATTCACCCCCCTTCTCAATACTTTGGGTGTTCAACAATTAGTATCAGAGCCTAGTTCCTCAGAAGAAGTCTGATAGCTTGAGGAAGATCTTGGAGACTGAAAACATGGAAGGTAAAAAATGTCCTACTTCTCTTGAAGAAATTGATGCAACTAAGACTGAAGAAGAATGCACGCTTGTCAATGAAGAACTTAAACTTGCACTAGCAAATCTTGAAAAGGCTGAAATAGAAAATAGGGATCTGAAAGATAATGTCAAGGAAGCAGATGAGTGCATGAAGAAATTGAGGGAGCAAGTCAAGAAGTTCAAAGAAAAATACAAGGAGGTTAGTGAACAATTAATATCTACAGAAGATACCTTGAGTAATCTGAAAGTGGAAGTTGTAAAAAGAGTAAAAGCAAAAGAAGACCTAAATCGGTTGGTGAAAAGCAAAACTAAAGACTGTACTAAGCTTGAACAAAAAGTTGTGGATCTGAAAGCTGATCAGAAACATGCTTAGAGTTAGGAATGTTGGTTAACAGATTTGTCCTTATCTAAAAATTCTTTATTCTGACTCTATACCCTTTCTTCTTTTAAGAACAAATGAGTTGAACAACAAATGGGTGAACTATCAAGAATTGTTCCCCTCTGAATTAAGGTACAGCTCCCTTTAAGATCTTCAATGAATTCAACCTATTTTAATTATTCAAATACACTTTTAACCAGAAAGTGCCTAAAGGCAAACTAACATCCATACATCACCATGCTATGAATGTGATATCCCTTTATAACATCATTTGGTGATAGAATACACAGATTCTATTTTCAATAACAATCAAATATATAAACATATGCATATATTGCTGAACCAATAAATGGTAGAACTCATATAATGAGTTGTCTAAAGAGCAATTACCATATGAAAGAAGATTTCGCACAGAAAACCTAATTTCAAATAATCAAACGCACAGATCTAAGCATGCAGTAATTGTTTCTCCTTTTCATTCACAGATGAAAAATGTTTCAGACGAACATCATATATATTCTAAAACAACAGCAGTTTAGCTCCAAAAATTTTTCCTTTTCTTATCTTCTATCTCTTAGTTTTAGCAACCAAAAACATCTATATAGTTGCCCTAATTATTCGATCATGTAAACCAAACCCAGAGTTAAAGTAACTTTGACCCATATGGGATTTAGTTTTTACAAACTAATTTAAAGATTAAGTTTTTGAAAATAACATTAACTGAAAAACTGAATAAAAGAAACTGAGTGAGTAAGATCATGGCTGAGACAATGGATTTGAATCTCTAGATTTGTTGTGTGCGGTTGGGGAGGCACGTTGAGCTTTCCACTCCTGAAATGCTATAACAATCTCCTGAATTTTTAGAAAATTGGGGATGTCGATGTGTTTTACCCTTGTCTTCCAGACATCTTTTTCTCTCTAAATTTTCCCCACCTTCTCCTTGTGTTCCGGGAGTGCATTGATACAGAGATAAAGAAGTGACTCCACTTTCAAAATCCGAGAGAAATCCTTGGTTAATATGTTGTCACTTTCTTTAACGAAGCTGATTTTATCCTTAAAAGATTGAATCATTGTATCGATGTCATTCTCTGGTTCCCCATCATCTTTTATATATTTAACATCAATACACTATAGATCATGCTGTAATGATTGGGTGAATTTGGTTATTCCTTGATCATTTTCGTGAGTTCAATCCGCCCCTGCCGAGATACTGAATTCCTCCATTCAATGTTCTTCTTACTCACATACAGTAGATCCTCATCCAGACCTATTAAATTCTTCTCTGACAGAAATTAGCTATCCCATATTTTTGTACTTCATCAATTTGATTCATCACACTCATCCACTTGCCTTCATCTTTTACCCAGGAAGCATTCTGTGCCTTAAGGTCATCAATGGTGGCTGTAGTTTGATCATATATATTCTTCAGTTCATGAATTTATTCGATACCTTTCTGCATAACACAGTCCAACCAATCATCAAATACCTTAGCTACCATCTTGTTCCTGTTTACCTGGTCCAACATCTTCTGGTTAGCTGGAGACTTAGGATCAAAAGTTAGAGAAAGTTGTGAAACTGGCTGTGGATTGGGGTTATGAATGGCATCAATGTACTCTGCCATCGAGTGCATGGTCTGCTTCAACTCTCTTTTGTCTTTCTCATCTTTCTAGGTTCGACTAACTATCTTTTTGGTGGATACCTCTAGATGATGCACATCTGCGGCTCTTGAAGCAGCCCCAAGATCTACTTTCTCAATTGTGAAATCTTACACTGTGGGATCTTGAACCTCTTCATCAATTGTCGGCCTGGCTATTTCTGTGCTCCAATTCCCAGTACTAGGGTCAATACCTACCCTGGATGCTATTTTTAGTTTCTTGGATTTAGGAGTTTTTCCCAAACACTTACTCACCATGTCTTCCAACGGCAAAGAAAATGGAACTATTTTTCTTTTGTTGCTGATTGAACTCTCCAGCGATTTGGGTGCAGGAGCCAAGACTTCTTTTCCAGGGTCCAATTGATCAGAGGACACATCTGAAATCATCATCAGTTCAGGGGTCTCTAAAACAACCTCTGCCTGTTGTTTTGTACTAACCTCCTCTGTTCTCGGTGAACTAGATTCTTTATCACCCATTGCTTCCCTTGAATCCTCCTCAAAATTCAAATCCACAATTATTCTCTTAGAAACCTGCTTTCTCCTCCTGCTTTTATTTCTTGATCTGGTGGCACGAGGGGGCAGAATAGTTGTGAGGGCTTTCTTGGATTCTTTGATGATAGGGCTCCTTCTAGTTATTGACTTGGAAGTACCTGCACCACAGATAGCAGTAGGCTGGTTAGAGGAGCTTATCAGGAATGGTGATTCAACTATTGATGTGCATTGCTGGGAATCTTTGTTTTGAAATCCTTTCTATTTTTGTTCTCTCAACCATTTCTTGGTTCTTCTTATCACCGAGAAGGTCTTCACCTCAATCCTATCTTCTTCCTCTTTACTCTAGTCAATTTCTGGAATAGGTGATTGTTTTATCTGTTCAAATTGTGGGTCAATCACCTGTTCTTCATTATCAAAAACTCCAAAAATGTCCATATTTAGATTAAGGGTAATTATTTGTCCTAGAGAGAACCTGCACCACAATCTCCTTCTGACCTCGAATTCGTCTGAACAGTCCTCCCAATAATCCTCCAATTTAGGAATATGTGAAAACCCTATTCCAAAATCCAAGTTATCCCTGACAAAACCTTTGCTGTCAAATTGGGATCTGGCAGTGAAGAACTAAAAATTGAACTTTTAAAGGTTCACTTCTAAATTCAAAGCATCAGATTTTGACTGGCATGAGTAATGTCCAAGTTCAATGGGAAAATAGATACCAGATCCCTTCTTAGTTGAGAATTTTTTATCTACATGTGCTAATTGTCTACAGACCTCTATCAGCACAAAACAGTCAAACACATACCTGGGTAACTTAACAGGTTCACCGTCAAATCCCCCAACTCTGATAGAAGTGAACTTGGAAAATTGAATAAAGAAACTACCATATATGCTGACCAACTGTATTGCTTCATTAGACATTCTCTTATTCAAATTACCTACCAGTTCATAAGTCATTCTCCTAGTAAAAACATCATTAACCCTCTTGTAATTCTCATAACAATTATGCATCTGCAATTGTGAATAATATTCATTAATTTTACTATCCTCAGCCAAGGGTGCATGAGGTAGCCCCAACCATTGTCTTGTAGACACCAGGCAATAGAAGAGGTACGAAGACATATAAAAATCTTTATTACCACTCAGACCCTGATGCAAACATTCGGCTGCAATTTCCACCTAGTCCAAATATTGCTCTCCTTGGAGGATAACCTGTACGAAAAAGTATATCCAGTCTGCCCAATAATATGCCTATGTGTTGCCCTTTAGCCTATGTAGTAATACCACAATATCCCTCACTTCCTGAATCATGTGATCTCTTGTAAGTGGTCTAGGCAGCCTTGAAGCCCCTTTCTGGAATTTCAGCAACCAGTTTCTTGCTATCACACTTCTGTAGTTTGTTTTCTTAAGTGAGAAATGCCCATAAGAAGAAGTAATATTAAGGCTAGAATATGTTTCCTTAGGTGGTATTCTCATCACAGACATTAGGGTTTGTCTGTTGACATGAAACAACACACCACCATCTGCATTTCTGATGCATCTGTTTTGGGGTTCATACTTATTCATGCACTCCAGAACTAATTCGAGGCATTGTACGGCCATGGGAAAGGCCGTAGCTTGAACCAAACCACTTTCTACTATCTTTTTCATCATGGGAGTTGGTACAGGATTTTTAGACCTTTCTTTAAATTCTTCTAAATCATATTGAACCAGTGAAGTATCCCCAAATTCAGGATGAGAACAGGTGAGACCAGGACCATGCTCATAACCAAGACAAGCAGATTTCATAGCTATAAATTAGAGGATATAACGAAAAATGCTTTGAGCTTTGAAATTAATGTCAGAAACTTAGAAAGATTCTTCTTTCCAGCTAAGAAATGGAAACATCATATAGGAAGAGCAGAACTCACCTTCAAGATATCTGAAATTATTACAAAATTTGGGCGATAAGAACCTTATACCTCCTGCGCTATTCTCCTTTGCATCGCAGTGTATGTTCATTTGCTAAATTTTGCTTGTTCTCTCTTAATAATGGCATTAACCAGATCAAATAATTATTACGTAAAACAATATGTGCCAAAAATGTTTGAAAAGACATGAATTCTGACATCTTCATTAATGGCAAGCATTATTCACATGTGACCATGATGTATAATAATTATCCACAACCTTCCGAAAATTACAACTTTTTGTTTCATAATGAGTTTTGGACATATTTTCCTCCAACTTTCCCGCTAAACTTTGACTTAGAGAGCCTCGGGGAGAAATGAGATTAAAATCACCGAACCCTTGAACCATTAAACTTTTGGGGTGTGGTTCAATGCGGAGGTTCAATTATACAACTTGGACCATACAAAGGGGCAAACGGTTTACTTACATAAACATTGATCTTAGACTCTTGAACCATTGAACTTGTTAGGATGTGGTTCAATGTGAAGGTTCAAAGATGCAAGAACTACACAGACCGACCAACAGTCATGCGGCTTTGTAGAAGACTTTTAACTATGAAATAGTGAACCATTGAACCATCGAACTTTGCTATAGAGTTCAAGCGGATCGTTCAATGATATATTAAACTACACAAAAGAACTGAGTGACATGACTCATTACAAGGCATCGAGTATTGAACTTTTGAACCGTGGAACTTTTGAACTATGAAAAAGGGTTCAAGGTTCAACCGAAAGACTCAAAGACATTTTAATTACATAAGGGACAAAATAGCTCACTTTGAGGATCTTTGAATATATCAAACCATTGAAGTATTGAACTTTTGGAATGGTTCAAGCTCAAAGGTTCGAATCTTTAGTAATTCCACACACCAAGACGGTATGCGGGTGAACTTTGAAGAATAAAGAGCCGATATAAGAAACCAAGGTATGACCAATAAGACAAAACAACAAATTGACTCTTGATTAGGGAATTTCATGAATAAATAAATAAGGGCGACTCAAAAGGTAACAAGGAAGAAAATTTAGAGTACGTATTGCCCAAATTGATAGAATACTTTTCAGTCAGAAGAGTCCTGATGAAAAAGAAGGTTTGGGATTTGAGAAAGGTGAAAATTCCAAAATCGGTCAAGAAAAAAATGTTGGGATCAAGAAGGACAAAGGCAAACGGATTCAAAATCAAAGGAACAAACCTAGAATACCACCGATCAGGTAACCAAATGCTCAAAGGTACCCCTCTTTCAATGGTTATTGTAATGCATGCAATAAATTTGGTCATAAGGCTACTCAGTGTAGGAGCAGAGTAAATCAAAATGTTCCATCATTCTCTGGTTAGTGTTTTACTTGCAACAAAGTAGGTCACAAAGCTAATGAATGCATAAGTTAGATAAGAAATAGTTACAACAATAGAAGAAATGTTCAAACTTTCAAAGGTAACTGCTTTAATTGCAAGAGGTTTGGTCATAGAGCTAGTGGATGCAGAAGTTGGATAAGGAACAACTATAATAATGGAAGGAATATTCAATCTTTCAATGGGAATTATTTTGCATGCAATAGATATGGTCACAAGGCTAACTAATGTAGATCAAGGATGAATGAAAGGAACAATGGACAGAGAAATGTTGTATGCTTCAATTGCAACAAGCCTGGACATTTTACAAGATTTGGCAGAAGCAGGAATATGAAGGAGGATAATCAGACTGAAATGAAGAAATTGGTACAAAAGACAAATCTAGTAGAGATCAAGAAAGAGATGAATCAAATGTGGGTCAAGAAGGGAGTACAGGAAGTCAAGGATGAGTCTTGACTAGACTCTGGTGCTGCTACTTCCTCTAAGAAGTAAATTGAGAGCTCTGGCTCAGGGGGAGCTTAATGCAAAATCCTACTCTCCTAGCCAGAAATGTGGTGCTGATATCTAGCACAAAGATATAAGCTATAAGACTGAATGCCAACTCTTATGAAGAAGGTTCTAGCAGAAAAGAATCCAATGTGGTGAAATGCAGAGCAATCTTGGTTGACTGTGAGTAGCAGAGAAAGGTTTGACAATTTTTGAATGAAGCATTTATTGTGATTGAATCTTAATGAGAAGAGAATATAATGGATCCATTTGAAGGAAAAATCACTTTGAATTCATACTTTCAAGTGACTAAAGAGACCTGAGAAGCAAGCTAGGGTAAAATCAAGCATCCGACGAAGAAACCCTAACAAAGGCAAAAAGGTATTTACCACTCTCTCTATTGAAAAATTTCCTATTTTGAGCTCGTAAAGATGAATACCTCTAAAGTAGTTGAGATAATAGAGAGGTCCCATCCTAAGTTTAAGAAACATCCCTTCAAATCATTAATGACTGATCTGAATGGAACATTTTCTGAGATTCCACATGGTGTTATGCACACAAAGGATGTTAGGGCATACATTCATGCAAACCTAGAGGAATATGATCACATCACATAAAATTAGGGAAGTTGTACTTGGATGAGATGACCACTTTTAATCTTGTGTTGAAAGAAAAATACAATGTCCTGCATGAGAAGAACTTGGATACCTGGTTAGATTTTTTGGTATTTTTAGATGATGCATTGGTTAGATATCTTCTGAGCTAAATTCATGATAAATTCTTTTGGCTTGATGTACCCCACATGATAACAAAGGAAAATATTAAAGAAGTGACTGGCATGAGCTCTGCTGGAAAAATTCTAACCAAAAGAACAATGTAGTAATGCAGTTAATCGGTGCAAAATTTGATAAGAGGGCACTAACTATGAATGATATTAAGAATCTGGAAGTTAGATTTGCATCGATGTTTATTGGGTATAAAGTCTATTTCTCCAACAAGGAGAATTCAGTGTCTGCAACTGCTATTTACACAGCCTATGATATGGTTAGGAATAACATAGACTATTACCTATGTGAGTTGCTCCAGGAAAAATTAATGGAAAACCTGAAAAGAACAAAGGAAACAAAATATCCCTTTAAGTATGAAACTTTGATTATTTGTCTGTTCTTTTACTTTCTGAAAGAGTTACTTGGTATGGACAATATAGGTTGGCGTGATCATGCACCTATAGTTGCTCAAATTAGAAATCATTTGCACAGTATGGGAAATGCTAACAAACATAATGCAACTTTATGGGGTTACTTCAAAAACTTCCAAAAGAAAATGCAAGCTAGGGCTAGAAGCCCTAAATCAGTTGTAAAGAAGTACGAAAAGGATATTATGTGCATGGTGGACAAGGACAAATGACTCATGGAGGTTGTTGAACCTAGAATTGTATGGGTCCCAGCAATGGGATATGAAGTCTCAGAGGAGGTTTTAATTAGTTTGGCAGATCTTATCTTGAGCAAACCAAGAGACCCCAAGGAGGAAAGGTTTGGTACTTTTGAGGAACTGTCTCTCAAAGTACATTTGGAGCAAACACAAATGGAGACCCAAACAAAGGTCAAGAAGTATGTAGAAGAAATTTCCAAGAAACATGGGTTCACAGAAGAGGAAATAAGTAAAGCTAGAGCAAAGGCAGAGGCATCAAAAGTTGCAAGTACTCCGAAAGAGCAAACATCAAAAGCCCCAGAGAAGAAGGAAGAGGAGAAAATTGAAAAGGAGAATCTTGCATCTGGTCCTACAAGAAGGACAAGAGCATCCACCTCTGCAGTTGCTTCAAAGAGTTCTGGACCTTCTATGATAGAAATAAAGGCTGCAAGTGCTGAAAAGGATGTACCTGAGAAAGATGCAGAACCTGAAGAACAAGTACTGGTGGATAAAGATGCAGAGAAGAAAACAAGAAAGAAAATAAAGGCAACAAAAAGAGTATATGTAAGCCTGGGTGAAGGAGAAGAAGAAGAAATAGTAGAGACAGATATGGAGATTGAAGTAAAATGGGAAAGAATAAAGGAAACCACTTCTGGTAAGAAGGAGAAACCCTCAAGAAAGACCAAGAAGAAGAAAGAAGATGAGAAAACTGAAAGTGAAGCAACACTCTCCTTGGAGACCTTATTCAATGCATTTACACAGCATGGAAATTTGAAACCCATTGCTGAAATGTATGATGAAAGATTTGATGCAGATAAGATAATTATTGTAACTACAGTTGTCAGATATTTAGAAATGTTTAGCAAAGCCTTAATTGAAATCATAGATCAATTACTGGATAGCCTAGTTAGCATTATGTCAGCAATAAAGGAAGTGGATATGGCCAAAGATGTGGAGATAAGAGAATATGTCTTGTTAAGTCTCTTCCCAAACATAATAAAGGAAGAAAAAACAAAAGTCACAAAGATACTCAATGATAAATTCAGAACAAAGAGAAGAGTTAATACACTTATGTCCAGTGACACTGAGAGACTAGTAAAAGAGACAAAGGAAACAACCTTAAGTGTATTGCATGAATTGCAAATTACAACTATTGCAGACACTAATGAGGAAGAGCAAGTTAACAATGGGGACACTTCCAATGCTACTCTGGAAGCAAATGTTGAACAGAGCATGGACCAAGGCACAATTACACCTCCGTAGAGTACAGAAAAGGTTGAAGAAATGAAACAAACTAAAGAAGAAAAGAAGTCTAAAGAGGCAAGGACAATCCATGAACAGAATTTCTCAGTGGAACAAGAAGAGCAAAGAGAAGAAATAGATGAACATATGATGGATGTTTCTGCTCTAGATCCAGAAAGAGATGAACAAGAACATAGCCAAGAACTGCCTCCAGAAAGACAAGAAACTGAAGTATCTCATGGTGAAGAGAAGAGAGACACTACTGACTCCTTAAGGGAGTTCTTAGAGAAGCAGAAAGAAGCTCAAATTTTGACTTCTCTTGAGCTTCTGCAAGGGCCCATTAACCTTGCTTCTATGTCCCCTTTACAAAAGTTAAGACTTGGGACAATTCTACAAAGTAATGCACAAGAGGAAGGACTAAAATCTAATATAGAGGATAGCGAGTTGTTAGAAGATGCATCAACAATTTTTGAAAAGATAATGCCTAGAACACGAAGAGACACATCCTTGGGTCCTAATGCACAAGTAAAGAAGTTAATGGAATCCATTAACATCCATTTTGAGTCTCTTGAAAAGGCTGCTGAGAAAAAGGTAAGAGATGAAATAGACAGTAAGAGATTGGTTGAGCTAAAAGATAAATCTTCTCAAGATTTATCTTGCTAGACAAAAGCATAGAATATGCACAATTAGCTCTTAAAGAAGCCAGTGAACTATATCAATTTTGTCTTACATGGCCTATTAAGACTAAGGATATAAAAGATAAAATAGATAAATGGGAAGCTTGGATATTAAAGATACCCAGAGCTTATGACCCGACAAAAGATGCAATTGGAAATAAGAGGGCACAAGTGGAAACTATTTATTCCAATATACATAAGTTGTAGACCCAGAGGGATATTATAAAGCATAGAATGGGTCAGGTCTAGGAAGTAGCAAGTTTCAAAATTGTAGCCCTAACCAAGTTAATAGCAATTGCAGACAAAACAAGGCAAAGCACTAAAGTCCCTGACACAGTGAAGAAAGCAGAAGCCTTGGTGTCCCAGATTAATGGGCACATACTAATGTTGAGTGATGCTTAGACCAGTTGGGATGAAGAAATGGTGCAGCTGAAAAAGATTTATAAAGATGTTCTCCCGGAAGAACAACATCAGTAAGCATTTATGATACCACTTGTATATATGCAATAAAGTAGAAAAACAATTTTGAAATGTTGGCAACTTGTACATATCTATGTATCATACACCTTTGCCATTGATGTCAAAGGGGGAGAAGAATTGAAGTATGTGAAAAACAATTTTGAAAAACAATAAAAGAAGCATGAAGATAGGGGGAGTAAAGTATAAAGAGAAAGGGGGAGTTATAACTGTTTTTCACATCAAGTGTTGACATCAATGTCAAAGGGGGAGATTGTTGGCAACTTGTGTATGATGTCTGTAGATGTTGTCATTGATGGCAACAAGCAAAGGAACAAGATTGGAACAATGTTTTGGTCTGGAGAAGAAAACTTAGCTATTTTGGCTAAATGTTAGCAGTATACAGGAGATAGTAACAGAGCAACAGTTTAATGGATGGCATTGGTCCACAGTAAAAGATCATATCATACAGATTAGGTCTGTTGATTCATATCCCTTAGATGATCAATTATCCAAGATTTCAGTCTATGATGAGTACCAAAAGTCAATCTTCAAGAAGTCTAAGTCTGGCAGTGTAATAAGCAGAGGAAATCATAACAAAACATTTAGCTGAATTGGTCTGCATTCCTCCACTGTGTCATATCTTGTTATGTAGTTTTGAGGTGTTGTAAACACATGTTTGAAGTATCAAAATCTAGAGTTGCAAGTTCTAAGTTCCACTGGAGAGTCAGTTATGAATGTCTAAGTATCACTACTTGGTATGGTGCAGTTTGACTGTGACAAGGTATGTGTTCCAGTGATCCACATTCTACCGTAAAAGAATATTTTGTTTTGCAGTTCTAGAGGTATGATCTATGACAGGTGAAGAATCTCCGATATGGGTTTGAGCGAGTCTTATGGTCCACAATGGAAGATGTTGTCTGACAGTTGAACTAAACTAGTGAACAGTCTATCGATAAGGTCAACATGACATTATGATGTGTGTGCGGTAAGTTTTATTGTTTAAAACTTAATCCTAAGTGGTGAAACAGTTGAGGCTGACATGTGTGAAGGTGTTTCAAATATTGTTTGGGTCCGCTATAGATTTTGGAGAATGAATTTGGCTAATAGAGTATGTAATGCATGACTACACGGTACACTTTATTAGGCTGACCTAATATGAAGATTTTGTTTGTTGCAGATATATATGGGATTAAATTTAGTGTTTGTGTGAAGTAATTGTGAATGTGAATGTGAGGAATATGTGAAAGTATAGAGCATGTGACAAAAGTAGAAGAAGAGAGATCTTGTCTAATGTAAAAGCAAAGTAGTGAAATAGAGTAGTCAAGATGAAGAGTTTTGAGATAGTATTTTGAGCTTTCATTAGAGATGCATTCATGCATGTATAGATGCAATCTGAGTAGTTCATTTTGGCAGTGAGCCATCTCCTTTCTTATTTCCTTCTCTAGGCAGTGACCCTTCTTGCAGTGAGCACTTCTTTGGGCAGTGAGCCCTAAGACAATGAGCCTTTATTATAATTTGGTATTGTTCCTACATAATATATTGTAAGCTAACACTCACCGTGGTTTTTCCCAATTTTGGGTTTTCCACATAAATATCTTGGTGTTCATGTGTGATGGTTTGTGGTTGTTTCTTCTATGTTTAATTTTCTTTATTATTGCATGCAGTAAATGGATTACTAGTTTAATAAACAATAGGTTTAATAAAGTATTGATTCACCCCCCTCTTAGTACTTTAGGTGTTCAACATATAGATAGCCCTACTTTAAGTCCCTTAGCTATCACTAATGATATAATCATTAATAACCTTCTTAAAAAAACCTTACCTTCCTTTCATTCCAATGCTCTCCTTGGCCAAGATGAAGCATTTGTGGATGAGAAAAGATCTCTCACATTAAATCCTTTAGGGATAGATGTTGGGTATAATCAAGAGGAAACTAATGTTAATTTAATCTTCACTAATAGACTTATTCCACCCACTAAGGGGTTACTTGATAAATGTAGCAATGTTCCTAAGATCATTTTGCAAGGGGCACCTAATGCACCTTATTGCTTCAAACCAGTGATTACGGTTCAAAGTGATAAAAAACCACCTAGACCCCCATATTACATCTTAAACTATGCAAGACAAATCACTCAAAGAAATCAAGGTGTTCAAAATGTGTCGCAACAACCACATCACAATGTGATTACACACACATACAACACCCGTAATAACAAACAAAGTAAGAAAGCACCTCATGTGCCTATCTCTCTTCCATGTTCTCAACCTATGCTTCCTCCACCACCTCGTCTTACTCCTAAAAGGGGTCAAGAATATGATCTTGTTGAATAACTTTGTGCTACTCTGACTAAGATCTGTCTTTGGGATTTAATACAAACATCACCTACATACCATGGAATGCTCCAAGAAGCTTTACAAAAGGTGATTGTACCACCTATTATTAAGCCAAATGATGTAGTAGCTCTATTAGATTGTATGCATGTGACAAAAACAAATATTTTGTTTCAACAACATGAGCTGTCTTCTACTGAAGTTCAAAATCAGTATGATCCTTTGATTATCTTCATTATAATAAACACGAAATTGATCAAGTGAGTTATGATTGATAATGGATCAGACCTGAATGTTTGTGGTATTAATTTGTTACATAGGATTAAGGTTGATACCTCTTTGATTAAGCCAGATAGAATAAGCATTTGTGGCTTTGATAACGTTGGAAGACAATTTGTAGGCACCATAACTTTACCTATAAAGGTTGGGCCCATGACATAGGATTAAGGTTGATATCTACCGTGGATCCATACCATGGGGCAATTCCATCTACCCTTCATCGATCAATAAAATTCATTTATCAAAACAAGCTCTACACCGTGGAAGCCGATCCTGAACCAAATAATTATTTACATATTGAAATGCAAAAACAAGTTAATAATCAACAAAGTCTAAACAACTTATGAGTAGATTCATCAATGCCTCTTTCCACATATAATGTTGTGCAAGATTCTAAACCATCAAATGCACTTTTTGGTGATGATTGGGGTTCATTAGATTTTACTCTTTCTGGACTGGGTGAATTTAAACTTAATAACTTTGACACATCAAAAGTCACATTGATCTCATCTAAGCAATCTTTGGAAACACCTAAGAAAACTAAAGCTTCCTTGGTAGAAAACAAAGACAATACTCTTACTTATACTACAAATTATGACACCTATGAGGCCTCTCCATCCTCTAAAGAGATGGACTCTCTATATGGTCATGGATTTTAGATTTCGTACAAAAATTGTGACTATGTAGGTAATGGTTGTGGTGTAAATCAACAAGGAATTAAAGTACCTTTACAAGTTGTTGTAATTAACTACAGAGCCGGTATTGGATACCGCTCTTTGAAGCCAACCAAAGCCTCTCATCATCCTAAACTCAATGTTAATGCAATATCAACAAGACCAAAACAACATGCGAGATATCCTAGGCTAATAGACAAGAATTGTCCACTAGGAGCTATCCCCATGAATTAGGTAAGTATTTCTCCCCCTTTAAGCCACACTCATCATAGCAACTATTATAGTTTCTCTCAAGGTGGCCTCTTCCTAGATATATATGTTATTAGCATTGTGTTGTATCAGGTAAGTATCTCTAACCCTTCTCTCTGTGCTGTGATCCCCTTGTGATGTTTTATGTGTTGTTTAGGCCTCCTAGGATGACCCTTGATAGTCTTGTAAGGTCAAGGATACTGGGAGACTACCTCTGTTGTGACCATTCTTCTATTTGTATCATCATCCTTCTATATTGCTTCTCTCTATTTTATTGTTGTGTGTCGTGCGTTAGGTGCATAATGTTGTGATTGGTGATCTGGGGGCACCTTCCTATGTGACGACCCTAAGGCACTTGTTCTCCTCTTTTGATTTATTGTTTACCTTCTTCTAGTGGTTCTATCTAGTCGGCGGATGATGAAAAACAATAAATACCGATACAAACCAAATGTCCCTTCAGCAAGCAAATAAAAAATGGACCTAGTCCATTAATGATGACGAGGTTGATATATTTATCTAATGCTTGACTAGTAGAATCACTTTGTGTGATATTTGATGTTGTCTTATCTTCTCTAACAAATTCATAACAATACATCTGCTCCATGCACTTTGACTATCTTGAATCTCACCTTGGTTACACTTAGTTTTGAGATTTCTATAGTATAGCCCCACGGTTATACTCAGCTTTCGAACCCATAGTATAGCCTTGGCTCTTTATGTGATTGTTTTCATGCATTGCTTTTATCATGTGATGTGGTTATTATCTTAGGAAAATATTTCTATGTCTCTTGTTGTTTATCATAGCATATTGTGTGTTTGTGGGAACAGTTGGCAATTGTGAAGCACATGTAACCTTGGGGGCATGGGCTTTGCGAGAGCTCTTGTTTCCTTGTGTGTTTTATCTCTACCTTAACATGCTTGATATTGGTACACGGCATCAACTACCTTAAGGTGGGGATATATAAAAGGTAAACTATCTGATGGTTTTGGTACTAACAAAGTGTGTTTGTAAGCCCTCTCCATGAGGTAGGATGTTGTATCTTCAGTGTGAGTGCACATCTTTATCTATATTGCAATCAAAAAGCCCTCTGCAGAGGTAGCATATCATGCATATCCTTTTATTCAAAACCCCTCTACACGAGGTGAGATGGTGTATCTCTTGAGCTAGTGCAAATCCTTTTATTTCAAAAGTCCTCCGAGTAGGTGGGGTTGGATCTGAGACTATCCTCCCTTAAGTGTGTTTTTGGTAGTTGTTGTGGCATAAGACCAACCATCATGTGTGTCTACAGTGTGTTTGAGATGGTAGGAACTTAGCAATAAGCTCCTTCTATCACCTTGTTTGTCATGTTTTAGACATATAGTATGTCTTTGGCATGCTATACAGTGCTCATGTTTTTCATGTGTCTTTCATGTGTTTTCCCTTGTGTGTAGTTTCAAGAGTGTGGTGAAATGCCCCTCCTACATTCAGGCTTTGTATGGCATGTTTTCTCCCAAGTATAGTTTCAAGAGTGTGGTGAAATGCCCCTCCTATGCTTTGATATTTGTATTGTGTGTTTGTTCTCAAGTGTAGTCTCGAGAGCATGGCAAAATGCCCCTCCTACAGTTTGGGATTTGTATGGTGTGTCTTCTCCCCTATATGTAGTTTCAAGAGTGTGGCGAAATGTCCCTCCTACATTTTGAGGTTGTGTGTTGCATTTTTTACTTTTTATGCATCTACATCTTTATATATGAAAATGAAAAAGAAAAAAGAAAAATCAAGTGTATTCTCTGTGACTGCTCTTGTGTCTTCTCCCTGTTTGGCATGCCTATTACTATCTTCTCTATGTTTTGCATGTCTGTGATGTGTTATCTAGTGCTTACTTGAGATTGGGGGCTAGAAATAGTCTCTTAATCTTGGTATTTGTCCTAGCTTTAAGTGCTTGTCTTGTTTGATGTGTTCTCGACCTTACTTTAATGCATGTATGGGTCATAAGATCATACATACATTAAAGTGGGGGCTAAATATTATGTCCTAAAATGTCCCCCCTAGGACTTTTACCTCCTAAGTTTAGCTCCCAGGTCCCTTTTTAGTGATCATGCATGTTTAATTTAACTCCCAATGCAAAATCCCCGAAAACCCATGTTAAATGGGGATAAGGGGACCTTGTTGAATTTAACCAAGCGTTGAAAATAGGACCTTGGGCTTGGGTACCCGTACCCAAGCTTGCCCTATTTTATCGGGGCCTAAATTTTAGGTGTCGGCAAAGTGGTCGTTAAAGGTCTCCCTTGTTAGCATCCCAAGTTTGAATTATGAAATTAAAGTGGGAATGCATACATAAGCATGTTTAGGGTTTCATTTGCAAACTAGAAGATGATTTTGAGATTTTGGTGAACTTATGATCATAGAGTGTTCAAGGCATTCATTGTGTTGCAGAGTAGAATATTGTTGTTATGTTTGTTATTGCAGATTTGGCTTCATCTTCTCATGGTGTGAAAGAACTTCATCTCCTTGAGAGCTACACCTCCGAGGTGATATCTATTTGTGGTTTGATTCATCTATTTCATTATTTCTTTTGCCTCTATCCTACAAGGACACCCACTCTTCATCTGACAACAGAGTTGGAAAGCTTGAATGCCATTTTGGGGCTTGACCAAGGCAATCTCCTAAACACCACAACCCCCAACCCCACTCTTGTGATTGCAAGTGACAGGTATCAAATTATGTGGAGTAGAGTTGTAGAGGTCTGTAGCAGAGTGTGAAGGTCCTAGATCTGGAGAAAGAAGTCGAAACATAGCACTACCAGGGCTTGGATGCATGCACCGAAGCCCTCCAGATTTGCAGAGCCTAAAATCTTTGAGATAGTGACAATCAGTGACAGAAAAGGTTTGAAAACCCTTGACAAAAATACTACCTTGGGCTTTGGTGTCTCACCTTCAACCCTTACTTTTTAGCATTTTGAATTTCAAAATCCAGTATGTATCTAATCTTCATTTAATATCTTTGTGTGCGAGTATTTGTCAGAATTCGTTTGTTTATTAACGATTTTGCATAATTAGGGTTTTGAGCATAATCATGCTTAAATTAACACATCAATTAGCAATTTCCAAATTTTCATATCATTCCAAGTGACAGATAACCTATAGTTGAATCCTCTTGCAAAAGTTGTGATTCTACTCAGTTAAATGTCCTTGAGTCTATGTAGTGAAAGGAGGATCTAATCAAACCACTAAGAAAAAACATTTTCCCCCTTTTTTCATACATTACATAGGTTAATTTACTTTTAGGGTTTGATAGTAAATTTCCATTCACATAAGGCATAAAATATGAGTCACACTTTGACTCACATATGCTGAAAGTTTGTATTTTACACATCTTTTTTCTGTCCTAAAATTCATAATTGTATGTTATTGGAATTGGAATAAATTTACACAAATGACTCTTCAAATTCCATCATGATTTTTTTAATTTTGATGGAAATATCATTGTTTTAAGGATTTGAATCATTTTCATTCAAAATTAATGCTGGAAACTAATGGTGGGTAGTCCAATAAGTTGAAATTGAAATCATTAACAATTTTAAAATTGAATTAGAGGGTTGACATTGGCTAATAGTGATTGATTTCATTAAGTTAAACCTCTATTTCATGTGAATAACTTTTGAATAAATGAGCCAAAGCATTCTCTAATTGGGAAATTTTGGTAAACCTTGTGAATGAAATTAATGAGGACTCTTGAGGCTAGCAACCTTCCAAGTAGGGAAACCTTTCTCATTCCAACTTCTTGGTGTGTCAAAACCTGCATCAATAGAAATGACATTAGAAGGAGGACAATAAAATTAAAATATTCCAATTTGAACTATCCCTTCCAAGGTCAAGTTAGTCGGATGCCTCAACCAAATCAATCATCTTACCAACAAAGTCTAGGGTCATCTCCTTTGGCAACAAATATGAACCCTTGTGGGGTCTACTCTATTATCCTAATTACCTGACATGACAATAAATTAGATTATTCAATTGAATCTAATGACGACTCTAATGAAAAACAATAAGATCAACCATGGAAGTTAGCATTAAGAGAGAGGTGATTTAAAATGACCAAATCAAGGTGGGTATAAGTTTTCAAAAGGATATTTTGGAAGAACAAGATGCATAAAAAAAACATAGACACTCATGGTAGAAAAGGACAACAAATTAAAGACACCCCCACCTTTTGCAAACAAATTAGACTGATATAAGGAAAATAATGACAATGTACTAAACAATGAAATAAATGAAGATTTTCAAATAAACATTGGCATGCTAGCATGTGATGATTCAAGCATAACACTTGAGTTGTGTCCCTTGTTCATGCCAATTTTTATTAGACATTCCTAAGTTGATAAAAAAGTTAAATCACAATATGATGATCCTTGGACTTATGGGCACCTTTAAAGACACAAGTTTACACAACGAATGCTAGCTTCAGAATACAAATGAGCATGTAGATGTTACATGTTATGATTTCATCACAAGGTTGGATATGAAATTAAAGGATATGATGAGTTCTATATCATCCACAATATATATGGCAAGTAAATTAGTTAATGCAAAACCTAAAATTCAAGAAGATGATGTTGTTCCAATTGATGAAGAAGCTCATGAACCCACTCCAATTAACAAAATAAAAGAACATCATGATTATCAAGATTCTAATTGACAAGGAAGACAATCCAATGATACTCAAACTTGAAAAGGTAAAAAACTCATAATGTTAATCAAGCTTATGTTAGTTATGAAAATAGAGTGGAGAGAAATGATTTCATTTGGTTGAATGCTGAAGTTAATGATATAGTATTGGAATTAATACTAAAAATGTTTATGACCGTGAAAATTTGGAATCAGTGGGTTTGCTCAAAGATGGAGCTTAGAACATTGATCTAGTAATTGAGGATTTGAGTACTGTTACCTAATTGTGCAATTCAACCCAATAAGGTTAGGCTGGGATAGCACTAATGTTTTTCGCATTCACAGAAGGGAGACAAGTTCAATGGAAACTTAGGCCAGGTTGTCTAAAGCAAGAGGTAAAGGAGGAAGAGTAAGGAAGGATGACGGCTCACAGCCAGCTTTAGAAGGCCTACTACTTAGGTAGAAGGCCATTCCATTTATCACCGTTACCAGAATCATGTAGCAACTTAGTAAGAGTTGCTACAAGAGCTAGATAAAGGTGGGAGGGGTATCCCACCAAAGCAAGAGGCATCCTAAAGTTGGAAGGAGGAGATGAGTTTCGTTTGTTTTAGATCTATCTTTTGTAGTTTATTCAAATGTCAAATGAATTCATTACAGTTGATCCAATTATCAAGTGAGAAAGGTACACAAAAATTGCTAAATCTACTCATGATTATAAACAACTAAACCATGCAATAGATTTCAATTTTCCCTTATGCAATTGAATGATTTACAAAAGAAGAAACAATATACAAATCATTGCATGAAATAACTATTTATATTCATAAGGAGAATGTGTTCATAAGTTCCCACACAAGCCGTGGGAATTGACTGTACTATACAAGATGAAATGAAAGAAAACATGTACATCTAAGATAAAAAGAAAGCATATAAGAGAGGAAAAGGGATCCATCATTGCCTGAATGATGAACCCCACCGGTGGTTGCACCATCTTCAGATCCTCATTTAATGTCTTCACAGGTACCTGCAAGAGAGAAAGAGAAAGCAGGTTAGAGCTCAGGATGCCCTTCACTCTTGTATGAAACGATCATCAAATGTACATGATATCCTTCACAAGCATCTAAACAAGAAGATGAAAGAGATAAATAGCTCCCAGCAAGAGATGAAGATCAGATAATCAAAAGTGAGGCTCTTAGCCTCTATATTTTCTCTAACTAATTTTTTGAGTGTGCAAGTATAGATTCAATCATATCATGCATTGACAGTGAGCTAGCAATCATCAAAAGATCATGTAACAACCATGAAGACTGTAATAAAGGATAGAACTTATACAACCTTTAAGTGATAGAACAGTTTCATGACAGTCATCAATGAGTAGCGGAGACATTTTGAAGAGACAAAGTTATACAAATTTGGTTACAACAACCTAAAATGTTATTATTGATAGTTATTTGCAACCTTGCTAGGGTAACAGAGTAGTTCAAACTTGCCATGGGAGGCTGCAAAAGGGGTGTGATAGTTCATATCAATTAAGAAAGCAGTCTAATAGTGACTGTAAAAATAGTGAAAGGACAGTCTAAGCATAGTTGTTGCAGTATGGTCCAAGAGACAAAGATAACAGTGGTCAAGGAAGCATAAGAAAACATGATAGCAGTCATACAAGGACATATCAATGATGTTTGTGAAGATTTTCAAGGTATTTAGAGATAGTTACATGTTTGTGTCTTTAGAGAGCAAAAGAACTGATAAAATTGTCCAAGGATGCCCTTAATAACATGAGAATGTTATGAATCTTGGCAAAGTTTGAATGCAGTGTGCAAAGCCTAGAGCATCTATGTCTTAAGTGCAGTCATTTTGGATGATTTTATGAAGAGCTCTATATACAAGAAGTTAAGAGGTATTCAGAGTATGGGCCCTATTGAAAGCATTGATAAAACATTAGAGGCATGACAACACTTGGACAGAGGCATTATCTACAGATAGCATGTCAACTTTGACAAATGATACAGTGAGCACAAAGATTCAAGATAAATGCAGAAAAACGGTCTAATTGCAAGTCCTCCTTCAAGAAGAAAACAAGGTAAAGTAACAGTCATACATGTCATACATAGTAATGATAAGAACAATCAGCAACAGGCTATAAAGAGTGAGCAGTCATATGTGAATTGTGAGCAATCATATGACTATGAGCTATCATTGGGAAATCATGTACACATATAGTATAATAGCTAAAGGAAGACATGACAATGCTACAATGATAAGAGAAGTGTAACAATGATCAAATGAGTTTCATAGTGTGCTCTTGAGAGATATAGACTTCATTGAAGGACTATCAGAAGTTTGAACAAAAACATACAAATCTACAGACAAGGTGCATAAAGGTACATAAGATGTTACCAATTTCTTACATAATCCCATGAGACAGTCTTTAAGATCTACACAGATGTGTAAGAAGAATTGGTTAAAGTTTGCATCCCTGTCAGACATCTGCCACAAAACCTTTAAAAGCCTCAGTCAAGAATAAAGTCTGTGAACACATAGAGATGGACACTTTTCAGGGAGGTAATAGTTTTGAGTCTTTGTGAAGTTGAAAGGTCTCTTACACCTGTGAGAATAGAGAGTCCATATGATATTGAGCCTACCTAATACTTTATACCTCCAGAGTCATGATGAATATATACACAATCATATAGAAACCTTGTATCATCATAGAAGGTCTGTAGGTTTTTCCAAGTCCAACAAAGGTAAAGGTTATCATGTGGACTTTGAGCATAAAGATACTAGAGGAACAATAGACATGTTGAAGACACAAAGATATTTGTAAATGTTTGAAGAAGCAATGCATGGATAGGTTGGAGATAAAGTTTATAAATAGCATATCAAAACCTTGTGACAGTCTCAAATGCTTGTCAATTGTATTCAGGGTCATTGTCATGTGGTCAATGAAAGACATTGAAGATTGAAGATTGTCAAGTAGCAAACCAATCAATGGGAGTAGTCATAAAAGCATGTTAGATAATGGACAAAAGATGTAAACAGTCCAAGGAAAAGCATGACAGTTAGCAAAGAGCCAAATCAAAAAAGGGGTCAAGTGATTGCTAGCAAGGTATGCTCATGCAAAAAGAAACAATGCTATCAAATATCTTGATGACTACATCTTATCATGGAGGTCATGGGGATAGTTTGTAAGACTATTTTCCTAGACACTGCACAACAATATAATGGTGGATAGAAGGTCTACTATAGCCAATAGAAGATCAAGACTATTGCCTCCATCTATAATATTGTATCAAATCAGTGTAATGCTTGGTATACAACCTTGACGAGACTTAAACATGGAATAGTTTTCATATAACTAGGACTAGTCATCAAGAGCATGATGGAAACTTGACAAGAGTAGTGATACAAAAATAGAAAGATAAATCATTTGTTTTTCTTACAGTCCTTTATTACAGTATGCAGGGACAACATGAAGTCATCAAGGAGGTTAGGCTAGAAGTTTCAAAGATTATCAAAGAACCATCTGCAGAAAAAGAAACAGTCATATAGATTTGAAAAATAGTCATATGTATCATTTTTGAGCTTCATTGGAGAACATTGACAGCATGGACATCAAGACAGTATGGGGCAGTCAAAGAGACTATAGTAGAAGTAGAGAAGAATGAGAATGAAAGTAGATATAAGAACCATTACCTCTACAGAGACAATAATAATACCTTTTTGTTTCATTCTTAGGAGGGCTTATTAATACCAAAAAAGAATAGAATAGAGAAACCCTAAGCATAAGTCCACCACAACAAGCAAAGTGAGCCACAAGAAAAAGTCCCTCCAAGACAGAGTTTTCCCAAATCAAAGAGCAGAACAAACAAATGAGTCCTGAATCTTTCATGGATTTGTTCACTAAAAGGAGCAACTAATGTGGTAAAACCCTAGCAAGGGTTTATAAACTGCACATAGAGCCTTTCATAAGTTAAACCATACATAATGAAGAAATGACATCCCTTTCACTATTACGGGAAGAGCCACATGAAGAGCTACAAAGACCTATAAAGCAGTCTCCCATTGTTGTCACAACACAACAACGACAAGAAAAAGATACGTTCATAAGTTTTCCTCATATATCTCATGATCCTCTTCAAAACAAAGAGCCACAAGGGAGTAAAATAAAAGTTCTTTTAGTTTCCATACAGAGAGAGAAAGTTCACCATTATCAGAGAGTTTGCAAAAACAACATATATAAAGAATGAAAACCCTAGCAAAAGCCCATAAAACGAAGCAGGGTTTTTTTGTTTTCCATAAATAGAAAAGTAACCTTTTTCTCTTGCTTATCACAGTATATGTTCATTAGAGAAAGAAAAATCTTCCCATGTTGTTTAGAGCAGAAAGGAGAGCAAGGGAAACCAAAGCTTCACTATTTTACCTGAATGAAAGAGCCACAACAGAGCATGTAAGGTAGAGCAAAGAGATAAACAGAAGAACAAGTCTTTCCTTTATTTCATGCATAGAAACCACAAGTATGCCATTTTCTAGAATGAACAAAAACAAGGCAGCAAAAGGGATAGGGATGCTCCAGTGAGTATAAACGAACAAAACACTGAAACAAAGTCTTTTCACCTTTTGCTCAGAGTAAAGTGTAACTTACCAGGAACTAGATGGAACAGTGAGAAGGAAGCCTTCCAAAACACACAGAGAAGCCTTCAACAACATCATGCAAACCCTTGGCGGCATAGGGAAGAAAAGAAATGAGAAGGAATAATGAAATGAAACTTTTAGGGTTTGTGAAGCTTTGTTACTTGTGCCCTAGCCCATGGCCTTACTCAATTATTTTGACTTTGATAAAAGAAAAATTATTAAGGATAAAGATTTTTATTGCAAAAAATACCCCCGAGGGTCAACACTTCGTCAAGTGTAAATGTCTAGGTGTGTCATGAGCCCGTGGGAGGAAGGGAGATATAAGGTGATCATTAGAGATTTTGACCTTTTTTAAGGTCTTTCTTTTAAACCTTAATCAATCAAAGGGGAAAAATGATTAAGGTTTGAAATTAGACCACTATTATGCCTTTTTAGGTCTTTTCATATGACTAAGGTAAATGTTTTGCACCATGAGACCTTATTTTTAGAACCTTTTCATAATTTGGAGTATGGAAGCATAATTGAAACCCTTGTGAGTTTTAAGGGTTGAAGAAGAAAAACAATTGTAATTGTAATCATGGAACCCCTTTATCTTTTGCATGTTTAGGAGTTAAATATATTGTATTTTAACACTTATTAAAGGTAATATTCTACACATTACCTTAATTTTATTACATAATAACCCAAAAAGAGAAAATTACATAACACCTATTAAGGTAAATCACATTGATTACCTTTAATACTTGTTAAGATAGCTATAGTTGCCTTCCAAACATGCAAAAGACAGAAGAGGAGTCAAATAGAAGTTGCAAACACATGCAAGAGGATATTTTGCTCCTATTTTTGACTTTTGGTCAAACATGACTATTTTTGGAAATCTTTTTGGTCAACCACCTTGAGAAGGGGAGTTCGGAGCTAAAATAGCTCAATCAGGAACAATTATGAGCCCTCTAATCTAGGCCTTTTTCCCTTGCTCGCTTAGCAACTGGGAGTTGACCATTTTTGGGGTTGAGGATCTATTTCTAACCTATTCATGGATCAGTTGGAGTTCAGTTAGACTGGAGATGACTTCCCTTGGCTTTTTTGTTGGAGAGATTTTTTATTATAAGAGAAAAAGATTGTGCTTTTTCCTTAGTTCTTGCTTTTATTATTTCCTTTGTACATTGTAGAGAGATATTTAAGTATTGTAACTCAGTCGTTCTACATATTTTTATACAATAGCAACTTATTTTTTAGCATATTTTACAGTTATTGTAGAGGTATTCCTACCATTTTTCAATAATATCAAGTGTTTTCCTTCTCAGATTTAGGTGTTGTGTTCTTTTGGATGATTTTAATAAGAAATTTATTGTGTTTTACATCAAATCCTTCAAGTTTCCATCTCATTCTTTGGAGCATATATATAGAAAAGCAGTTATTTATCATAGGTTGTAGATTGTCCAAGTGATTTTCTTATGTGAAGACATTTGTTTTCCTTCAATGAAAGTAGAAGTTTTCAGACCTTTCTATGAAATATTTATGTGTTAAGATTGCTCAAACTGAGTTGTGTGAACAGATCTATTGAAAGATAGTTGTGAATCAGGTTGCAAGTTAGAGTATTATCATTGGTGCATCACCTCTTAGGATCAATTTTTTAGTTTCATTAGTTATCTTTCTATCTATTTTCCTTGAAAGTACATCAGATCTAGGAGGCTTTTAAAGGGAGCTGACTCTTCCGGAGGTTCACTTTACCTATAGACAACCCATAGTCTGAAAGTGATCCAATGTGTTATGGGATTGTTAGGCTTAGTGCTTGATAAGGGTGTAATCCTTCATGACAACAATTACTAGCATTTTTCTAAAGCTTTATGAACTAGTGTGTTGATAAAAAAACTTCTTAATAGTTCATTGATGCTTCTCAAATTGATTAGCCACCTTTTTTCTTATTTATTATAGCTAAAGGAGCTCTACAAGTTTGATGTCCATAGGGGTAGTCTTTGCTAATTATTTCATGAAAGGAAGCAATGTATAAATAAACACTTCCTACACTAATCTTTAAGAGGAGGTATGCACAAATTTTAATGACCCTTACAATTACAAGAAAGAGAATGCATAAAATACAAAACAATATACCATAACACAAAGGTTTATGTGGGGAAAACCCTTTTGGGAGAAAAACCCCACACTCCAAAAGTAGAATTAATTGTATCTCTAGAAACACCAATAGTTTCAATACAAGTTACAGGATATGCCTCTTAGAGGAGTATTACCAACATGTACAAAAATGGAGTAATTTTGGTAGCATAATAGTACCTACAAATAAAATCAAAAAACCCATACACTACTCCATCCCAAGCTACAATTTATAGAAGAAGCATAAATTGGAAACCACTAAATGGTTTTGGAAAACCATTGGCAAGAAAAGGAGAGGTATGGAACCCAAATGAATGGGCCCAAATCCCAATGCCTCCCTTGGGTAAGGTTCTCCAAGATATTTTTAGCATATTCCTTGCATGTTGTCATATGTCATAAATTGTCACATTTCACCACCAAAACTTGGTTGCCCCAATTTATCTTCATTCTCTCATGCAAAATGCAGAGGAAAACTAATGCATTATAGACTTAACATAATTTAGGGGAAAACCTATTTGAACAGTCCACTCTATCATTGTACTTCCTACATTAAATCATCAACCAAGGAGTGTAAGCTTATGATGGTACTGCACTGTATGTGCCTTTGTGGACTCAAATCCTCTTAACTATCCCATTCAAACCTATTCTAATTAGCCTAGTCTACTAAAATTCATAGAATTGTAAGAATAGCAAAAATAGTTTAAAATCTAGTTGCTATGGGTACCTTCAGCATAAGCTGTAGATGAATATTAATAACAGGAAATTATAGAATTAACTCAAAACATTCTAAATGATAAAAGAACTAATGCTAACCTGCAAAGGACTTCAAATAGACACAACATGCATTCGCTCATAGATCATACTTCTATATTTTAACAATTAACATATTCTAATTAACTCACACTGCATTTATACATAAATGAAAAACTGATTGACAAGAATGCATAAAAGAAATGAGGAAATAAATGAAGTGAGGGTTAGTACCTTGAGTGGCCAGCTCAGGGGATTGATTCACTTAACTTGAAATCAAATCAAATCAATTATAGATACTCACGTATCTTCGTAACATGTAGTTCTATTCATTCCATACCATAAACAAAATCTTCTTCAGATTTTATTCAAATCAAAACATGTCTGGATAATTGATATTGAAAAATAGAGTAACGGCTAAGTAACTGGAAAGTAAAAGCAACTAACTTAACAACGAACTCATCCCTCTAACTTATACAAAAATAGGAGAGTTTTATGCAACTGCTAACTAATCCTCAATCAATCTAACCCTAGATACTAGGATACAAGTTTCACGATTGATTTATTAATCTAACTGATCAAAAGAAGAAAAGTCATGTTCAAACAAGAACTCTCATGAAGCGGTTTGTATGAAAAACCACTCATAGATTGCGTTTAGAACAAGTCTTCTTTTCTGCATTTATTCCAATCCATGATGGTACAGATTCATCCTCCATATGTCTTCACTTTTGGCATTCAAACTGCACTTCACTTAATTCCCCTATCCTACAACTCACTGCAATTGCTCTTTCCTTGATGCCACGTCCTTGCTGCATAGGGTTAATTCTCCAAACATATGCACATAAAATAGCTTTCATATTTAAACTATAGGATTTTATCTATATTGCATGCATACTTATATTTTAAGTCATTCACTTGATAATATCACCACCATATTCCATATTAACAACACAGGTTTAAAGCCTTTGAAAGTATATGAGAAACATCATATAGTAATGGTGATGTTTGTAAAGTATCTATAGGATCATATGAAAAGGTTTTAAAAGGATATAAAAATAGCATAAAAAGAAGTCAATAATTCAACCCATCATCTCCCCCCAACTACTCTTTGCTTGCCCTCAAGCAAAATCAAGGAACTAAACATCTAGGGGAGAAGATTATAATACAAAGTGATTTGTCTGAGGTCCATGACTTCTCTGACTCCTTGTCCCTATTTAAGATAAAACTATTGTAGCAGGCAAGCCTATCCATCCTGACCAATTCTTCATCCGTACATTTATCACTCTTTTCTCCTGTCTAGTATGGTACTAGGTAAAGGAGAATAGGAGGGTGAAATGTGAGCGGTAGCCATGCTACTCCTGTTTGCTCTGAAATCTTGATATACCTACGTAGCTTCTCAAACATGTTCATGTAACTGTGGAAGAAGTGGGGCTCTTTCCTCTGGAGTGTTGGAGTAAGGCTGTTCCATCTATTCTGTACATACCTGAGACAATGTTGAAGCATGCGTCCAACTAACTACTATATTCTTTTATGGTCTCGCAGCCTCATATCCATGATTACTTTACCTAGACCTTTATGTGAAAGGAGCCTCAACCATTGTGTGAGAATTACATTAGGGTTCATTGCTTCTTTTCTAACCTATAATGGCACTATTTTCTCCTTCTCTTCATACTTATCCACTAACTCTCCTCTAAGATTTTCATTCCTGAAGTATGACAACAGTGCCCTGATCTGTAAGTCCCCAACATAGATGAAAGGGTTCCATTCTGCGTCCTCCTCCATTAGGTAGTTATGCAAATAGTATTCACACAATTGATCATGTTCTTCTAAGCTAACTTCTTTAAAATGATTGCAAAAAATGTGCCTTGAATGTAAGTTAGGTTGATTATTAATGAATCTATTGAACTACAAACTAAGAAACTTTTCTTTTAAAAACAATGCATAAACTCTTGGTGGAAGTTTGCATCCAATGATTTGCATATCTCTATTAATGACCTTTGTCAACCGATTCTCTAACCTTTTGATTACCAAATCCTTTTCCTCAACTGATGCATTAAGACTTTGTTTCTCTTTTTCCCGGTTCTCCTTTTCTTGCTTGGTTTTATGAGTTAGTTTCATTAATTCAAAGCCTAGAGACATAGTGGTATGGTACCCTGGGGTTTTTATCATAGGAGGTTGGAGAGTGAGTACTTCATCCTCTTCAATTTTTGTTTTACTTATAGCCAGTTGTGCTAATAAATCTAAATTGGAACCATGGCCATAAGTCTGAATTTTCTCTTCCAACTCTTGAATCCTTTTCTCTTTTTCTTAATCTTTCTCCTCATAGCCCTTCACCTGCTCTTCTAGTTGTCTTTTTCTATCCAAAGCCTCTTGAAGTTATTTTCTAATATTTCTGTCCTCCAACAATTCTTTTTCTTTTTCAAAATTTAGATTTTCATCATCACCTTCTCCAGGAATATCAAAAATTTCTTGAGAAGAATTATCAGGTACATACTTCCCCATTTTCCTTGCAGTAAACAAATCCTCTAACTTAGAATTAGAAGAAGAAACATACCTTCTTTTCTTAGCAGACACATTGACATTATCACATGCATCAGCAGAGACATCCTCAGGAGGAATTTCTCCTCTGTTTGAATCCAATCTCAGTGGAATTGGATCACTGTCTTGCTGGCCTTTATCTTTTGCCTCTAATTTTTGTTCCTCAACAAATTTTTCCTTGGCACTTTGCCTCTTTAGCCTACTTGAGCGTCTAGGAGTGATAGTCTCCTGCTTATCTTCCTTTTTCCTCCTCTTCTTGTCCCTCTTCTTCCTTCTTTCGCTTGTATTTTTTTCTTTCATTGTGCTCTTGTGCTTCTTCACACCCTTCCTATTCTTCTTTTCTTTACCAGATGCTAAAGGAGTGCTTCTTTTAGCTTTAGGGGTGGATGATGAGGGTTCTTCTACTACTACAGGCCTAAATTTTGGAGGATTTTCATCTTGTGGCTCTTCATGCTTAGTTTCATTTGGAGGCTCAGGTTCATATGGAGGCTCATCTTTTGGTTTAGGTGCCTCTAATAGTGTTGAAATATCCACATATTGCTTAAAAGCTTCTCACTCAACCTGTGGGTACTGAATTCTCAAACTTCTCTTTATTAACAGGTCTATTAAACAATGGTGAGATAGAGTGGTGTTTGTCTATTGTTTCTAGTATTCAAAAGACATTCTTTTCAACATACTATACAAAAAATTTAGGACATTGACCAGTATTTCATGTCGTAGATGATTGAGCAATTTGAAATGTACAGTATATAACATGTTATATCGACCATCACAGGTAATATATTTGATGATGTATGAAGCACATTTCCCCCAAAAGAAGGGAAGAGATAATCACTTTGTACCTTGTGTGGTGGATTCCAAGTGTTCACCTCTCTCATAGAATTCCTCCCTCATTGCGGCTGCATCAGCTCTAGCTAGATACTCGGACCCTGTTCGTGGCAACCCTGTGACCTAAGCAATAGCTGTTTCAGAAGCATCTATAGTCAATCCTTTCACCGTTGCTTCATCATACTATAATGTGAATGCAAATTCCTTTGCCATCTCATCAGCATATTCTATCAGTTTCATAAAGTAATCTAACCACCCCACTCTTGTAAAGAGTGGAAGAACCATTACATCTTCCATTATCTATTTATGCCCTCCCATGATTTCTGTAAATTACAATTCAGTTTCTCTTGAACAGTGTCAATTTCTGCTACTTCAATTCACCACCCCAAAAAGAACCAACTTACAATTTCTGCCTCTCCTTTCTTCTCCACTATAACTTCCTTAGGGTAATAGGTTCACTCATTGGCAAAATAGGGTAAGTTCATGGCGTAGGAGGTCTTATTTGTTTTTTCTTGAAAGGCAAAAGATGGTGAATGGCTGAAATCAAAAAATAAACACCTCCCCCCAACTTAAGTTTGAAGTGACCTTACTTCACATGTCAATTGATACAGAATGAGGAGCATTGATTAAATGGAATGGTGGACAATATTCTCGCATGCACGAAATAAACAAGTAATTATGAATATAAAAAGAAAGCTAGTTTTAATTATTGAAAGTTACCTAATGTACATATGGAATGGAAAGAAATAATTAACACACCTTGGAATTTGTGAACATATACTGAGGATTGGAGTTGATATGCATGCTGTGAATGGTAAGGTGGCGGGTATTGTCGTAGAGATATGATGTGATGGTGCATAAATGCAAAGAAAAATGAACAACTCATGAATGTGAGTTCACACGTTTGGCAATGGAGCAGAGTTATTTCAAAATGAATGCGGGCATGTGGAATGGGCAGAAAAAATTGGGTATTGTTCACCAAATTGTGGAAGAAAGTTGCATACAGGAGTTGCTACGGGTGCCGCCAGCATAGGTCTCGACTATGTAATTACAAATGTAATATATCAAGTCCCAGTTGAGTCAGGTCCTAGTGGAAGTAACTGTGGTAACCATGGATATTGTGTCGTGTGTGCATATGATTTTAAAGCAAGGAAAATTAAGTCTCAGTGACAGGGGTTGAGTCATGTAACTCAACCTTTGCATCACTAGACTCATTGGGTGGATCATCTTTGGCTATTGGCTTAGTGTGTGTCATAGAGCCTTCATTAAGAGCATATTGAGGACCATATTGAGTGGCTAAAGAGACAAGAAAATAATCTTTCTAAAGTGGTTTCTTGTATAGTTTCAACTTGTGTCCATTCACTAGCAATGAAAATCTTACCTCATTAATGGTTTGCAATTGGACTGCACCATTAGGGAATACTTGTTGAATCTCATATGGGCCCAACGATCTTGATTGAAGCTTGCCTTTGAAATCTTTGTATCTTGAGTCATACAGAAGTGCCCAATCACCAGCAGTGAATTCTTTGGTCTTGATGTACTTGTCATGCCATTTAATCCTTTGTTTGTGTATGACTTCTATGTGGTGGATGGCTTCTAATCTGATCTCATCAAGAGCATTCAAATGATGTAATCTGTCCATTTGTGCTTTTGTCAAATCCATCCCTAATTTTGTTGCTATCCTCAGGGTTTTGTATTCAAATTCTATAAGCAGGACTGCTATCTTTCCATAAACCAATTCATAAGGGGTGAACCCTGTAGTTGTCTTCCATGTGGTTCTATATGCCCAAACAGCTTCTGGTAACTTGGAAACCCAATCTCTTCTATGAAGTTGTATTGTTTTGGTCAATATATTCTCAATTTCCCTATTTGTAACTTCAACCTAACCATTTGCTTGAGGATGGTAGGGAGTGGACTTTTTATGTCTAATCTGATACTCTTCTACTAGTTTTGTGATTAAATCTGATGTAAATTGTGGCCCTTGGTCAGTGACTATCTCCCTTGGTACACCATATCTAGTGAAGATTTCCTCATACAAATTTTTTGCCACATTGCCATCTCTAGCAAACTAGAAAGCTTTAACTTCCACCCATTTGGTTAAGTAATTAGTACATACCAATATATATTCCTTGTTGTTTGAAGTAGGTGAAATAGGACCAATAAAATCCAGTCCTCACTTATCAAAAGGAACCAATGTTATTTGTGGTTGTAAAGGCATTTCATCACTTCCTGTAGTTCCACCCATCCTTTGACATCTATCACAGCTTCTAGTGTACTTGACAGCATCTTTGTGAAGTGTTGGCCAGTAATATCTTATTGTTAATATTTTGAAGGATGTCTCTTGGCAGCAAAATGTCCACCACAGGGCTCATCATGACATGCCTTCATCATTTCAAACACTTCATCCTCTCTAATACATCTCATAATATTATCTGGGCTAGTGTAAAATAGGAATCCAGAAATCCAAGAGTAGGGGAAATATTTGTGAACTAGTTGCCTCTTCTCTCTTGGAGAGAAGTAACCTAGAATTTGCCTTGTAACCAAATAATTGGCTATATCTGCATACCATGGAGTGTGTATAGTTAGAGCAAATAGATGTTCATCAGGAAAAGAATCATCAACCACTCCTTCTGAGGACTGTGTAGGTAGTCTAGACAGAAAATCAGCAACTACATTAGCCTTGCTTGGTTTGTCAATAGTTGTTATATCAAATTCTTGTAACAAGAATAACCATCTTACAAGTCTTCCACCCACTATTGGCTTAGTCATCAAATATCTGATTGTTGCATGATCTATATGTATGAATACTTTATAACCAGTTATGTAGTGCCTGAATTTGTTAATTGCATAAACAACAACTAACATTTTTTTTTTCTGTCACACTATAGTTCAACTCAGCTCCCTGTAGGTTTATACTTATATAGTATATTGCATACTCTTTGTTTCCTTCTTGTTGGCCTAGGACTGCCCCAATGGTAAAGTCTGATGCATCAGTATGGATATGTAAAGGTAGTGTCCAATTTGGACTTCTAAGAACTGGTGCTTGGGTCAATGATGCTTTCATCTTTTCAAATGAGTTTTGACAGTCTACAGTCCACTCAAATTCAATATCTTTTGTCAATAGAGTGAATAGAGGTGCAACAATCTTGCTAAAATCTTCTATAAACCACCTGTAGTAACTTGCATGTCCAAGGAAACTCCTTACATCCTTCTGTCTTTGTGGAATAGGCAGGGTAGATATGATTTCAATCTTCTTTGGGTCAACTTGGATTCCTGCACTTGAGATGAAATGTCCCAAGACTACTCCCTGTGTCATCATCATAAAACATTTTTCATTACTCAGAGATAGATTATACTCTATGCATCTCTTTAAAAATTTCTCCAAGTTGTGTAAAGCTTCATCATATGTGGTGAAGTCATCCATGTAAATTTCCATGCTGTCATGGGCAAAATCAGAGAAAATACTGAGGGATGCTCTCTGAAAAGTTGCTGGAGCGTTGCACAAACCAAAAGGCAAGACATAATATGAGTAGGTCCCCCAAGGGTAGGTAAATGTTGTCTTATCTTGATCCTCTGGTCCAATCTTGATTTGGTTATAGCCACTAAAACCATCAAGAAATGAGAAATATTTCTTCCCTGCCAAAGAGTCAAGAACTTGATCAATAAAGGGGAATGGAAAGTGATCTTTTTTGGTTGTAGCATTTAGTTCTCTATAATCCACACAAATCCTCCATTTGCCACCTTTTTTGGGAACTATTACCAATGGTGAAACCCATTCACTATCTGAAATGGGGTATATGAATCCTGCATCTAACAACTTTTGGAGTTCAACTTTCACTATTTTTCTTAGAGCAGGATCCGTCCGTCTTTGCTGCTGCCTGATAGGTCTGTGGCCATCATTAATGTAAATCTTATGCATGCATAAGGCATGATCAATGCCTTTCATATCATTGTAGTCCCATGCAAAGGCTACTGCATGTGTTTGCAATATTGTGTGCAAGGAATGTTGTTGCTCATTAGTCAATGCCTTATTAATAGTCAACATCTTCCCTGGTTTGATTTCCAACTGTTTAGACATCTCTTGCACACATGATAGGTTAAGGTTAGGTATTACTGGAAAGCATTGTTGGGGTAACAAAGTATGAAATATCTGAGATACCTCCTCTGAGGAACTACTGGGTGATATGCTTCTTAAGGGGTCTTGTAAGCAAGATAAACAATCCTACTACTAAGGATGCCTCCCACAATCATTTTGGATGATATGAGCAATCAACTCATCTTCATCTTGAATATCCAATAAGGGGCTACTTTTAATAGTCATCAAGGTTTGCAGGGAACAGTTATCCTCATCTTCTAGGGTAGGCCAAATGGTCTGCTCAAGCTCATGATATAGTTGGGCTGGTGGATATAAAACCAATTTCTTGGTGAAAATCCCATTAGATATGATCATGTTACTTGACCTACAAGCTATAAATGCATCTGTTGTGGCAAGCCATAGTCTGCCTAGTATGAGAGGATAACTAGCAAGGTTAACTTTGGGCTGGAGTACTATAAAATCAATAGGGTATTCCCAGGAATCTAATGTAATGACCAAGTCCTCAATGACTCTTTTAGGCTTAACTGTGGACCTATCAGCTAATTGTAAGATTGTTTGAGTAGATCTAAGGTTATTCAACTGGAGTGTCTGCATTGTCTCCTTAGTCATTACATTAATTGCAACACCTAAATCTATCAGAGTATTCTTAATCATGGTCCCATTGATTTTAACATCCACTACTGGACTACCTGGATTTGTATATTTGGGAACAGTTATATTACCCAACATGATATTAGCAAGATTACCCAAAACATGGACTATATGAGGGTCTATTCTCTTCCTTCCTGGCTTCTTTATGCAAAGATCCCTAATAGTCTTGGTGTAGATAGGAATATCCTTGATGGCTTGGATTAAGGGAATCTTTATGCTTATATCTTTTAACTGGCTGAGAAGGACAATATCAATTTGGGTTGTTTTTTTTTGCATAGCCAAGCGCTCAGGGAAATGAGGAGAATTTTGATGTAAGGTAGTTTGGGCATCTTGCGTTGATTCAGGCTCCACAGTTGGTTTATCTGAGGCTTGCCCCATGGGTTCTTCAACATTAAGTTCTATGATTTGTGGAGATGAAGGCCTTGCAAGTTGTTTCCCTGATCTGAGGTGAACATTACTCATCTCCACCCCATAAGCGGGTTATTGCATTACCTCGTTAGTATAAGGTTGTTAGATAGGCTTGTTGTTAGGGTAAGGTGTAGGTTGGGTAGGGATTTGGGTAGGTCTAGGAAGTGGAACTTGAGGAGTGGAAGGAGGCGGCATTATTGTTGGCTGTTGGGGCTGAGGTGGAAGCATAGGTTGTTGGTAATTTGTATTTTGCTGCCACTGTTGGCCCTTATTCCATTGGGGTTTCCATTGATGTTGTTGTGTGGGCCACTAGGGGTTATAGTTGGTACCTTAGAAACTTTGTTGGGGCCATGAGTTTGGCTACTATTGGTTCTAACCTAGTTGTGGAGTAGACCATTGTGGGGTTTGCCATTGATTTTGAGTATTAGGCCATTATTGGTTCCATGTAGGAAAATTTTGGTTTGGAGTAGGAAAAGGTGAATTGTAATTGAGTGGGTCAGATGGCATACCTTGTCTTTGCTACCAAGGTCTCCTTTGAGCAATGAAGAACAACTGCCCATCCTCTCCTTCAAATGGTTGGAATTCTGGCCTTTCAATATTTTCTTGCTGGATACTGGCCACCCTCTTGCATTTACAGTTAGCCTTCCTTTGTCTACAGCTGGGGCAATATCTAGTGAGCATGGTTTCTGCCTCCTCCTATTTCTTCTTAATGCGAAGAGTATCCAAATGTGTATTCATATGACTAATGATATCTTCCTTCATGTTGGACAACAATTTGTTGATTTCAACTCAAGAAACTCCACTGGTTGCCTTGTTTGTGATGGATGTTCTTTCTCCCCTTGGTCTTTTGGCAAAAGTTCGTGAATAGTTTCTACAAATTTTGTAGATTGTTTTAAAAGGTAGATGAGAGATATCACCTTGTCCAATGAGAATCAGTGCATCCATACAGTCATCTTTAACTCCTCAAAAATATTAGTTTTAGTGATTCTTCAGACAATCTATTTCGAGGGTTCTTTTTCAAGGCAAACTGAAACCTTTCAACATAATCCTCTAGTGGTTCTTCCTCTTTTTGTGACATCCTGAAGATGTCATCTCTCCTCCTGTCATGGCCTTGGCAGTAATCTTGGTATTTTTCTGAGAATTTCTCCTTCATTGTATCCCAGTCTAGGATAACATCTTTTCCTAGACCCATAAACCATCTCAGGGCTACATCCTTGAGAGTGGCAGGAAAGAGTTTAAGCCTGTGAGCATCTATAGTGTAGTCATAGCTTCTGCACATGATATCAAACTCAAACAGAAATGTGTCTGGGTCCTCTATCACTAAGCCATAGAAAATTGGTAATGCTAAAGGTGGAATGTTTTTCAGCGCTGCAAGCCTCTCCTAAGCAGTGATGGGGAACTCAAATGTTGCCTGCTCTGGTGGTGGATCATCCATCATTGCTTCTGCCATGGTTCTAAAGGTCCCTTCTATAACATAGAAGAAGTTGATGAAGAAGTTTATGAAGATTGAGGAACAAATCCTTCATCTGTAGCAAGTCCCACTTGATAATTGGTAAGATCAGCAATATTTTCTAGAGCCTGATAATTTGAAGGGAGAAATCTACCTTGGTTTTCTCTCTGCCTCCGCATATAGAAGTTTTAGCTTTTGTATATCGGCAGTCCTGCACAATGTTAGTTTAATTTTGGATGTTTGTTGTAGAGTGAAGTTATAAATCCTAATACTGAAATTAAAACTTAAACTATGGAAATTTGATAATTGAGCCTATAAAGGTAGTGCCATCCTTGGCAACAACACCAAAACTGTAGAGGAAAACTAATGCATTGTAGACTTAACATAATTCAGGGGAAAACCTATCTGAACAGTTCACTCTATCATTGTACTTCCTACATTAAATCATCAACCAAGGAGTGTAAGCTTATGATGGTACTGCACTGTATGTGCCTTTATGGACTCAAATCCTCTTAACTATCCCATTCAAACGTATTATGATTAGCCTACTCTACTGAAATTCACAGAACTGTAAGAACAACAAAAATAGTTTAAAATCTAGTTGCTAGGGGTACCTTCAGCACAAGCTGTAGATGACTATTAATAACAGGAAATTATAGAATTAACTCAAAACATTATAAATGATAAAAGAACTAATGCTAACCTCTGGAGGACTTCAAATAGACATAGCATGCATTCGCTCATAGATCATACTACTATATTTTAACAATTAACATATTCTAATTAACTCAAACTGCATTTATACATAAATGAAAAATTGATTGACAAGAATGCATAAAATAAATGGGAAAATAAATGAAGTGAGGGTCAATACCTTGAGTGGCCGGCTCAGGGGACTGACTCACTTAACTTGAAATCAAATCAAATCAATTATAGATAATCACGCATCTTCGTAACATGTAGTTCTATTCATTCCATACCATAGACAGAATCTTCTTTAGATTTTATTCAAATCAAAACATGTCTGGATAATTGATATTGAAAAATAGAGTAACGGCTAAGTAACTGGAAAGTAAAAGCAACTAACTTAACAACGAACTCATCCCTCTAACTTATACAAAAATAGGAGAGTTTTATGAAACTGCTAACTAATCCTCAATCAATCTAACCCTAGATACTAGGATACATGTTTCATGATTGATTTATCAATCTAACTGATCAAAAGAAGAAAAGTCATGTTCAAACAAGAACTCTCATGAAGCGGTTTGTATGAAAAACCACTCATAGACTACATTTAGAACAAGTCTTCTTTTCTGCATTTATTTCAATCCATGATGGTACAGATTCATCTTCCATCTGTCTTCACTTTTGGCATTCAAATTGCACTTCACTTAATTCCCCTATCCTATAACTCACTGCAGTTGCTCTTTCCTTGATGCCACGTCCTTGCTGCATAGGGATAATTCTCCAAACATATGCACACAAAATAGATTTCATATTTAAACCATAGGATTCTATCTATATTGCATGCATACTTATATTTTAAGTCATTCACTTGATAATATCACCACTATATTCCATATTAACAACATAGGTTTAAAGTCTTTGAAAAGTATATGAGAAACAACATATAGTAATGGTGATGTTTGTAAAGTATCTGTAGGATCATATGAAAAAGTTTTAAAAGCATATAAAAATAGCATAAAAAGAAATCAATAATTCAACCCATCACAAAAGATGCTCCATGAAAAGTGTCTAAACCTATCATAATGTTGGTAAAAATTCTAATGTAACTCCCATTATGCATGCTCTTACATGTCAAAAGAATCTATCATAAGTAACATGTTGGGTGAATATTTTGTCTTCAACTAACTGAAGGCAAAATGGTTATATCAACCACAGTATGATGAGATTTAATCTCTCCTCTTAGAAAGGGGAAACTCCCTTTTTATTGCTCACTACAATCAACAAGTACTTAACTAGATTTATGTACACTATAAACTAACTTGTGGATGGTGCCATCTCATCTATTTCTCTTTTTTTTCAGAAATGATGTTTCAACTTAATCTTTACAATGTATGATAAACTCAAAAACCACTTATTTGAACAATAATAACCAATATCAAGATTGAATGAACATAAGAATAATCAAAATGATACCAGCGTGAAATAACTAAGAAATTCACAAAAGCACAAAGTCTTTTGTAATTTCTTTTGCTGACTTAAAGTTAGAAACTGATAGAATAAGGTGCAGCCCAAAGTCTTCACCGAATGCTATGATAAAATCACAAGAACATAAAAGATAGCAGCAGATCAAAGTCTTTCCAACATCTTTTACTCACGAACATAGAATATAAAATCCAAAGGCAATGTTGCAACACAAAAGACTCCAAAATCAGCTTTAGATCACCTCTCAAATTATATGAATTCACACTACTTATTTGATCAATTGCATAAGACGATGTAAGAGAAAAGACATAAGAACATCTCTCATACACTACAAGTAGATTCCCAAAACAAAGTTTGAATGCTCACTTGCTTTCTTATTATCGATAAAATCTTGATTTACAAACTTGAACACAAAGTCTCAAAAATGCTTCTCAATTTTGGTAGAGTTTTTCTTCACTAACTAAAAGATAAGATATTACAAAGAGGCCTTCTTTATTTATAGTGAGAGGCCATGAGCAAAAATAGGGAAAATACAACTAACTTGACTTATTCAACAAGAAGAGTCCTTATTGATTTGGGACTTTCCTTGTTTTTACATGTAATTGCATATTGAAAAAGTACATGTAAAATGTCCAAAACTAAAAACAAAGTACATATGAAAACTACAAAAATATTCTAAGGCATGCACATCTGAATTAACTTTTCCCCCCATTCTTCTTGAGAAATCCTTCATACATGCTGAAAACCGTCTGCATCTCCAGGTTGTTAGGACCAATAGTGTTCTTTGAAATAACTTGGGCTTTGGTTATTGCAACCTTCACGGCAGTAGCCGCTTTTTCATGACTTGTCAACTTAGCTTCCAAATTATCCAGAGTTAGTTGGTTGTCTAGAAGATTATCCAGAGAAGTGACTGAAAAAGCTTTGTTTTCAAATTCTCTCTGAAACATACTCTTGAATTCCTGAACCATTTCCTCAACTGAAAGAAAATGATGATCATCACCTGTCAATTTACACGAAAGACCTTCCAACTTGTGTAGAAAATCAACATCACTGTCTACACTAAGCTCCCGAGCACTTTGCAAATCTTTGAGCAAATCTTTCAACACATTACTGCGATGAATCAATGACTCTTTGTTTCTACATATGATTCACGGTTTGATAGGATGCCGATTGATACCAAGGTTTTCACCTTCATCCTTTTCATGTCAATCCATTTCTCTAAACTTACATCCAAATATTCAACCTCTTGAGACAAAGTGTCAACCAAGTCATCTAGTTCATTTCTCACTTTCTCCATTTTATTTTTCTTTTCAACTATGCTTGTTAGGGTTCACCCTGTGCATGCATTCTTTCAAGATATTCCTCAACTACTTTTCCCTTATCATGAGTCTTTTCTGCTTTCTAGATAAAAGGATCCTCCATAGTAATTGCCTCAGGTTCCACTGATTCAGATGACAAGGTGATCTTCCGTATGCTCTTTCCTTGTATTGATCCTTCATTTCTCTCTCATGATCAAATTTCAAAATCAAAGAATTTAGAGTTGATTGCACATTTGCCTTAGCACTTTCATGAGTAATTTTCCCTAGTTCAATCCTATAGATTGAATAATCACTCATGTTGAAATAATCAATGGCAGCATCTGGTGGAGGTTGATCAATTTCTATGTACTTATGACCTTTGTCTTCCAAAAGCAGGGAAAGAGTCTTAGGCTTCTTTTGAGTCTTTACCTTGATAGGTACTAGCTTCTCAAAATTGAAGTCATCTAGTGAGATGGCTTGCTTTTTCCTCTTTGGAGTAAAGGCTAAGAGCTATGGAGGGAGCAGTGATGAACTAGTGTCTAGATTAGAACCCATTGCCTGCCTAGAAGGAATTGCACCCACACTAGTTGTAGTGATTATTAGAGAAGTGTTTGTAAAAATAGTACTTGACACGTTAACATTAGCAGCCTGCTTAGTTCCTGAAACAAATTGGTCCAAAATTGCTTGATCACCAATATCATATGAAGGAGAAGACAAACTTGGTAGATATCCTGAAGAACCAAAAACAACATCAAAAGAAACTTTAGGACTATCAAAAAGTGTTCTAGAAGAAGATGGTGTAGAAGAACTAGAAGATGGTATGACAATAGGAGTAACTACAGTACTAGAAACAACATACATTGAATCTGAAATAGGCATAGTGGGCAAAGGAGAAGAAGTTTGAGGTTCTTGTGTCAAGTCTTGTTCAGAAGACATGATTGGCTCCTCTAACTATTCCTATTTGTCTTCTTTCTCTGCTCCCTTCTCATCCTCTTTTCCCTTTGAAGACCTCTCCTTAGTGTCCATCTCTTCAGCAACAAGCTCTTTAGTTGCCTATTCATCTGTTTCCATTTCTTCTGCACTTGGTTCTTCTTCCATTACTTTAGCCTTTTCTCCTTTTGATACAAACGTAATCTTAGGCCAGTGACAAAGTCCTTCAACTGAACTCCTTTGCTTTTCAACCACACATTGGTATTTTCCAGGATAGGCTCAAACCTTTTCCTTATTGAAGTCAGCTCCTTCTTTGACCATAAGACTACAGGCAAAGGAGAACCAACAACATTTTCATTGGCATACCAGGGGTTCACTATGTCTACATCATCTACCATTCCTTCTGGAATATCAACTAGTTCTAAGTCCTCAATTTGACTTAGATTTAACCTACAACAATTCAATTTCCTGATCTCTTCCTGAGTCCTTAGATCAACCCATATATCTTCTACCATTGGGACATGTGATAGAGTCTTCCTCTTGATCTTGTCCTTCACCCTCCTAAATTCAAAATTGTTTCTCCTCTTGAACTGCTTCATTGTTATCAATTGCATTTCAGTCTCAAGAGCCTTAGCTTTAGCATAAGTGGCAATAGAGTGCCTACCAATCTCTATAGGAAACTTGAAGCTAGGTTTCTTTAGCTCCATCTGGTTGTTATGCATGACAATCATTTGTCGGCATAACTCCATCAAAACAATTTTGTTAGTAGGAAATTCAGGTAGCATGTATGGATATCCTTGGAAATAGCCAACCCTTAGATAAGTAAAACTTGGAAATTGAAGATACAGACAACCAAAATTGTTCACCACCTCCCAGGCTTCATCTGACACTCTCTTTTGCTCCAATTGGGGATCAAAAAGACACAATAATACTACAAAGACAGCATCGTTTACCCTCCGGAAGTGATGAATGGATCCCTTTAGAGTCAATTGGGGGTAATACTGATACACAGGAATGGCTCTTCGGTCTCCTTCTGAGGTTAACCTTGGAAAACTTCTCATAGAGGCAGCTGCATATACCAAGTAAGATGTCATATAGAATTTGGAAGTTGTTGACACCTTGGTTAATTGCTCATGAATAGCATTACTTATCTGCTCACCCCAAAAAATATTTTGTCTACCTTGGAGGATGATTTTGATATAAGGATACATCCACTCATGGAAAGTGGAGGAAGAAGGTAGCCCTCTAACCCTGCTAAGAAGAGTTATCAAGTCACTAACCTCTTCAACAAAGTCACTCCTTGGGAAACTCCTAGGCCATCTGGAAAGATTAGACCTAGCAGTTTTCAACCATTTAGTGTTTATGATCCTTTTTGCTTTTTCGGTATCTTTGTCATACTCTTTCTGAGAAATATTGAAATCAATCTCTGTACTTTCCTCTGCACCAAGACACATGAATACTTTGTCTATGAACTCTGCATCTAACCTCATTATCATGTTACCATGTGCATCTGCCACTGTTCTATTATCTCTGTTATAGAAGTGAGCTACTTGAAGAACAAATTCAGTGTTGTGGCTGCTACAGGAAAGGAAGCAACCAAATGGATATTGCTTGAACTCCAATCCTTTTCATGTAGTGACTTGGATTCTATTGTTTTGTCCTTTCTACAAACTCGGCCATATCAACATGACTAATCTCTGTATCCCGTATCTCATCCACATTGGATGTGATTGAAGTTATGGGGAACACACCCTGGTATTTGTACTTCATAGCTTTGGCTTTCTTTGGCGAGGGATCGGTCATTTGAAAGACAAACTCCCTTGATTGAGAAAAAGAACTTGACAATCTTGTAGAAGCAACTGCAACAATAGAAGGCATGATTTTACAGTGTTAGGGAAAATTTGGTAAATTGGGAAACTGCAATATTGGAAATCATGATCAATAGCATGAGCTCGAAGGGGTTAGAGATAGATTGAAGTGAGAAGTGGGGTGAAAGAGGGCTAAAGTTAACAACTGTGAAAATTCTCCAGAGTTAGAGAATTCTGGGAAGAAAGTGCACGGGCATAAAAAATGCCCGCCTCTATATGTAGGAGGAATTACATTTTGTGTCAAGGCGGCAGAAATGCCCGCTCCTGCATATTGGGAAGAAAATAATTGCAAAGTGCTTGAGCAGCAAAAATGCCCGCTCAAACATATTGGATTTTTCTTTTGCAAAGGGTAAAGCTTTATATTACAATCTATGTGTATGGGCGGCAAAATTTGTCACCCCTACACTTAGGGTAGAATCACAAGCTCATGTATGAGTGGTGATTTTCACCGCTCCTACATGTAGGGGTAAAAACAAGTTGTTAGGCATGGGAGGTGATTTTCACCGCTCATGCATTGCTTGGTATAAATGCAACATATGCATCAACGGTGAAAATTACCGCCCATGCATATTAAAGGATACAATGGGTACTATGTGTATTGGCAGAGAAAATCACCGTCAATACACTTGATTGATAATTTTAACATCAGTGTAAGGGCGGGTAAAATCACCGTTCCTTCACCAAAGAAAGTGGTAAAACTTACAAGGATTAGCAAGGGTTTGAAAAGCAATTATCACCACGACACGCCACAATCGACAAAGGGTTTACTAAGCGGCGAAAAATGCCAACCATGCAATGAAAAAAAAATAGTTCTTAACTAAAAAAAAACAACATTTTATACACAGAGCGAAGTGAGGAAGATAAAAATGTTAGGGTTTAAATGTTTTTAGCATAGGAAAGAAATAAACATAAATACAATAAAAAATGATAATAAAAACCCTAAAGTAAAAACAAAGCAGAAAAAGAAAGGTGAAAACGTAAAGAAATCCTACCTAATAACGAAGATGGTTGAGTCACCAAAAATCTCAATCGAATCCACTCCTATACATTCGTCGAGGGTTTCTTGGAAGGTTAGAGGAATCACAAAGGCATAAACAACAAAGATAAAACAAAAATAAAGAGTTTAAAACCCATAAAAGGCTCATTAAAAACATTAACATGAAGTGCATTAAATACACTTAACGTGAACTAAGAGATGCACGGGTGACAATTTTTGTTGCCCCTGCATATAGAGGAATTCAAGGCTTAACATGCAATGGCAGTGATTTTTATTGCCCTTGCATGTAGAGAAGTTTAATACCAACATGCAATGGCGGTGATTTTCACCGACCATGCATGTGAAACAAATTTTTTTTCTAACACCTTAAAACTATCAAACTCACTAGTTTGATAAGTTTGCTACTTGTTTAATTTTCACAAACTTTGAGAAAAAAAGTTGAGGAGATACTCAAATGGATTCTCAGGGCTAGAAAACCATGCAAGAGGGCAAGATGATTCACCTCGATTTGCGTGCTTAGAGTTGTAGGCTATGAAATGGACAAGTTTCATAGGGGTCATCCTACAAAATGAGCATAGCTAATTTTGAGGATAACATAACCATCATCTTACAATGTCATAAGATTCTCTTACAACTCTTTAGACACATTCCAAAGTGACTAACATGTGGCAAAGAGTGCCACTTAAAAGTGGGACACCCCACTCCTCATGTGAGGACAAAATAATAAATAAATAAATAAATAATAAATGTGAACATTAGGAATGCAAGGCTGAGACACCTTTTCCCAACATTCTCCCAATTGTCAAACACCTTGCAAGAGCAAAAGGGGAACACTAACATTGAAATCTAACTAATAGGGGCTATGAGGCCTTATAAACTTGCTACACCACCTGAACTTCCCTATGCTCATGGCCTTTGTCAATGCATCTACAACATTTTTTAAATTATCATCCCTCTCCAATATCACCCTCCCATCTGTTGGTAGGTGGCAACTGATCAGGAAAGTACTGTACACTAGCCATGTATCCTCGCCGGGGTTCGGGGGCGGTAGCCCCCGAGGAAAATTTTTTTAGGGCCGACTTAAAAAATCCTAGGGCTGACTTAAAAAATCCTATTTTTATGACCGACATAAGAAAACCCTAATTTTTGTAACCGACAAAAAGGCTTGATAAAAAGCGGCCAAGGGTTAGGGTTTGAATATTGGATTGTAGCATTTGCAGCGGTATTGAGTTGCAGAGATTGCTGATTGTAATCGGTTTGATTTACTAGATAATAATATTGGACTCTCTGTTTGGTGGATGTAGCCCGAGTTTGGGTGAACCACGTTAAATCTTGTCTCTCGCTGTTATTAATTCTGTGTATTTCCATTTCTCTGTTTAATCTTTATTTGCATTTAATTGATATCTTCTGCCGGCTAACCCTAACAAGTGGTATCAGAGCGGGTTGTGTTCGATTATCATCTGCAGGAAAGTCTCATGGTTGAGTGGGAGCAATGGCGGACGAGGGTAAAATGAAGGTTGATAAATTCAATGGGCAGAACTATCAGTTATGGAAGATGCAGATGGAAGATTACCTCTATCAAAAGGATTTATGGAGGCCGTTGGAAGGAGTAGCCAAGAAACCGGCAACAATGTCTGATGAGGATTGGAATCTTCTTGACAGAAAGGCACTGGGAACCATTCGGTTGTGCCTGGCACCGTCGGTGGCATTCAATATAACGAAAGCGAAGACAATAGATGGTCTGATGAAAGCTTTGGCTAAATTGTATGAAAAACCCTCAGCCTCAAATAAGGTATTTCTCATGAAGCAGTTGTTTAATTTGAAAATGGTTGAAGGTGGATCTGTGACAGGTCATTTAAATAAATTTAATACGATTGTTAGTCAATTGACTTCTGTAAATTTAAAATTTGATGAAGAAGTTAGAGCTCTCTTGATATTATGTTCATTGCCTGAAAGCTGGGATAGTTTGGTAATGGCAGTTAGTAACTTTGTTTCTGGTTCAAATACCCTAAAATTTGATGATGTTGTTGGTGTTATTCTGAGTGAGGAAATTCGTAAGAAAAGCTCAGGTGGATCCAAATCAGGCAGTGTTTTGAATGCAGAAAGCAGGGGTAGATCAAAGGAGAGAGGAAAAGGTTCTGGAGGTCATGGGAAGTCACGAGAAAAATCAAAGGACAAAAGATCCCAAACCAGAGGACAGAAGGATTGTTGGTACTGTGGAAAACCAGGTCATCTGAAGAAAGATTGCTGGTCTCGGAAAAATAAAGAAGGAGACAAACAAGAAGGCAATAAGGAAGCAAATGTGGTAAGCAATAAGTCTAAAGATGATGCTTTGATTCTTTCCCTAGATAATGCTGATGATTCATGGGTTTTAGATTCAGGGGCCTCATTTCATGCTACGCCCCATAGAAGTTATTTCCTTGATTATGTCCAAGGGGATTTTGGGCTAGTTTATTTGGGAGATAATGAACCCTGTCAGATTGTTGGAAAGGGAAGAATCAAGATTAAGTTGCAGAATGGGAATCATTGGCTACTACAAGAGGTGAGGCATGTTCCAAGGCTCAGTAGGAATTTAATTTCAGCAGGGCAGCTAACTGAACAAGGTTGCACTGTTACATTTACTGATAAAAATTGGAAGGTTTCAAAAGGTGCCTTAGTAGTAGAAAAAGGTGTAAAAGTAGGCACCTTATATCTTTGTACAGGTCATACTGTTCCTTCTACTTTAGATTTTATAGAGGAAAAACAAACAGGTTTAGGAACAATTGCTGCAGGTTTGCAGGAAGAGACTGGAAAAGTTGCTGCAGGTTCTGAAACAACATTGTGGCATAACAGACTTGGGCATATGAGTGAAAAAGGTATGAAGGTACTTCATTCTAAGAAAGTTTTACCAGGTCTGAAATGTATTAATATGGATTTCTGTGAAAGTTGTGTGTATGGAAAACAAAAGAGAGTCAGTTTTCTCAGAGATGGGAAGCAAAAGAAAAATGAAAAGTTGGAGCTTGTGCATACAGATGTATGGGGACCAGCTCAGGTATCTTCTTTTGGTGGCTCTCGGTATTATGTTACATTCATAGATGATGCAACTAGGAAGGTCTAGATTTATTTTCTTAGACATAAAACTGATGTATTTGAAACATTTAAGAAATGGAAAAGCTTGGTTGAAAATGAGACAGGTAAAAGATTAAAATGTCTCAGATCTGATAATGGCGGTGAGTATTGCAGCAAAGAATTTGAAGACTATTGTTCCTTTAATGGAATTCATAGGCAGAAAATGGTTCCAGGGACTCCACAGGAAAATGGAGTGGCTGAACACATGAATAGGACAATAATGGAGCGTGCAAGGACCATGAGATTGCATGCTGGACTGCCTTTAAACATGTGGGCAGAGGCTGTCAACACTGCTATATATTTAATTAACAGAGGTCCTTCAGTTCCTTTGGGCTGTGGTATTCCAGAGGAAGCATGGACTGGCAAGAAGGTGAGTTATTCTTTTCTAAAAACCTTTGGCTGTGAAGCATTTGCACATATAGATTCTGAAAATAGAACCAAGCTGGATGCGAAATCAAAAAAATGTACCTTCGTTGGATATGGCATTGATGAATTTGGTTATAGGCTTTGGGATTTTGAAAATCAGAAAATTGTGAGAAGCAGGGATGTTATATTCAATGAGAAGGTGTTGTACAAAGATCAGTTGTAGCAGCATGAGAAGAAAGAAAAGGATTATGTGGTGCTGGATGATACTCCAAATAGTGATGTTCCAGTGGCTCCTCATGCTCCGCAACAGCAACCAGAAATACCACAAACTCCAGTGAATGTTAGACGGTCAACAAGGGTAAGTAGACCTCCTGAAAGGTTTTCTCCCTCTTTGTATTCTATTTTGTTAACAGATGCTGGTGAATCAGAAGGGTATGATGAAGCTATGCAGGTGAATACACAAGTTCAGTGGGAGCTTGCCATGCAAGAAGAAATGGACTCCTTGCTGAAAAATCAGACTTGGGAATTATGTAAGTTACCTGTAGGTAAAAAGGCTTTACCAAACAAATGGGTTTACAGGCTGAAAGAGGAAGATGGAGGTAAGAAATGATTTAAGGCCAGGTTAGTTGTAAAAGGATTTGCATAGAAACAGGGCATTGATTTTGATGAGATATTTTCTCCGGTTGTCAAGATGACTTCTATTCGTACTGTTTTAAGTATTGTGGCTGCTGAAGATTTGCATTTGGAACAGCTAGATGTGAAAACTGCCTTTCTCCATGGTGATTTGGAGGAGGAGATATACATGGCACAACCACAGGGATTTGAGGTCAAAGGTAAGGAGAAACAAGTGTGCAAATTGAAGAAAAGCTTGTATGGCCTGAAACAAGCACCTCGGCAATTGTATTTGAAATTTGATAGTTTTATGGCTGAGCAAGGCTACAGTAGGTGTAATTCTGACCATTGTGTTTATTTTAAGAGGTTGGATAATGACAGTTACATCATTTTATGTTTATATGTTGATGACATGCTTGTAGCTGGGTCTAACATGGATCACATCAGAGAGTTAAAACATCAGTTATCACAGTCATTTGATATGAAGGATTTGGGGGCAGCAAAACAAATCCTTGGTATGAAAATTTGCAGAGATAGGAAGAACAGAAAATTGACTCTATCTCAGGCTGCTTATGTTGAAAAGGTGTTGCAGAGATTCCATATGGAGAATGCCAAAGCTGTCAGTACACCTTTGCCTAGTCATTTGAAATTGACTAAGGAGATGTGTCCAAAGACACAAGAGGAGGAAGAGAAAATGTCCAAGATACCCTATGCTTCAGCTGTAGGAAGTTTAATGTATGCCATGGTATGCACAAGACCGGATATTGCACATGCTGTCGGAGTCGTTAGTAGGTATATGAGTCATCCCAGATTTGAGCATTGGAATGCGGTCAAATGGATTCTCAGATATTTGAGAGGTACATCTAATAAACACTTATGTTTTGGGGGCTCTAATACTGATTTAGCAGGTTATGTAGACTCAGATTTGGCAGGGGATATTGATACCAGGCGGAGTACTACAGGTTATGTCTTTACTGTAGGTGGAACATCAGTGAGTTGGATTTCTAGGTTGCAAAAGGTGGTTGCTTTATCCACCACAGAGGCAGAATATGTCGTTGCAACAGAGGCAAGCAAGGAGATGATATGGCTACAATCTTTCATGGAAGAATTGGGTAAACAATAGGCTAACAGTTCTTTGTATACAGACAGTCAGAGTGCCATACATCTTGCAAAGAATTCTGCCTTGCATTCAAAGACCAAACACATACAGTTGAGGTATCACTTTATTCGGTCGGTGTTGGATAATGGACAGTTAAGGCTGGAAAAGATACATATAGATGAAAATCCAGCGGATATGTTTACAAAGGCAGTGACAAGGGAGAAGCTGAGCTCCTCTTTAGCTTCGATTGGTCTTCTAGACTGAACGCAATAAAAATTGAACAGTAGAGTCCAGGGTGTTTATTTCTAGTGGGAGCTGCATGCGCAACGGTGTCGTCCATGATCAGTCTCCAAGTGGGAGATTGTTTTGGTGTGGAGCCTGATCAGTCTCCAAGTGGGAGATTGTTGGTAGGTGGCGACTGATCAGGAAAGTACTGTACACTAGCCATGTATCCTTGCCGGGGTTCGGGGGCGGTAGCCCCTGAGGAAATTTTTTTAGGGCCGACTTAAAAATCCTATTTTTATGACCGACATAAGAAAACCCTAATTTTTGTAACCGACAAAAAGGCTTGATAAAAAGCGGCCAAGGGTTAGGGTTTGAATATTGGATTGTAGCATTTGCAGCGGTATTGAGTTGCAGGGATTGCTGATTGTAATCGGTTTGATTTACTGGATAATAATATTGGACTCTCTGTTTGGTGGATGTAGCCCGAGTTTGGGTGAACCACGTTAAATCTTGTCTCTCGCTGTTATTAATTCTGTGTATTTCCATTTCTCTGTTTAATCTTTATTTGCATTTAATTGATATCTTCTGCCGGCTAACCCTAACACCATCCTCTACTATGTCAGGAATAAAATGGTATTAGACATCAATGTGCTTCATCCTTACATGAAAGGTTAGGTTATTTTCTAGACATATGGAACTCTAACTATCACATAGAACTATAATAGCTCCTAAACTTAGCCCTACATTTGAATACAATATCTTAAGCTAGATGACTTTATTACAAGCATGAATATCTGCCATGTACTTTGCCTTTGTAGTGGAAAAAATGACCACAACTTGTCACTTTCTCATCCAACTGATAGAACCACCAAACATAATGAAAACATATCCACTAATGGATCTCTTGTTTTCAACATCCCCATCCCAATCCAAATCCACAAATCCATGAATAGTAATTGAGTGTTGGTCCCTTATAAAATTACCATGATAGAAAATATAGTACTCAGAGGTACCCTACAAATATTTGAAGACCTTCTTCACTATATCACAATGTACTCATCTAGGATTAGCCATGAAAACAACTGAAGACTCCCATTTATTGGGTGATGTCTATTCTAGTATAGACCATAGCATAAATTAATCTACCAATGGCAGTAACATAAGCTACTACTAATAACTTAATCCCTACTAGGAGAAGTTAGACATTGCTCTATTGTTAACTTAGTCCTCACTGAAATAGGAACACATAATGGTCTGCAAGTTGTCATTTTGAATCTTTCCAACACCAATTTCACATACTTGCTTTTCCCAACCAAATCTCTCTCTCTCTCTCTATCCATACTCAATGAACCTAGTATCCCCCAAGTATTTCATCAAAAACTATTTTGAAAGATAAGAATTAATTCATAAATCATATCCTTACTATTATTGTTCATAACAACATATCATCAACATATAATATGATAACAAGGAAGTGATCGCTGTCCATCTTATGATACATGTAATGATCTAATTTGGAATTTAGAAATCCCATTCCCAACACAAAATAATCAAAATTTTGGTATTGTTGGCACATGCCAAGAAAATTTGCAAAAAATCCTAAGTTATGAGTTGCATTGTTGTTTTACCCCTTCCCCATCCCATGGCCATGTCCTATTTTTGCCAAAAATCCTAAGTTGTGTGATGTATTTTTATTTTCCCCTTGCCCATACCATGGCCATATCCTATTGTTCCTAAAAATCCAAAGAAATTTCTAAGTTTGGCTCTTCCTTAGTCATTTTTGACCTTTTCAAGTTTTCAGGTTTTGACGGGACATTGGGATGTTGTGAGCCTAGTAATTTTCCCCACCCTCATCCTTTTAGTCATTTGGTCCATAGTTCCTTCTGAACCCCTAACCTCAAAAATGCACTCTTTCAGGGTCTCATGTGGTTTTGATGATGTTAGCATGTAATCCCTAAAAATTTCTAAGTGTTGGGATTTTTTGGGGTGTTCTGGTGCCTTTACAAGTTTTTAGGTTAGGTTACCAGGGGTCCTTGGAACATTGTTAGTAGGTTCCAAAGTTCCTTGGAGCCTTGTGCTTACCTCTTGGTCCTGAAGTTCCAAGTTTCCCCAAAACCCCATGTGCCTCTCTCTTTAGGCTTTTGCATTTTCCCAAAACCTTGGAACCATGTCCTCAAGTCCTCAAGTTCCCTAGTTCTTCAAAACCCCAAAAGTCCATGTTCCCTTTTTCCCTATCTACAATCCCTCCCCAATCCTGGCTTGTCCCTTTCCCATATCCATAGGTCTATTAGTTCCCTGGTTCCTCGTAACCTTGATTTCCCACTGCCTTTTCCCTTTGGTCCCGAAGTTCCAAGTTTAGCTAGAACCCTGGTTCTTGAACTTGATCTCATTCCTGATCCTAGACCCAATCCCAAAACTGATTATGTTCCCATCCCCCGACCTCTCTAGTTCTCAATTCCTATCCACTTCCCATTCCTAATACCAGTTCCCTAGAATCTCACGTTCCCTTTCCCCTCATCCTTGGTCCCTATCGAGTTCTGGATCCCAACCTACCCCTTTCCCATGTCCACAAGTTCGTCGGTCCCTCCAAAAGCTAAAACCCTAGAAATGTTTATTGTAACACCCAAAAACGTGATGTGATGTCTTAGAAACTCCTAGGAACACCATGAATGCTTGATTTAACTTCTACAACAACTCATTTTGAGTAGGAAACTTGTCAAATGACTCAAGGCATGGATTTTCATGCTATAAATATAGGTTTTCACCTCATTTGAAGGGTTGATCACTGAATTAATTTTTGGATGTGCATCTACCTGTGGTGGTTCTAGGGAATCAAATGAAGTTGGTCTAGGCTACAAGCAAAGGAATGTATTCAACACAGCATAGGAAGGATTTGTAAATTAGATTTGCATGTAATGGTATGTCTCCATGGGAGATTATGATCATTTAGGGGGATGTTTGAACCTAGTTACTCATCCCCTCTTGTCATATTTGTTAGTATGATTGTAACCAAGGTTTGATAATGTGTGACAACATTTAAATTAATATAAGGCTTTTGTATTGGTTATTCCGTTGTTGCATATGGATCATTGCAGTTATTTTCTAGATTATTAAGTATGTCCATCATATGGGATTCAATTTGTGATGTGTATGTGAATATATATATAGTTCTATTGATCCATTATTGCATATATATCTTTCCTCCTTGATTTTCATGACCCTATTGCCATGAAGTAGGAATTGGTCCACATTAGTGAAAGATCAAGCATCTTTTAGGCCAAACCCTCTGTCTTATTAGTTGTAAGAGTAGTTTAGGGTTTCACATGTTGTTCTTGAATCATTGCTATAACCAGGGAATAATCTTAAGTGACTATGAAGTATTCAAATCATATGTGAATCATGTCATGCATGCCTGCACCTTGTCATTTTGTATCTAATGTCAAGTGAATTCATCTCATGGGGATATCCTGATGCTATCATCTTTAGGTACATGTGCAAGTTGTCTTATCAACTTAATTAGAGGTTTTTTGTAGCCATTTTGTCTTGGCCTAGCGACAAATATAGGGGTCAAGTGTACATTAGGTATGGTTGTGGTTGTTTGTTTGTGATTCATCTAATACCTCTAAGAATACCCTCTTGGGTCTAGTTTAGATTAAAGTGTAGGAGGGCATACCCACTCTCATTAGTTGGCCTTAACCATCCTCTGCATAAAACGGTAAAATTTAAAAATTTTACTCAAAATAATTTATTCCATTACAATATTCCAACTTGAATAGACAATAAGCTAGAGAACATAGCTTAATAAAAAATAAGGATAAAACCCTTTACATCATCATAGCCAATAAGGCATTAACACAACAAACTTTGACATAATATAAATTGTTATCCTCTGGAGATCATCATCCGTGAATGCAAGGAGAGAGAGCATCATCAGAGTGATTTACCACTCATGCATGAAGCTTATGCTTCCTCGGTCTTACTCCAAATAGGAGAAGCCTGACTCTTCACGAGAGGTCTAGAAATTAGAACTAACAATCATGATGGAATCTAGTGCAGCATGATATATCTAACATTTAACAAATAGTACAAACTATAGAAGATGAACTTATATCATGATATGGCAAAGAGTAATAAATAAATCAAACTAATGCAAATACTTAATTTGATTTTAAAGATTTGGCCAAAGCATCTTTTTAAGCTGATAATGACAGCTAGATAGGTTAGTAAACCTAACCTACCCTTCTTTAAGACCCCATATTCGACACCCATCAAAGACCCAACAAAAAATAAGTTTATTACTCTATAAATACATAATCATTAACCATTAAATCAAGGTAGAGATAAGAAAATTACCTACCAATTTTCTAATAACATTTGAAGAGAATTTGAGTTCATAAAGAATTGTAACTCATATAGAAATAAGATGCAAAGCATAATTAAGCAATACAGGTTAAATTATTCAAGTTTCATTATGACAAGAAAATTAAACCTATTCCTATAAGCCATCACACCCTTTCTATTCCCTCCAAGAGCCAAAAGATATAACAGGTTTGCCTCTATCTAGGTCTACCCAACCATAAGGTTTTTAAGAAATAAACTAAATTCACTTTCTAGAGTATAAAATCTACCAACAATAATATTATTTTATAATATTTTGATTCTAATTTAAATAATTGACTTAAATGAGAACATATTCAAAGATACGAAAAGTTCATGATTAACAAATGTTGAAGAGTCTAAATACCAATTTAGTTATATAAATAATTACAATGATATAGCACTGATTCTAAAGATTCTATTCAAATGTTTTCTTTTTATTTTAAAAAAGGATGAACAAGGTTTATAGAGAAAGTCCAGAAGAATTCTTGGAATGGGTATTGGACTAGAGTTTATTTTTAAAGAAGAGAACATTGTAGACCATAGAAGGGTAAAGGAAAAGAGAAAGTGAGGAGATTGAAACAATTAGTTTCCAAATTGTTGAAGGATATTATGCATCCTAGAATTTATGTTGAGTGGTTGAAGAAGCTTCAATTCTTAAGACTTAAGAATGGAGAGGAGAAAATTTCTTCTAGAAGTAATGAGAGAGTGAAGTTGTCATGTGAGAAACCCAATTCTATTTTGAAGAAAAGCAAGAGAGAAGAAAAGATTGCCTTAAAAGGTGATAACAAGGTAAAGTTTATGTGTAAGTAGCCCCTCAAAGGAGAGATAGGTCATTTGCAACCTAGATAGAGGGTAAATTAATCTTGAAAGAGAATAAAGAGGAAGAAATGCAGCCCTTGAGTTGAAAGAATATTACACAACAAACAAAGTGGAAGAAAATGAAATGGGTAAAGTTTAAAACCTTATTTTATCTAACTTGGTTTGTTTGGAGATTTTGGAGAAAGAAAAGTAAGAGAAGAGGAAGTCCTCATGAAAGAAGATAATGATGAATAGAAGATAAATCATATTAAAGAGGTGATCAAACAACTTGAGGAAGAGAAAAAGAAGGTTGGACAACTAATTTTGTTGCCAAATCAAGAACATACGACTGTAGAAGAGGATGATGTTGCAATAGAAGCCAATTTTTTAGAAGATATGAAGGTGCATAAGAAAGAAGTGCAAATGAGTGCACAAGATGATGATAAAGCATTGAAGGAATAAGAAATAAGTGTTGCAACAAAAAAAACTAAGAAGGGTGTGAATTTTCAAAGCCACATACATGAAGGAGAGTGTGTACAACTTGAACTGAAGAAGATATCCTCATCATAGAGGATATGCAGAAATAATTTAGTGGGGAGAATCTAAAAGTGGCATGTTATTTGGAGAACATGAAGGAGGTGGTAGAGGTAGTAGAGGTGGATGCTCATGAGAAAGTGAAAGTCATGCATGCAAATGATTATAATGTGGAGTACCTTGAGAAGGTACTAGGTGTGATGGGAGAAGAAATGGATAATAGTTATATGGTTTGTTTGGATTGGAAACAATTCTTAAGAGTGGTGAAGAAGGAGTTAGCCTATTTTTCTTTCACTCTCAAACCCATGGAAATTGTGACAATGAATAGACTAGATGAATTTACACACAAGGTGAAGAGTTTCTTGGAAAGATACATTGAAATTATCTTTAAGAAATTACCAAATGGGTACAACCCTAGAAGAGTAGATGAGTTGATAAGTACAAATAATCCATAAGAATAAGATGAGAGACATGAAATAGTAGTAGTAGGATGGGCTTTTGGAAATAACAATTTATGATGACAATATAATCAGTAGTGAAGAGCTGAGCAACATTCTTGTAAGGCATAATAAAGAGATGAAGAATGTAAATAGAAGGGTTGAGAATGCTATTATAATAGTTGTAGAAGATTTAATTGATGACACTATGAAGATAATATAAGAGAATTATGTGGTAGTAGCAAACTGTGTACTAGAAGAGTTACCACATAGTAGAATAAAGGAGAAAGTATCATTATCTAAGAGATGCATATGGATTTCCATGATGTTGTTTGTGTTGATTTATGTGTCTAGGTATAACAACAAGAAAATAGAATATGAAAATTGAGGAAGATGATGTGATTACTACCCATAATTTATATGCAGATGGAAACACTATGAGTGTTGATAAGGCTATTATGTCTGAGCATGGAAGGATAATTATAAGAAAAAATAAGGAGTGCGTAGAAGAAGAGTTGCTTTGTAAGAAATTAAAGATATCTTCAAGAGGAAAGGTTACCACAATAGTAGAAAGATGTGTCTTCAAGAACATAATAGTAAAGAAGAGATGACTGTATTGATTCTTGTGCATTATAGTGTAGATGTGGAGGTTGTTATAAGAGGAGCATTGTGAAATGGGTTTAAAACTCCAACAATAGATTGGATCAAGGTTGAAGAGTAAGGAGATCTTTGGTGGAGGAGTGACATACAACGTGCATTAATATGGGTTGTTTACATGCAAGTTGTAGAAGAGGAGTGCATAGTAGGAGAAGTTGTGAGTGGAGAAAGAAGAAAATTTTGGTGGTGGCAGGTGGGTAGTAATCATGGTTCAAATCCCACAAGGGAAGAGGAGGGAAGTAGTAGTTGGTGGAGGTGGATGGATAGTGGTGGGTTAAAACCCACAAAAGGAAGAAGAATGAAGAGAAGCATTCATAGGACTTCAGGCTATGGTGGAAAGAGGTCAACGAGAGGAATACAATTAAATGGACAGACTTGGAAAAGGAGGATGGGATTTGTCCCAACTAAATATTGGAAGAAGTGAAGGAAGGTATTTCTTCTGATGTACCAAAAATTAGTGGTAGAGAAAGTTACAAATTGTGTGCATTCTAGAAGGGTGGTTCTACCACTCAACTCTATTTTGTGAGCACTGCACTCACAAAATTTCTTACCCAATGTGTATGATGTGGAAGCATTAGGCTTGATGAGAAATCTTGCATCAATAAAAAAAAAAGGTGATTGAGAGATTTTGGCTTCATGTGAGTTTTTAGTGAATTGACATGAATGGATTAGTCAACAAGGTCTAAGAAACATTCTATTTAACTTCAACAAAAATATAGACCAATACAGTATCTTCAATAGTAGCTTATTTCAACTTCTGCAACAACCTATATCACTTTGAAAACAATTACAACATCTCAACAAAAAACTTCCTAGGGTCATAACTTCCTCATACAAACTCAAAAAGTTATGTAATTTTTTTAAAATTACATCTTTTTAAGGGAACATGATTATGTGGGTGGTACTTACATAGCAAGACTCTTTACTTTTGTAGTAATTATGACTTTGACAACATGAGAATGACTAGAAATAAAATGAAAATGACAATTGGAGAAAGGTGATGTATGATGGCATTAACCCTAGAGGGACACTTGACATTATCTTTTATGTAGATCAACTTATTTTATGCTTCTATCTTGTCAAAATTGGTCACATGTTTTGAGGGCAATTTGAAAAAAATAAACCTTGTTTGTAAATGACCCAGCAAGAAGCTTAATCAATTTTGCAAGGGGAAGGTGTAACATTTAATTATTGGGATATCTTGTCCAATCATTCTTGAGAGTATTTAGGGAAAAGAATAAATCCAAAACCTTTACTTGAGTTGTGAATGTTATGAAGGCAACATAAACATATTGATGTTGGGATTTATAACTACTTGGATGAAATTACACTCATGTCATAATCCAACCTTTGTGATTGTATCATGTGCATGCAATTATATCTTCTATGCCTATGGATATTTGAAATTGGTTTAGTCTCACATAAACCCAAGTTTAAGATAAATATGGTGTTCCGAAACACCTTGGGGATTTGCTATAAGTGGAGGGAAGTATGAGACTTACTTCATCTCAAGTCAAACCCCATTTCCAATGTGTAAAAGGTTGAAGCCTCATAAGACAAGTGATACAAAATGCCTATGATGTTGTAGTATTTGTCAATAATAATAGAAGCTTGATATTACTACTTGATAATGTGTTGGAAGGAGCCTTTTCTTATATGCACGATCATTAAAATCCTAGGGCTTGTCCTTAAACAAAAGATCCTAGGTGCTCAATTTGAATTGTTTTGGCATGTAAACTGGTGAGAAACTATCAATTTCTAAAATTATTGACATTAAGAGCAATAAATTTAAATTTTAAAAAGGTTGGATATGATCACACAAGGATCTAGCGAGGGGATAGAATCACACTCATGATTGAGTCTACGAGGGAAAACACCCTAATAAATTGTATTGGTCTAGTTCTATAGTTGAGATAATGAGTTTAGGGTGATAAATGCTAAGTTATGGTTAGGTTGTGCATAAAAATGATAAGTTAATCATTAGAACAATAAATTTATGACAAGTACAACTAAAAAGTGAGTGTAAAATAAGAGGGTAAAAGTATGAGTATAAGTGAAGTATATACTTTTCTCCTCTAAAGTTGTAAGCTTTCATATTAGTATTTGAAATAGTTAAAATTACATTCCCATGCCCTTTTGTCTTATGTTTTGGGCCCACTTTGATTACAGTGTGTTGCAAGTATGTGCAGTTAGTGTTGTCATTGATGTCAATATGATTGTTTGGTGTTGTCATTAGTGTCAACTAGTTGAGCAGAGATAAGGTTGTTGCAATGGTATGAGCTGCTTGGTTGAGTTGCTTTGATGAAGATGATTTGGTTGCTTTGAAGAGGTGCTGAAGATTTTGAGAATATGTATCTGATGGTTGGTTTCCAAGTGCTTTTGAGAAAATTTGATTAATAAAGGAAACAATGTGTTGAAGACGCATTCTGATTGATAGAGCAGTGTTCTAGTTTTGCTTCACATTTCTCCTATATTGAAGATCTAATTTTGCGGTTTGGATATGTTGTTCAAAGATTTTTAGAGATGCTATTCTAAATTTGGTGCTGCAATTAGTTGTGTAGAGGAAGTTGTGTTCACTAGTGTGCAGACTGTGTTTTTGAATTTTGCATAGGTGTCTGGGAGAAACTGTTTTACTCCGCATTTCTCCATAGAGTTGTTTCTAGCCTTGCATTTATGGATTTGTGCTTATAAGGCTTGTATATTTCTTCATGTCAAGTCGTTCATGGTTTGGTGCTCTGCAAGCTAATTTCTTGAGTTATGATGTATGGCAGAGTTGTTTGATTGCCTCGGTGTGAACTTTTGTCAAGTAAAAGTTGTTGTGAAAGGATTTGTTGGTTTTCAAGTGCTTGTGGTTGTTTCTATATCATGTTCTTGCTTGGCATGTGGTCCGCGAGCTGTGTTTAAGTGTTAAGTAAGTGTGTACTTAAAAGTTTATAGTGTTAACACAAGGTTGGCCGACTTGGTTGTTTACACTAATTGCATAGCTGCTTTAATGAATATGGAAGCGTGGTGTAGCGTGTATGAGTGGATTTGGGTCTAAGCTAAGGTGTGTTGAGGTTTTCCTTCATTCCTTTCCATCGCGGGAATATTTAGGTCCAGAGCTAATTTGAATTCTATGGGTTAAAGTGTTTTTCTGACCTTGGAGAAAGGTTTCAAGGTTGAAGATGGTATAAATGAGTGTTGAAACATTGAAGGATGATGAGATGGACAAAGGAGTCGCGTGAGATGTGTATGAAGTGAATTTTTTTGGGCAGTGCAGTGTGATCTTTCATGTGTTAAGCTATCAGATGTAGTGAGTAGAAGGTGTCTACAATTCTTCAGTAAAGCTATGTGGATGTTGTGGTGGATTCTATTCCTTTGAGAAGTTCTTCTCATTGTAACTTTCTTCTCTATCTTCTTTTTGGTAGTGAGCCTTCTTTTGGGTAGTGAGCCTATTCTCTGGGTAGTGAGTCCTCCGACAATGAGCCTATTGTAATTCAATGTTGCTACTACTTTATATTGTGAGCTAATCCTCACCATGGTTTTTCCCTTCTTGGGTTTTCCACATAAATATGGTGTTCTCTTGTGGTTGATGTTGTTTTGTTTCAGTTTCTATTATTTACTTTCATGCTTGATTATCTTAACAGTTTAAGAAGTTAATTGAATTTATGTGGATCTAAATGTGTGTGAGGGTTTTAAAATTTTAAAGTTACAACTGATTCACCCCCCCTCTCAGTTGTCTTGTGCATTCAACAATTGGTATCAGAGCAAGGTTCCTTGGAAGAAAGTTTAACCACTTGAGGTAGATCAGGGATGGTACACAAGAAGGATGTTCCCCAGTTTGATGGAACTAAATATGCATTCTGGAAAATAAGGATCGAAGGTAATCTAATTTCTCTTGGATATGAGATTTGGAAGTCTGTTCAGACTGAATATACTATACTAAAAAATGGTCCAAGTACTAGAAGTGAGATTAGGACCTATGAAACCAATGGTAAAGTAAGGTACGCTCTTTTAAGTGGTCTTACTAATTCTGAATTGGTGAAAGTGATGCATCTGAAAAATGCTAATGAAGTTTGGGAAAAGTTGAAAAGTATTTATGAAGGAGATGAAAAGGTTAAGCAAGCTAAAATGCAAAATTTGAATACCATGTTTGAGACCATGTGAATGTCTAAAGATGAAAACTACTTGGAAAAGATGGATGAAGTTGTTAATAGAATCAGAGGTCTTGGTGGAGAATTGGAAGAAAAAGAAGTGGTATTGAAGGTACTCAGAACTCTTCCTAAAGCTTACAGTAATAAAGTTTCTACTATTGAAAAATTGCAAGATGTAGTTAAATTTACTAGAGATTAGTTATATGGCACTCTAACTACTTTTGAAATGAGAGAATTTGGTACAAGTAGTGCAAAGGTTGAGACTGCCTTTAAGTCTAGAAAGTTAGAGAAGGAGAAGACTGTGGAATCAAATAAGGAATATTATGATGAAATGGAAGCTAACTTTGTAAGAAGAATGAAAAAGGGTGTCGGTAAGTATAGTGGTAAGATGCCTTTCAAATGTTTCAATTGTGGCAAGATAGGTCATTATGCTTCAAGATGTCCAGATAAAATGTTGAAAAACAAAAACAAGGAAAGTAAAAGTAAGATGTTTAAGAAAAGTTACTATGTTAGAGAAGATGCAAGTATATTCGATGATGAATCTGACTATGAGAATGAAGAAGATAGTGAGTGTATGTTCATAGCTTTAAAAGAGGATACTATCTCTACTAACTCTGAGGAATGTGTGAACGAAAAGGCTCTGGAGGTAAGTGCTAATGCTGTGGGCACCTTGATATCTGCTTTCCATGCTAAATAGGAAAATAACTATTGGGTCATTGATAGTGGATGCTCAAATCATATGACCAGTGATAAGAGTAAGTTTGTTAAACTTGAGAAATATGATGGAGGACTAGTTAGATTTGGTGATGATACATCTACTAAGATTTGTGGTAAAGGCTCAATTAGTTTTGATGGCAAGCATAATACTAATGATGTTCTGTATGTTAAGGGTTTAAAACATAACCTCTTGAGTGTTGGACAAATGCGTAGTAAAGGATACAATCTTGTGTTTTAGGATGGAGGTTGTGAGATCAGAAAAAAATCTGGATCTGTGATAGCTGCTGGAAAGAGAATAGAGGGAAATGTCTATCAGCTAAAAGGTGGTGATGGTTATTGCTTCATGACTTAGATCAGTGAGAGTTGGTTATGGCATAGAAGATTGTGTCACGTCAATTTTGATAGCCTAGTGAGAATAAGTTCAATTCAAGCTGTGAGAAATTTGCCAAATATTACAAAACCTAACAATGCTATTTGCAAGGAGTGTCAAGTTGGAAAGCAAGCAAGAAGAAGTTTCAAAGTTAAAGATCAATATTCTATTGGACTACTAGAATTAGTGCACATAGATCTTTGTGGTCCTACAAGAGTAAGGAGCTTTCAAGGTGACAGGTATTTCATGCTACTTATTGATGATTATTCTAGAATGACATGGGTTGCTTTTCTTAAAGAAAAATTTGAAGCCCTAGATAGGTTCAAAGCTTTCAAAGTCATGGTTGAAAATCCAATGGATATGAGAATCAAATGTTTGAGGTCTGACAGAGGTGGAGAGTTCAACTCCAATGAGTTTAACATGTTTTGTGAGAATCATGGGATAAAGAGGCATTTATTTTCTCCTATAACTCCTCAATAGAATGGAGTGGTTGAAAAGAAGAACAAGACTGTTCAAGAAGCTGCAAGGACAATGATAAAAGAAGCAAATCTTCTATAAGTCTACTGGAGAGAAGCAATTCATACTGCTGTCTACATATTGAACAGAGTGCAGACAAGGGCAAATAGTGCCAAGACTCCTTATGAGCTATGGTATGCAAGGATTCCTATTGTCAAATACTTTAAAGTGTTTGGAAGCAAGTGTTACTTCAAAAGGGATGAAGAAAACATAGGAAAGTTTGATGCAAGGTTTGATAAAGGTATCTTCCTTGGGTATTATACTAAAAGCAAAGCTTACTGGTGCTACAACAAGAGGCTAAGAAAGATTGTTGAGAGTGCAAATGTCAAAGTTGATGAAGGCCTACAGAAGAATTCAGAAGTAGATGGATATGGATCAAATGAGTCATCTTGTAGAGAAGAAGAAAAGTCCAGTGAGAGTGGGGTGCAGATTGAAGAAGAAGCTCCATAAAAGACTCCTAAAACTCCCAAGTATGTGCAGAGGCATCATTCTGAAGATCAGATTATTGGTGATAAGAGGAAAGGTGTGATGACAAGAAGAAAATATGTTGAAGAATAGGTAAACCTATGTTTACTTTCTAAAGTTGAACCTAAAATAGTGATTGAAACAAGCAAGGATGAGTATTGGATCAAGGCTATGGAAGAAGAACTAATTCAGATTGAAAAGAATCGGACTTGGGAACTTGTCCCAAGACCAACAAACAAGAATGTGATTGAACTAAGTGGGTATTCCAGAACAAACTGACTGAAGATGGAGAAGTAGTGAGAAACACGGCAAGACCTGTGTGTAAAGGTTACTCACAAGTAGAAGGGATAGATTATGAAGAAACATTTGCTCCAATAGAAAGAATGGAGGCCAACAGGATGTTTTTGGATTTTACAACACATAAGGATTTCAAGGTATATTAGATGGATGTGAAGTCTGCTTTCTTGAATGGTGAATTGGAAGAAGTTTACATAGAGCAACTAGATGGATTTCAGTTATTAGACAAACTAGATATGGTCTGTAGATTGAAGAATGCACTATATGGATTAAAGCAAGTTCCCAGAGCCTGGTATACAAGGTTAGACAAGTATTTATTACAACAAGGTTTCAATAAAGATACCATAGATAGTAATTTGTATATTAAAGTTGGAGAAGATCAAATCTTGATTGTGGAAGTATATGTGGATGATATAACCTTTGGTGGAAATGAAGGAATGTGTAAGAGTTTTGCAAATGAAATGCAACAGGAATTTGAAATGTCAATGTGTGGGGAAATGAACTTCTTCCTAGGGTTATAGATCAATCAGACATATAAAGGTATCTTCATTTCACAATCAAAGTATGTCAAGGAATTGTTGAAGAAATTTGGAATGGAAGACTTTAAACCAGTTTGTACCCCTATGACTACTGGTTGTATGTTGAGCAAGAATGATGAATCTCCTAAGACTGATCATAGAAAGTATAGATCAATGATTGGAGGACTACTATACATAACTATTACCAGACCACATATCATGCATGTAGTCTATCTTGTGGCTAGATTACAAGAAGATTCTAGAGAGTCACATGTTGTAGCAGTGAAGAGGATATTCAGATATTTAAAGAGCACTCTGGATCATGGCTTGTGGTATCCAAAATATATTAACTTTTCTCTAAGTGCTTATATAGATGCAGATTGGGCTGGCTGTGTGGATGACAGGAAAACTACAAGTGGTGGTGCATTCTTCCTAGGATGCAGATTGGTGTCATGGCTAAGTAAGAAACAAGATTCACTATCTTTGTCTACTGTAGAGGCAGAATACATTGCAACAACATCTTTCTACACTCAGGTATTGTGGATGAAGCAAACATTGAAGGATATCATAGTTGTGTAAGATGAACCAATTCCTATCTTATGTGATAATACAAGTGCAATTAACATTTCAAAGAATCTAGTGATGCATTGAAGGACAAAACATATCACAATCCGGTATCACTTTTTGAGAGAGAAGGTTGCAGAGAATGAAGTGAAGCTTGGGTATGTGCCTACAAAGGATCATATTGCAGACATATTCACTAAGGCCCTTCCTAAGGATACTTTTGAGTATCTCCGGGAGAAGTTAGGGATTATTTCCCCTCCTTCTTGAACTAAGATGCATTAGGAAATTTATCAGTCCAGTGGTTTTCAAGGTTCATTCTTTAATTTGGATTGATGTTGGAGGCTACCTCTCAAGGGGAGTAGGTAGTGGCTCTGCTGACTGTTGCAGACAGGGGGAGTAAGTGCTGATACAATTTGGTGTGTACTCCTAAGGGGGAGTATTTAGAGCAGTGAAAGAGAAGATGTTGTGACCTGGTAAGAGTGAATGAAAAAGTGTGTCACCCTTTGCCATTGATGTTAAAGGGGAGATAAAGCAATGTGAAAAAGATGCTTTGCGAGAGAGAGTAAGATGTGTAAAAGAAAGGGGAGACCAAGTTTGTTGCAAAATTCTATCTTGATGGTTTTTCACATCATGTGTCGCCATCAATGACAAAGGGGGAGATTGTTGCAAGTATGTGCAATTAGTGTTGTCATTGATGTCAACATGATTATTTGGTGTTGTCATTAGTGTCAACTAGTTGAGCAGAGATAAGGTTGTTGCAATGGTATGAGCTGCTTGACCTTGAGTTGCTTTGATGAAGATGATTTGGTTGCTTTGAAGAGGTGCTGAAGATGTCGAGAATATGTATCTGATTGTTGGTTTCCAAGTGCTTTTGAGAAAATTTGATTAATAAAGGAAACAATGTGTTGAAGAGGCATTCTGATTGACAGAGTAGTGTTCTGGTTTTGATCCGCATTTATCCTATATTGAAAATCTGATTTTGTAGTTTGGATATGTTGTTCAAAGATGTTTAGAGATGTTATATTCTGAATTTGGTGCTTCAGTTAGTTGTGTAGAGGAAGTTGTGTTCACTAGTAGGTAGATTATGTTTTTAAGTTTTACAGAGGTGTCTAGGAGAAACTATTTTGCTCCGCATTTCTTTGCAGAATTATTTCTGGCCTCGTGGTTCTAGATTTGTGCTTAGAAGGCTTGTATATTTCTTTAGTTCAAGTCATTCGTGGTTTGGTGCTCTGCAAGCTGATTTCTTGAGTTGCAATGTATGGTAGAGTTATTTGATTGCTTTGGTGTGAACTTTTGTCAAGTGAAAGTTGTTGTGAAAGGATTTGTTGGTTTTCAGGTGCTTGTGGTTGTTTCTAGATCATGTTCTTGCTTGGCGTGTGGTCCGCGAGCTATGTTTAAGCGTTGAGGAAGTGTGTACTTAAAAGTTTATAGTGTTAACACAAGGTTGGCTGACTTGGTTGTTTACACTAATTACGGAGCTGCTTTGATGAATGTGGAACTGTGGTGTAGAGTGTATGAGTGGATTTGGGTCTGAGCTAAGGTGTGTTGAGGTCCACCTTCATTCCTTTCCACAACGGGAATGTTTAGGTCCAGACCTAATTTGAATTCTCTAGGTTAAAGTGTTTTGTCGACCTTGGAGAAAGGTTTCAAGGTTGAATATGATATAAATGAGTGTTGAAGCATTGAAGGATGATGAGATGGACAAGAGAGTCGCGTGAGATGTGTATGAAGTGAATTGTTTTGGGTAGTGTAGTGTGAACTTTCATGTGTGAGGCTACCGGATGCAGTGAGCAGAAGGTGTCTACAATTCTTTAGTGAAGATGCATGGATGTTGTTGATGTTGTGGTGGATTCTATTGCTTTGAGATGTTCTTCTCATTGTAACTTTCTTCTCTATCTTTTTTTTGGTAGTGAGCCTTCTTTTGGGCAGTGAGCCTATTCTCTAGGTAGTGAGCCCTCCGGTAGTGAGCCTATTGTAATTAAGTGTTGCTACTACTTTATATTGTGAGCTAATCCTCACCGTGGTTTTTCCCTTCTTAGGTTTTCCATGTAAATCTAGTATTCTCTTGTGGTTGATGTTGTTTTATTTCAATTTCTATTATTTACTTTCATGCTTGATCATCTTAACAGTTTAAGAAGTTAATTGAATCTATGTGGATCTAAATGTGTGTGAGGGTTTTGAAATTTTAAAGTTACAATTGATTCACCCCCCTCTTAGTTGCCTTGTGCATTCAACAGAGTGTCCTAAATGTAATAACAATAGTTTACAAGTGGCATATTCTTGCTTGAACTTAGCTTATTCCATCATCATATCATGATCCTATTATCATTTATTCCTAGAGATTTAGTTCTTATCCTTGTATACCTCATTTGTCACCTTGAATTGGATATATAGGTGTGGACTTAACCTAAGCCACTTCCTTAGTTACAAATTTGATTCCTAAACTTTAAAATTCAAAGTTAAATTGTATCCTACCAACTCCCTCCTATTAGTCATTGTGAGTTGACCTAGTGTACATTTGTGTGCTTGGTGGTTATACTGAAGGACATTCATTCATTTGAACTCATCTATGACTTATCAAAGGGTGTAAAAGAAGTTATTGAAGAGCATTTATCATAGAGCATTACATCAAAATACACCATCCTAGATCCATTACATGCTTGCTTGTTGTGTTTGATCTTTCATTTAGTGTTGTAGAGTCAATTTGTTAGGGGTTTGATTATGGAGAATGTGATCCTCACAATTTAGCAAATTCTTGAAATGCATTCCTAAACATTGTTTGCCCTTGAGAACATTTAGACATAAAAAATTGAGTTGAGCAAAATCTAATAGTCCACATTCTGTCAATTTAGATTTGTTATTAATAGTTCATATATGGGCCTTAGGTTTAAGTATGCACTTATAGAGATCTGGTCCACGTGCATGTAACTAAACTAGGGCAAAACATAATTAATTTATACAATTATGGGTCATCCATTTGAGCAAGCCCTAAAAATCCAATATTTGTGGCAAATCAATTCTAGACATCTTCAACTTCACTTTCCCACATTTAAAATTCAGCTAAATAACACATTTAAATTTATTTTAATTTCACATTAATTGTAACATTTATTTTAAGTACTAGTCCAACTCATTTAATTGTAACATTTATTGTAATTGCTAGTTGAATTCATTTAATTGTAACATTTATTCTAATTACAAGTTAATGAAAGTAATAATTGTAGCAATAATAAACATTTCCACATTACCCCAAGAGAGAAAAATATGCAAACAAATACTCATAATCCACTATACAAAAGAATAGACAAATATATGTTAAGATGACATAAGATATACTCTAGGAAAACCCTCGAGAATGGAAAAACTTAGGGTCCAAAAGCATCCACACTCAATGTATTATTCAACAATAAAAACATTGCAATACATTTACAGAGTCTCCATAAATACTTTTGAAACATCAAACTCGTTCAATGCATCCTCCATGTGTCCAAATATAATGGGTAACCATGCAACCACACATCTCATGCCATGCTTCACATATGCACTCTTCGAGGGATCGATACAAATGACAACCAACTTCAACTATTAAATGTGCTTGTTTTTATAGAATCAAGCCCACACAAAACCACTAAGTGATATTAGCTAAACCATGTGTAAAATATAAATATTTTCTACCAATATTAAATATTTGTCTTATGTCTCCCACACAAAATATCTAATCAATGTTACAATACAACTTTAGAAGTGGACCCAAATAAATATTTAATGTGACTATATATATATATATATATATATATATATATATATCATTAATTATGAAACAATATTACACATATTCACAAAAATGACTAAGTGTCTATATATCATTAATTATGAAACAATATTATACATATTTACAAAAATAAAAAAGTGGGTGGAAAATGGATGACCACCCTCCTCCTTCCTAAATGCTATTTATTTTACATAATTAAAATATTTTTTTTGTTGCAACACAACACCTTTTCCTAACATAGAATTAATTTAGTTGTAACATTTATTCAATTAGAATCCCAATTCATTCATCAAGTTAATTATTGCTTAATTATTTCTTTATTTAAAATTAAACTAAAATTTATCTAAGGCATGCATTTTCCCTTACAATATTATACACATCATTTATTCTAATTTACAGTCCCAACTTATTTATCAAGTCGTAATTTAATTACCCTGACATTTATCTAAGGCATGTGTATATATTTTAATGATGAAAAAAAAACTCAATAAAATATACGGTACCGATAAAAGAATCCAGAAGAAATATTCCTAGATAGAGATTACAATATAGTTTATAATTTAACGATGAAACCAATGGATGAATTCAGATCAATATCAAAAAAGCATATACCCATCGTTTTACAGCATAATGCCATCTGTAGGAGTATAGGAAGGGCATATACTACGAGTGATAATCGTGTACTCACTTGAGCTGCAAGTGTCTTTTCTTTTTCTCTGATATCTTCGGGTACATCCATGGCTTAATTTTGCTCTCTCAAAACCATCCTCTGGCACTCTTCTCACCACTATATCTTCTCCTGCACAAAGAGACAGTGCTGCTCCTACTACAGAAGCGAACTCTCTTTTATGTTGGACTGAGAAAGGCAAGACACTTGTTTGGGTTCTTCTTCAGAGGTAAGATTTCGATTGGGTTGCTGTTATTTTGGATTCACATGCATCAAAAATGTCGGGGGTAATTGTTCATTGTGAGGCGAGTGGCTTGTTCCAGGGTCTGTCCTTTATAGAGGCAAAAAATGCCTTATTGGGTGCTAGTGAGTAAAAAGATCGCACATTTGTATCGATTGTTCTGTTTTTGATTTTTAATACATGTTGTATTCAATAAGTCTCACTTTTCTGAGAAAATTCCATGTTTGACATGTAGAAGGTCAAGTAGATTAAAGCTTTTGATACCACATATAATGTCGATTGCTTGCTGTCCCAATGCAATGGCGTGCTTCAAACCCCACCTGGAAGTCTACAGCACCGCTTCAAAGCCTACCAGTGAAGTTTCTTTGCTAAGAAGACAGAATGCCATTGCATTTGGAAAGCAGACCTTTTTTGGAGGCAGCAGGCTTGTAGCTTCTTTTAGTTTTGGAAAGCAAGGTACAGACAGGGCCAATTTTTCTTCCATGGCTGTTGCTGTAAGGGAAAAAGAAGGCAATCCCACAAGTTATGCAGAGTCAGAAGAACCGGCCAAAGGTAAAAAAGTTATGGTTATTGGAGGAGATGGATACTGTGGATGGGCAACGGCACTACATCTCTCAAACCAAGGCTACCAAGTTGCCATAGTTGACAGCCTTGTGCGCCGACTCTTTGATCAACAGCTCGGAATTGATTCCTTAACACCCATTGTCTCTATTCAGAAGAGAATAAAGAGATGGAATCAAATTTCCGGCAAGCAACTTGATCTTTTAGTTGGCGACATCTGTGATTTTGATTTTCTGGCAGAAGCTTTCAAATCTTTTGAACCGGAGGCTGTTGTGCACTTTGGAGAACAGAGGTCAGCCCCTTTCTCCATGATAGACAGAGGGCGAGCAGTCTATACACAGCATAATAACGTGATCGGAACTTTGAATGTGCTTTTTGCAATCAAAGAATTCAGTCCAGAGTGTCATTTAGTGAAGCTGGGCACCATGGGAGAATATGGAACACCTAATATTGATATTGAAGAGGGGTACATTACCATCAATCACAATGGTCGAACTGATACATTGCCATATCCTAAGCAAGCGAGTTCCTTTTATCATCTTAGCAAAGTCCATGATTCCCATAACATTGCTTTCACTTGCAAGGCCTGGGGACTAAGGGCTACGGACCTTAATCAAGGGGTGGTCTATGGTGTCATGACTCCAGAGACTGCAATGCATGAAGAACTAATAAATAGACTAGACTATGATGGTGTATTTGGGACAGCATTAAACCGTTTCTGCGTGCAAGCAGCTGTTGGGCACCCTCTCACAATTTATGGAAAGGGTGGTCAGGTACTTCTGTATCACAGAAATTCACTTGTCAATTTTTGCAAACCGTTAGTTTATTGCCAATCTCATCAGAAAAAGCAAATTTATATTCATGATGGCTTCCCAAAATATCAACTTGTATATCTTTCCTGCTATTCCAAATTGACTGAAAGGATAAATTGCTGTGCATTTCATAAATTTGGGGATTCACAGACCATCTTAATTGAGGAGGAAATTATTTTGGTGAACTCTTTTTCTTGATTGAATAGTTTGGTTATGTAGCTTCAAGCATGTGTTTATTCTTGTATAGTCCACCAATCAAGGTACTTAATCAAAATTGTTTTGTGTGTGTTTTAAATGCAATATTACGTAATTAACAGAACGAAAATATTTACAAAATGCTATATAGAATGCAAACACAGAACAATTGATTGGGTATTCTAGGGATTCCAATATCACTAAATACTTAATAAGAGAATAGAATTAAAGCTGCATATAAAATGGATGGCCATTGCACTTATAAATCCCCATACAAATGCTAATGTTGAGGTGAATGCCTTCATGCTGACATACATTCCAATGTACTTCATAAATTGAGGCTATACAAAGGGCCCAGCAAGATAGAATTACATATGCTGTAACATTCCCACTGAATCACTACTTAAGAGGGCCTAGAGGAAAGTGACATTCACATAGGCCAGAAGTTGCCCCCACAAGGGTGGAAATTACTGGTTATCCACCCTAATGACAACTTCAAAAAGCCCGAGCAGGTCCTGCAACTGAATGAACTTCGCCTCTACCAATGGCTTCATGAAGATGTCTGCAATCTGTTGCTCACTTTGAACACATCTCAGATCCAGGAGCCTATCTTGACTGTAATGCTTGGTCTACAGTCTCTCCACTAGATTATAAGCAATAGCAATGGCCCTGAACTGTTGCCATGCAAAATGTTGGAAGATCTTTTGGGAATTCAAGTTCCATCAATAACTACCTTATGCATGAGATCTCCTGTGTAACTTTTACTACTCTAGAATCCTAGATATTCTGCTTGGTGGTGGATATAACAATGGTCATCTGTTTCTTACATGCCCAAGTGACAGGTCCAGATCCCAAATGGAAGACATATCCTGAAGTAGACTGCTTCCCAATCAGCTTCTGTACATCAGATATCTAACTAGGCATCCGTTAGCTCCATGTGAGTATATGATACCCAGGGTATAGTACCTTGAATGCACGTCAATATCCTCTTAGCAGCTTCTCAATGTCTCTCCTAGGATCTTGCATGAGTCTCTATACTGTCATAAATTTGGCCGAGTACAATTCAAGCAAAGAAGGGCTCCAACAAGTTGCCTATACAAGGTAGCATTAACTATTTGTGAGGTACATTTTGTCAACTTATCTCCAGAATGGTATTGGATACCACACAGCTTGCACTGATCCATCTTAAACTTCTTTAGCATATCCAATGCATACTAGTGTTGGGAAAGAAAATTCCCTCATCTCAATGCAGAATCTAATCCCAAAGAAGTACTGCAGTAAATGCAAGATTGTCATTTCAAAGGACTTCTTCAACTAATTCCTACATTATGTATCAAAGAAGTACCATCTTCAGTAATTATCAAATCATCCACATAAAGTGCCACAATAAATAAATTATGGCCATCATAATGTTAAACAAAATATTATGATTTGACTTGCATTTGGTGAAGCTTGCAGAGAGAAATAACTTATCAATCTTTTCATGCCATGTGTGAGATGCCTTCTTCAATCCATATGGAGACTTCTGAAGCCTGCAAAAATGTTTAGTCTCCCCCTTCATACTGCACAAATCCTTGTGGCTTCTCCATATAGACATTGTCTTTCAAGTCCCCATTGAGGAAGGAATACTTTACATCTATCCGATGTACCTCAAAACAAGTTTCACTGCAAGTATTCTTTTGTTGATCCATGAGAAGTAATTTTGTTTTGTAGGTCCACTTACACTTACAATATTCTTTCCTGGTGGGTAGTGTACAAGCTCCCAAGTATTCTGCTTCATCAGTGAGTTATGCTCTTCCTCCATTGCCTTCTCCCGCTCCTTTTTTCCTTAGTGCCATTGTAGGATTGAGAATTGAGAATCCAAAGTGTTCATTGCATTAGCAATGAGAGCATAATCCGCCTGTTGCTTTTCACTTCGGATTCTCCAAGTGTGAATCCCATCTCCCCTATCATACTTAGCTTCATCAAGGGTTTTAGCAACCCATCGAGGAAGACTATCCTCTCCATGAAGTCAGAGTTATCCTAGGGAATATCTTCTGTTGGATTCACCTCTGTTTTGAGTCTTCTCTTGTAGAATCTAAACATCTTCTGAGTGATCCTCCAGCAGGAACCTCAAAACATGAATATTATCAATCCAATGCTCCTCTTCATTTGAAGCTGCCACTATTTCTGATGTAACCCCAGCTGAAATAATCACCTCTTCATCTTCTGAGACAATTTCCTCCATACTTAAAACAGAAGAAACCTGGTCGTCAATACTGTATGCTTCTTCTTCACCATTAGAATAGCTGGGATCATAAGAAATCTGCAGGAATGAAGTATTATTTTGACAATATGTGCATTTCTGTGCATCCTCATTTGTTGTCTCATCAAATATCATATCTCTTCAGATGATGAGCTTGTGCTTCACTAGGTGCCATAGTCTGTCGACCTTTGAATTCTCAGAATAGCCCACAATGATACACTTGTGACTCTTGGATCAAGTTTCTTTCGCATCTCAATGTGCTGCATTGCAAAAGACTTTGAAGTGCATAACAATAGGTTTCCTTCCATGCCATTTCTCATGTGAGTGATACCATGAATAGCTCTAGGGAGAACTTGATTCAATACGTAATTGGAGCATTTATCAACATCAACCCAAAACATGTTCTTCATATCTTTTGCTTGCATCATACATTGCACCATTTCAACCAAATTCTTGTTCTTCCTTTCGGCTACACCATTTTGTTCAGGGGAATTTGCCACAGTGCATTGCCATACAATACCATACTTTAAATAAAATACCTCCATAGCATTGTTGATGTATTCCCCCTTCCCCTCTCCCTCTCCATATGAGATCTCAAGCATTTTACTAAGTGTCCAGATTGTCTCTGAACCATTGCCTTCCATTCAATGATTTTTTTCAAAGTAAAGCACTTTTTATCGGAAAATATACTGATGTTATTCTAGAATAATCATCAATGAATGTTGGAATGTACATGGCACCTAAAATAGACAAATGATTCAATATGAATAGATCAGAATAAGCCAACTCAAGTTGTGCCTCTGCAAACCATGCCATATCTCTCTCAAACTTTTCCTGGTGATGCTTTACAAGAACACATTCCTTTCTCACAACTTTGGTAGGAGTCACAGGAGGAAGGCCATGGACAATCTTTAGATGGCCCATCAATTGCATGCTTTGAAAGTATAGGTGCCCTAACAGCAAATGCCAGAGGCAACTCTTATCATCTTTCCTTGTCACCAATTCAAACTGCCCCTGATTCTTTGCAAGATGGACAAATCCAATGAAGATATGAACCTTAAAGGGCTTATCCGATGTTCCATCAACAACTACCCTAAATTTGTTAGTAATATCGTTCACAACAAAGCGGTTAGGCCAAAATTCCACCTTTTCTTGTTCTTTAGAGTGATTTGGTATACAGACAATAGATTACTTGGTATTTCAAGAACACGGTACACATCATGATTAACCCCACTAGATCCCTTAACTGTACCATTTATTTTACTGTCAAATTCTCAGCAATATATATATTTTTTTCATTTTCAACTTTCTCAAATGGTGTAAATAAATGTCCATTCTTAGCCATATGATGAGTACAACCAATTAGTTATCCACTTAGTTTTAGAAGTATATGAATGCAAAGCCTTAAAAGTAGCAGCAATAAGTGCAGAATTGATGATAACTTTTTTATGATGACTGCTTAGTCTTTGATTTTCTTCACTAAGATCCTGGATCTTCTTTGGACATGCATTTTTATGGTGTATCCTTCTGCAGCAGAATCAACATTCGCTCTTCTTCTTGTCTTCATGTTCCTTGCCTCTGCATTTTCCCTTGGCATTATCTTGGTAAGATCCTCTCTTGTTCTCATCTCAATTAGCACCTTGGTTTGCCCTTGCTTTCCATTCTCATACTCATTCCAGTTGAACAACTTCTCTGGTTTGCCATGAGTCATGGTTTTTTGGTGATCGTCTTGTTCATGCAGAAATAGTTTATGTAGTGCATCAAGGGAGGTTTTTTTTCTTGGGCTGACTTCAGCATTTCACTAGTGTGGAATGTGGTCAAGAATATATCATAGTTTCTTCAGATTTGCAATCAGTATTGGCACAATCTGCTGATTTGGTACCTTGAATTCATATCCACACTCGGCAATGTGATGTTGCCAATCTTTGAGTTTTGTCAGTTTATCATTCATCTGCTCAAAATTTTTGGGCTCAAGTGTGAAAAATAATCATTGTAATCTAAAAGCATCTTCCTAATCTGGTATGTTGAAGACCTTTGTCACAAGTCACCTTTGCTTGTTTCTTGGATTTAGATATCACTCCAATTTTGATGATCTTGTTTTTTTTCTTGCAGAAGTAGTTAACATATTGCATCAAAAGATTCTTTTTCCTTGGCTGGCTTCATCATTTTGCTGGTGTGGAATGTAGGCAAGAATATGTCATAGGTTCCTTCAGATATATCACTATTTGCACAATTTGCTGATCTGGTACCTTGAATTCATCTCCACACACGGCAATTTTATGTTTCAAATTTTTGAGATTTGCTAGGTAATCATCAATCTGCTCAAAATTCCTGACTCAATTGTGAATAACTCCTGTAATCTGAAAGCATGGCCTTAACCTGGTATTTTAAAGACTTTTAGTGCTTGTCACATCTCTGTTTTTGTCTTCTTTTCATACCAATAATGTCAAGCTCATGAGCAACATGAATGTTCTATGTCACCATTGCTTAATCTTGCTGGACAAAATATGGAGCCTGTTGTGCCTCTTTCTTCATAGGATTTTCTGTCTACTTGACAATCCACCACGCACCATATGCCTTGAAGATCAGCTGCATTGCCTTTGCTCACTCTTTGTAGTTATATTTGCGGAGCACCTATTCAAAGAGACTATCTATCTTGTAGATCTTAGGAGAAACCCTTTTTATAGAAGTCACTGACTCAACTTAATCTACATATCACTGCTTAGCTCTTAAAAACAGCTTTGTAATGCCTTGAAAATGGGGTCACAAAGAGTTCATATGATTTAGTTATACCTGTTTGAAGTTTGACCTCTAGGTGCACTCAATTATCCCATTAAATAAACAAATTTTGAAAATTGTTAGGAAAATCCTTTGCTATGCTCTGCTCGGCTCCAGTTTCTGATTTACTAGATTTTTGCTAATTGGATTGGCTATAAATAGGCAAAAGAAGTGGCCCTATGACAGACATGTTAGCCACCTCTACCCACTAGAGAATTTTCACAAAGTTGGCCGTACATCTTGCCACATCAGTGATGTAAAGAATCTGTATGGACCTATCAGAATGTGCCATATGGAACCACTGAACTATGCCACCTCAACTGCTAACTTAACTCCTGCCATATTACATGTCTCCCAAACAAAGCCCACCGCATTAGCATGAATGCTATGTCAGCACAAAATAACACCAAATATCAGCTTATGGGGCTTTATACCCTGACCTCTTGTGACCAAGGCTAAAGCTTTGATTGAGTTGGATAGCACTTAATCTCACAATTATGTGCTGGAATCTTATAGTAGAGCCTACAAAAATTGTTGTACAAATGTGTAATCCCTGATTGCCCACACAACTGCCTGCACATGCTCCACTCAAGCCCAATCAAAATTCTGCAAGGTCATATATGCAATCACCTACTCTGTTAGGACTTAGCCCCTTTAGCCCTAAAAACTTCAGCACTTATTTGGAGGCCAAATAGAGGAATTTTTTGAAGAATCAAAAAATGATCCTTACAATTTTTCACAAGTAATTTGAAAATATAACGTGATCTCATAGATCCTTTCTCCAATTAGGGACTCCTTTAGAAATCCTAAATATCCTATATAGACAAATTCTTGTGCTAGACATGCAAAAATGCAGCTTTTCTCTTTAAACAAGCTATCTTTGCCTTTGTTTTGTATAGGCTCCTACACCTCTACCATGAACAAGTACTTTGAACCACCTATATGTTTAATTGCAATCTCTTCTTCAGAATATCCAACTTTTAATGAAATAGCCTAGCTTGACCAAACTCCTTTTGATGGCTGAAATGTAATGTGCCATTCCTGTTTGTATTTTTTTAAGATCTTTTTATGTGTATTTTTATTAATTTTTTTGTGATCTTTTAGACTAGAGAGGAGAATGCAGAAGGGGTTTTCAGTTTTCTTGCAGATGTGTTGCCGGAGCATATAATATATTGCATATAACATAAACCCAGAAAATGTACAAGGAATATGAGAGAAATATGAAAGACCCAGTTCATATATCAGCAATTAAAGAGGTTCTGTCACATACCCATATGCAGATTTGAAACTTCAGTTTTAGGCTATTGCCGGACCGGCTACTGAGTACATATAAAATCACTTGGAACTTCAAGAAATGCAAGTATTTGTGCTCACAGATGCAAACAGCAATATTATAGGCTCCAAATGCCTCTATTAGGAATTACAATGGCTGTAAACAAGCAAGGAAAGTCTCCAATAGACCCCACGTCCACCTTTGCAGCTGTACGGCCTGGCTGGAAGGATAAACAGCAAGAAACAAGACTGAAAATGCTCCCAACAGCTCTCTAAACAATCTGTATTTCACCTTCAAGACTGGGCGACTAATGAAGATAGAAGATATGCAAACTAAAGGCACTAAACAGCCCAAATATGGTACAGCCTGCTGCCATAAGTGTACGGCCAGCAAATAAAATCAGAAGCAGCTACAAACCCACCACAAGCTCACTCCAATTTGTCCTCAACAATGATATTAGCTGCTCAAAACAATGTCTCCGAATGATATATCACTAAAACCCTCAAATCTGTCAAAGTATCAACTCCATTGAAGTACAAATGTGAACACTGGATGCATTCACCTCAAATGGCACCTTTGGGTGATCTTCCACACCTAGAATGCCGTCACTCAGGGAGGTTTTCATCTCCAAGAGCCTGTTTCGAATCCTCAAAGCCTCAAAACCCTAGCAGAGCTCACAAAGAGAAATATCATAAACATCGCATAAGCAAATGAGCTTTCTTTCCATCTTTTATTTCCCTCCTCAAGTTGGGCGTTGGAATTAGAGAGGGAATATTATAATTTTAAAATCACTTTTCCTCCTAGGGATGGGCGCCCATGGTCAAGACTTTGTCTTCATTTCTCATAAAGTCACTCTTCCTTTAATATTTATAAAGTCCCAATTAAATATAACATTAATAAACTTCGGACTTTAAAACAAATATGAAGACGGTGTCAGAATGCAATTATCTATAGCTCGTCGGAAAGCCCTTGACGAGATGAATCTGACCCCACTCTAAAAATCCCAAACCGACACTGAACCCGAACTTACTAAAAATAGTAATGGCCAAGAGCAAACGGAGCCACACTGAGGGTGCCAACTAGATTCACTAAACTCAGACCACAACTCCATCACCGACAAACACCACCACTGCCAAACTAACCACAGTTCCCTAACCAAATTGCTAGTCCATGGGAACCCAATGATGGACTAACCATGTATCACAAAGGGGACATTACATGAAATGTCCTTGCCATTACTTGTTATTGCAAAGGGCTAGAAATTGTTGGTTACAAAACTATAGGCATTGGCACCTTGTGAGTGTTCAAGTGCAGTGTGTAATAATTAAAACAAAAAAAAAAATCACAAAATGCAATGTAGAACACAAACACAACATATTGATTAATCATTAAGGAATCTCCCAAAAATTCCAATATCACAACATAGTTTAATGAGAGGAGAATTACAACTATATATTAAATGGGTGTTCATTTTCACTTACATATACCAATATAATTAATGTATGAGGTGAGAGCCTTCATGCTCACATACATTTCAATGTACTCCGTAAACTAAGGTTATACAAAGGGCTCAATAAGAGAGATTTACATCTACTCTTAACACATTTCTGACTGCCTAAAATATTCTTTGTAATTTGAATTTTATAAGCTAGTCACACATATTTTACTCTAGGACTTTTATGGTTCTTAAAATCAATTTAAATACTAGACTTAGGTGATAATGCTTTGGATTTTCATGATCACAACTGAAGTCTCGATCACAACTGAAGTCTCAATGTTGATTACTAAGATGTTACAGGTTGGACCGTAGATGCCATATCCACAATGAAATTCAGGTCATTTAGGATAAAAAAGAGGACATAAAATTGATACTGATACACACACACGGGGTCATGTTGTATTTTAAAACATCCAATCAGATGATTCATTTCTTGAATATGTGATGTATGTATGTCTTTAGCATATTGTACTCTATAGATTAGCTTTGTTAAGAATCACAAATAGACTATAATTGTCAAGGATCTCACAAACAGATTATTTTTGTTGACAACCATGTGTAGGATCCTAATTTCTTTTTGGTTGCTCACCTGAATGTTCTTCTTCTGTTTATTACATTTTGGGCCCCCCCCTCCCTTTTTATTGTTCTCACTTGGGGGTTTACCTTTTTCTTTATTAGCCCCTTTTTATGTTTGTTTTTTTCATTTTTGTCTAGGGCCTCCTTTTTTTCTCCGTCCTTTGCTATTGTACCTGATGTGCATTTCAGTCCCGTTGATCTATTTTTGGTCATTAGTGGACATTAATATATTTTCTTTCTTTCTCATGTAACATTTTGTTCAGGAATGGTGGTTTGAAAAACTCCAATTTCAAAGCTCTACTATTTTCTTTAGATATGTTGGTTTAGAAAACTTTAATTGCCAATCATAGATCTTTGTTTTCTCAAGATAGCAATCTTCAAACTAAGTCTCATTCCTAAACTTGATGTTCCACCTAAGATAATTGTTGCATAGAGGTGGTCTTACCATTATCAGACAATTTTGTTATCTGTAGCAACTTTCACATAAAGCTGTAAATTACAAAGAAAGGATTTGTACATACTTGCAGCATTGTCTGTGACAGCAGTAAGTAATTGAATGATCAATAAACTGCTATCTGTACAAATCTGTAGCAGCACAGCATGTTTATTTCTAACACAACGAAGGAACAAGTTCTCCAACAAAAACGCAAATACTGGATGTTCATTATGCTGTTAATGTTCTATTACAGGATCCAATGAAAAACTTTTATTGAAAGTGTATACACTTATATGCAAATAGTATCCAAGAAAATCGCAATGAAATGTAATTTTCAATACAATATAAGCGAACAACTTCATGGACTTATAAAATAAACTGTAGATAGCATAGAAGCAGATATATTTAAAATATCCCGATATATTCCAATATATCTTTTCTCGGCAGTGTTGCCGACATTTTCTTGAAAATATTGCGAGTTTTTCAAAATATCTTTGACCCTAACTTTGACCAAAATTTCACCAATATATTGCAAAATTATTGGTGATATATCACTGGTAATATCACAATAAATTAGTTTTTTTTTCTATATAAGCATCAGACCTGCAATTTTTTTTATCATTCTTCTTTGGAACTTTTATAAACAGGTTATACATCTTGAATGGTGTAAGTAGTTGTATAACTAAGATTTCCAAGTGCCATTATTTTATAGCAGTTGGATCTATTGCTTGCAAAGGGGCAATGACAATTATTGTTGTTGTTATTTCAAAAATGAATGTAGTTATCTACAGTTGTAAAGACACTTGATATAATCGGGTTTGAAAACCTTGTGAATAACAAACATGACTTGTTATTGTGATTAGTGATTATCACTGTTGCCTTTGACAATAGCAAACACTGCTGTCATTATTTATGATTCGTGAGCATAGTCATTACTACACAAAACTGTCAAATGATTATGCCATCCTTTGACTTGTCATTATTATTGTATCACAAATATTATTGCTGTCGTTGACTTGCTGTCATTTCTTCTTGTCAATGAATATTGTTGTCATTACTTCTTTTGTCAACATGGTTGTATTATTGAGGTAATTGTTTGGAAATTTCATTATTACATATCAGCTGTTAATAATGTCATACCAATTGAGATTATTGTCATCATGATTGTCTTTTGACATAACTATCCTTCTGTGATTAGTAATGTTCTTATGATCACTTATCAGTAGCATTTTGTCATTACTGTGATCTATACATTCTTGATCAGTACGGTGTGCATCAATTAATTTGGGCATTGTTATTAGTACTGCGATCAATTAATATCGGCATCAATACTGCTGTCAACATTATAGGAAATATTACTAGTCAAAATGATTAATATGAAACGTTGTTAAGACAGGACATTGCTGTCTTGAAACGCTTGCCACTGCTGTAAATTTAAAAAGTATTTGAAGAGGTTAAGGAGACTGTTGTTATCAAGTGTAGTTACATTTTGTGTATAGATTAGTCTCTTGGACTTGATGGTTAAGGAGAATGGTAGGGTTAATAGGTCGTATATACATTAGTTGTGTGCTATTGCATTAAGGGTTCATTATCATTTTGGCAGTCATTTATTGACATTGTTAAAGAGATTTATATTACATTATTTGTAATCAGTGATCTCAAAATTAATGAGAAAAGTCCATATTTCAAAATTTATGGTGTACACTCTCATTTACTTTCACGCTCACTTTCTATGCGATTAGTATAGCTTTAAATGTAAAAAAATAAGTTATTTCTCTTTTTTTTTTGCATTTTATTGCATTTTTTGGGTTCCTGGTTTTTTTCCGATAATATCCCGAGAAACTGAAAATATCTTTTATCTTTTGGGATGCCGAGAAATTCCTGAGAATGTTATTTGCTTCTATGGAATATAAATTAGTTGTGTTCTATTGCATTAAGGGTTCATTATCATTCTGGCAGTCATTTATTGACATTGTTAATGAGATTTATATTACATTATCCGTAATCAGTGATCTCAAAATTAATGAGAAAAATCCATATTTCAAAATTCATGGTGTACACTCTCATTTACTTTCACGCTCTCACTTTCTATGCAATTAGTATAGCTTTAAATGTGAAAAGATATCAATTGTTTCTCTTTTTTTTAAAAATTTATTGCATTTTTTCGGTTCCTGGTTTTTTTCCGATAATATCCCAAGAAACTGAAAATATTTTATCTCTTGGGATGCTGAGAAATTCCCGAGAATGATATTTGCTTCTATGGTATATATAACTTAGTTGTGTTCTATTGCATTAAGGGTTCATTGTCATTCTCGCAGTCATTTATGGACATTGTTAAAGAGATTTATATTACATTATCTGTAATTAATGATCTCAAAATTAATGAGAAAAGTTCATACTTCAAAATTCATGGTGTACACTTTCATTTACTTTCATGCTCTCACTTTCTAAGCAATTAGTATAGCTTTAAATGTAAAAAACATCAGTTATTTAAAAAAAAAAAATTTACTGCATTTTTTGGGTTCCTGGTCTTTTTCCGATAATATCCCAAGAAACTGAAAATATATCCATCTTTTGGGATGCCAAGAAATTCTTGAGAACGATATTTGCCTCAATTGTAGATAGTTGCACAATCTCCTGTTTCTCCTCTTATGCCTTCATCAGTTTTAGTTTGTTTCTTTTCATCCCAATTTTCCTGTTCTATTCCAATGAGTTGGTGTATGAAATAACAATTTATGATGAAACGCAAAGGACACATAATCACGCACAAGAAAGTATATTTTATTGTTTTTTGGACTTTGTTATGCCCCAGCACCTTTGTAGACTTTGATCCTGGAAAGATTATGATGGTTTATATCTTGATATGTGCCCTTGAAAGAATTCGTGTTTAAAGCTCACATGATTAAATTCAGTCAAGAGAGTACCCTATCTCCTTTGTGGAACCAATGCTGAACACAATGCTTAATGTACTGTGGTTGCAGACTCGAGGATATCTAGACATAAGAGACACAGTCCGATGTGTTGAACTTGCCATTGCTAATCCTGCAAATCTTGGGGAGTTTCGCGTTTTCAATCAATTTACTGAGCAGTTTTCAGTGAACGATCTGGCAAAAGCCATTACAAAGGCTGGTGAGAAGCTGGGGCTGGAGATCAAGGCCATTAGTGTGCCCAATCCTCGTGTCGAGGCCGAAGAGCATTACTACAATGCAAAGCATACAAAGTTGGTCGAGTTGGGATTGCAGCCCCATTTCTTGTCTGATGGACTACTGGACTCTTTGCTTAATTTTGCTATGAAGTATTCTGATCGTGTAGACATGGCACGAATCATGCCTGCTGTTTCATGGAAGAAAATTGGTGTGAAGCCAAGGACAGATGCTTCAGAAGCCAAGTTATAGAACATCTTCCTTTATGCAAGTATGAAATATTTGGAACTCCTCCAATCACAATAAGAACTTTGGTTGTATCAAGTCTGGAAGAAAACTGAAAGATCTAACATGTATAGAGGTTTAGTCATATTTTCTCCAACTTAGATCTTTATTCTATAGCTGTATAAAAGTCATGTACTCACTGACTTTCAAGCTTCAAACTCTTCAAACGCTTTTACTCAATAAACTGAAAGATGTAACTATTGTAGAGGTTTTATAGTCATATTCTCTCCAAGTTAGATCTTAATTTAATAGCATTATAAAAGTCATTTTCTCACTGATTTTCAAGATTCAAATTTTGAAACCTGCTTCTCTGCAGTTAAGTCCTACCAGAAATTCCTTTTCAAGTTATTATTCCTTAATATTAAATTTCTTATATGGCTTTGAACAAAGTTATTAGCCCTGCACCCGGAGGCACTAAATGATAATCAAATTTGAGGTGATGGTCTTTCTTTTTGGAAAAAAATGATTTCAATTATTTGGCACATGGTGCAGGTTGTCCTTCATGCCACCTTTTTAGGCTTCTGAGTGCTTTGGAATGCCGTCTTTTTAGGGCAGGATCAGCAGCATACTGAGCAATTGAGTGTCATAAGTGGGAGATGCCTTAGCCTGGATATTGTGTAGATTGTAACAACCAAGCAATTAATTTTCTTTCATTAGAAAAGAAGAGAAAAGAAAGGATCCGCCAGATGTCTTTTGTTGCTATTGTTGAATTGATATATTTTCATTTTGTTTTATGGCAACAGATCAGCCACAAGGTTATCATGGTTGACACGAACTGGTACAAGAATTTTGTTATTGAAGTGACGAGCTTGATAAAGGGAAGCCTTGGGCAAGGTAGGGCTTAAAAAGGCAACATGTTTCAATTGTTATTTTAACATTGTATGATACCAAAATAGAGGTCAACTCGAATGTTTAACTTAGTTTAAAAACACCGATGGAGCTTTGTTACAAAACTTAAAAGCTTTGTGGTTAGTCGTCTGTTGTAAAATGTCTAGTCAGATGATTACGTTTCTCTGAGTACTAGAAGGAAACATTAAATTCATAGAAATTCCTGATATATTGAAAATAAAAGGACTAGTTTTTCCTAATGGGTTGGTTTAAAAAATTTAAGGCTCATTCTGAAATAATGTGCATATATAGTCGAACATAAATTCTTGGATAGATCAGTCATATCTAAGATTTATGCAGTGGCAAATGATGTGCAGGCAGTGATACAGCATTAAAGTACAGCATGCAGAAAAGAATCCTCCTGGTTACACCGAGTGATACTCACTTCATTTCATTTTTTGACTAGACACCAAAATTTCCTTGAAAGACGGCAAATAATGCTCTATCCACCAGTTCTTAGGCTTGTAAAATCCTAGAATCCTTAGCAGCAACTTACTTTTTTGATCTTGTATCCTAGCGATTTTAAGGAGAAACTAATATTCATGAAATTCTGCTGCAACATCCTATTTAAATTACCAAAAACACTAGCAATGCCAACATTAGTCGGGGCACCATTACATGGTGACAGCAAAAGAATGAACTATAAATTATGAGAATTTTCCCTCAAGTTTCAACTTTACGTATTTGCCACCTGTTGATGTGTTTTTTTATGCACAAGGCAACATGCAGAATAAAATACTAAGTATTCTATTCTCTCTTGAACAAAGTCTCTCAAAGGCTAAACTATGTGATCCAGTGAGACAACTCCAAGGTTCGTTATTCGTGGTTTGCAATGGATAGACTCAGTAGTTTGATGTGATATGCTGTTAACACAAAGGGACTTACGTTGGATTTACTTCTTCACTCACTCGACTTATTACTCTTCATGGAAAGAAACCTCCTAATTCCAGGATTACAAAGAAAATGCAAAAAGGTCAAGGGTTTAGAGAGAATCTACACTACGCCTAAGTACAATGAGACAATGAATGATGCCAAGATAGACAAATTCCTTCATAACAAGCTCCACTTTGCCATGATGAATTCAACAACTACGTAGAACACGTGCAATCTCCCAAGGATGACTAAGGATTTTCACATTGTAGATACACATTTGAGTACCTACAGTTGGCACCACTCAAACAAGCATCAATAATCGAACTATTGCAATAAGTTGAGGTTCAAGCTAACTTTGCCCAATAACTTGCCAGCGACAAACCATCAAAAGTATTAACCTAGGAATTCATCAGATATCTCCACAATGCATTCACTATATCAATGAACTTTCTAATTAACTCTACTCTACTTGGAAACGCATCTCAATCATCTTCGAGAAATAAGAAACCATGCCACGTTCCAAAACAACACAATTGCCACCAAGCTTCAATGAGAAATGTATTATTCTTGGAAGTGATTACAACAATTTCATGAGTTCTCTCCAACAACTTAGAAGAGCTTCCTCTATTCTACTCCTACTCTACTTGCTATATATCTCTCTCTCTCCTACAACAACTCTAATATATATATCTTACAAATGAGGTGAATGAGCCTTTTTATAGTCCTCAAAATATAATGAAGGGCCAAGATCGATTAAGAAACCGATGGCCGAGATTTTGCTACATTAGCAATTAGTTACAACAACAACTATTTTTAGTAAAAAGAAAAAGTTGACACAATCCGTGTACATAAAAACCCAAAGGCAATGAAGGCACATTTTCTAAGGTGATAAGCATGACATCATGATGGAATTAGATAGGGTGCCATCTATCTCTTGGACTTTGTTGCATATACGTTGAACATGGACGTGATGAAGTGGTGAGAAATGATTGGTTGATGATGTATAGATGCCAACTCAGCATTTCTTGAGCAAATTTCTGGATTTTCAATTTCTTGATGCATTTTCCCAAATTTATCTTCTTTTCTTGGACGAGTCTTCAAACTTAAATTTTCACTTCTGGAACTATTTTTCCTCAAATGTGGAATTTGGGAATCTTGTCCTTGTTCTTCACTCCTTGTTGTCATCTTTGCATTCCTTAGTGTAATTTTGGATTTCTTGATAATCTTACTCATTCGACTAACTTCTCTGTGATGTTTGTGTAGGATTCTAACATTGGATGTTGAAGTAGAGGAGATGACTTGGGCGTGAATTCTTGGAGTAGACTAGACTTCACAATGTATGCACTTGACCTTTTTGATGGATGAAGTGGAAGGCTCTTGAAAGTGGAAGTGGTCTTCTGGACTCTCGGATGGTGAAACTTGCAAGATGAATGATGAAGTTCTTTCACTCCGGTGATTAAGTTCTCTGGAAGTAGGATGATGGTGAACTCGATGTTCCAGAGGAGAACTCGATGATGTCTCGATGAAGTGTAGTGTTCCGGTGACGATGCCTTCTTTGGATGCAAGGTGGATGAGCTGGATGATGTCTTGATCCTCTGGATGCTCCTCTTCTTTGGATGCATAGCTCACCTCCGGATTCTCCAATATTTGCAAGATGAAAATTCATAAGTCATAGTACTTGAAAACGTTAAGTCAAGTTCATTAATGCATGTGAGAAATTGAAAGCTATTCAAAATTTCCAAGGTACATGAGGGCGGCGCAATTTCCATTGGGGCCTGGAATTTGCACTTTTTGAGCGCAATTTCCCCTATGGCCTGGAAATTGTGACTTTCTTGTAATGTCCCCATCTAGGAACAATACTAAATTTACCCTAAAATTCAAATACCCCAACTTTAGGGTTAGGGTTTGAGAATTACCATTTTTATTACCTTCCAATTTGCATCATTCTTGTGCCCTAAATCTGTAATCATAACATAAACACATATACAAAATATAGGTATACAAACATACCTCTTGAATTATTAGTGTTAGATAAGATTTCCCTGTATATAAACAATGATCACATAGATTGATTTACTACTTATTGTTATGAAGTTACATTCATGGATTCCACTCCATTATAGTAGTGAAGACATGATATTCTTTGGTACATGATGATTCCATGTTGGCCCTTACGGGGGGCATGGTAGTTCTCATGTTCAGTTCCTCCATATTGGCCCTAAGGGGGCTTGGCAGGTTCAAGCTGTCATACATGGCCTTTCTAGGAACAATACTAAATTTACCCTAAAATTCAAATACCCCAAGTTTAGGGTTAGGGTATCGGAATTACCATTTTTATTACCTTCCAATTTGCATCATTCTTGTGCCCTAAATTTGCAATCATAACATAAGAAACACATATACAAAATATAGGTATACAAACATACCTCTTGAATTATTAGTGTTAGATAAGATTTCCTTGTATATAAACAATGATCACATAGATTGATTTACTACTTATTGTTATGAAGTTACATTCATGGATTCCACTCCATTATAGTACTAAAGACATGATATTCTTTGGTACATGATGACTCCATGCTGGCCCTTACAGGGGGGGAGGGGGGCATGGCAGTTCTCATGTTCAGTTCCTCCATACTGGCCCTAAGAGGGCTTGGCAGGTTCAAGCTGTCACACATGGCCTCCATACTGGCCTTTACGGGGGGGGGGGGGGGGGGGTATGGCTGGGGTGTAGATCAAATTGCCTCCAAGCTGGCCTTAGGGGGTATGGCAGGACTGCATAGCCTCAGTCTATCTGTCATTGTTTCCTATGATGGAGGATTGAAAACAACAACAAATTACTTATATAGATTCAAGCTAACATGTTCACAATAGTAGGTATTAGTTTTCCACAGTCCATGAATTCAAAAAATGTTTCTGGATTAAACTGTGTATGTTTTTGCATCTACATACACATACACAGTTTAATCCAGAAACATTTTTTGATGTTCACAATATTTCTTTCATTGCATAATAAGTATGGTTACTAGAATATATGTCTGACCTGCAACTCTGAAACTGTATTATACAAATATCACAATGGCTTTCAAGTTCTGAGTCAAATGCTCTAGTAATGATGCTTTCTGCTTATATGAGAACTATTGTGTATGTTCTATGTTATTCCTCTGCTGTGCTTTGTTAAGAATTGATATATATATATATCCCATTCCCTTCCTTGTCAAGAGAAATGACCTCACATAGGAGAGACACACCTTGTCATTCTAATCGTTACCCTTTATGGAATCGAGCTGCCTTCCACTATTAATTGTTGTATTCTCATTAAATGATATAATATCGTTCTCTAATCACCTCTTTTTGTCTTCTTTTGAACTTGCATTGATACGTACTTATACATTATGTTCAGAGCACTCTACTTCATTCTTCATAAATCATATGTCTTTTCTTTAAATAATATCTCATTATTTCTTCATCCAAATAAGTCATGTATCTGTGGAATGCTTAGTTGATAAGGATCAGTCATCTTTGTAATAGATTCTTTGTCTTATACGAGAAGGTTGTCTATCATATAACAAATATATTGACTCCTTTAAAATGATGAAAGTTGACTGTATCATAATTAGTTTTTATTTTAATAAATTTCCTTGCATGGTACGGGACATTACATTTCCACTTAGCATGTCTTTTTCACCTTCAACTTTTCTATTTTCTTGGCAAATGATTTTCAATGGTTTTTAATGGATTTTCATAAATTTCAAGTGATTCTTAGAAGATTTGAATTGAAGTTTTCGTTTCAAACCACAAGTATAAACCCTTGTTGGGCGCAATTTCAAGTTGTGCATGGAATTTGCAAATTTTGGGCGCAATTTCCACTCTAGAATGGAAATTGCGATTTTTCCTTAAGATGCTAAAATCTGCGACTTTTCACAGCATTTCTCCATATTTCTCAATGATTTTCTAAGGATTTTCCAATGGACTTCAAGGGTGATTTCAATGTTTTGAAGTGGATTTTTGATTTACCTAAGCTAAAATTGAAATTTCATTTTTGGCGCAATTTCCACTTGTAGGTGGAAATCGCGAAATTTCCACCATATGCCCAAAAATGTGACCTTTTGGAGCAATTTCCACAGGGCACTGGAAATTGCGATTTTAGCAAAATTTCTTCATTCCATGATGACTTTTTCACAAAATTTCGATGTTTTCCTTAATGATTTTCAAGGGTTTTAGAGGATTTTTCAAACTTTACAAGAACCAACTATCAGATTCCTCTAGGCCTAATTTCTCCCTGTGCTTAGAAATTGCGCTATTTTGGTGCAATTTCTAGAGGTGCATGGAAATTGCGACAAAACTTTACTTAGTCATTTTTTCAGTACTTGAAATCCTGTATATTTCAAAATATATTCAAGTATATGTTTAGATATTGAATTTCCTATACTCTAGATATTTTAAAATATATTGTCAGGATGTTTGAGATAGATCTCGGATCCATGGGATTTAACATGCAGATTCTAGATTTTTGAAGATCCACCAGATTTCAGACTTGGTTAGTTTTTAGGAGTTCAGGGCATCAGACTTCAAGACATCAGACTTAGTCAAATTTTCAGTGTTTCATTCCTTAGTTGACTATCCATCCCTTAAACAATTTCTTCAATCACTTCATAGATTTGAGCAAGAATTTGGCAAGACTTGGACAAATCAATACTACCAAACCTACAAATTCAAAGAAAACCAAAACACTAAAGCAAAACTAAGACAAAAAGTGAGAAAAAGGATGGGTCCCCATTTACAATGGCACGATGTGTGAAAACGTCACAACACCACCCTTTAACACATTTTCAAGATTCATTAGTCAATTATCAAATTGCATCCCAAATCAGTAGTAGATCTGGGTCGCATGCAGCTGTGTAGGTATTTCTGTCTTTTGTAGAACTAGGATATCCCACAAGTAGCTTGATGTGCCTTGTGAGACTTATGATATATCATTTATGCTTGATCTGTCTATCCCATAACAATTTTCTGTTCCTTTGATGACGTTAATCCATTTTCCCTTGTGAGTGTGCGTGTCCTTGTGTGGCAGCACTTGGTGAAAATGGTGGACAGTGCACTCGGTTACCAAGTGGCACATCAGTTTAGTGTTGGCTATATGTGGTATAACCAGTGATTCAAAGGGCAAACGATGAAAGTTAAAGACTAATCTAATATGGCTCTTATATTTTTCATACAACAAGCGAGCAAGAATGCCTTCAATTTGGATTGCTCGAATTATATGAGGACTTACTCTATGCAAATGTAGACAACTTTGAGTAGTTTGAACAATCAATTTTGGATAATGAAGAGAGTAGCCTGGTATAAGCCGATTCAGTGCTTGTTGACACAGGTTTTGGTCCTGTGCAGCATTTGGGGTTTCTACCCTCCAGTTTATGGTACTGGTTACCTGATTTGCAAAATTTATATAAGATGCAAACAACACCCAATTTAAAAGGAAATAGAAGAAACCAAATATAGGAAACGTGTAGAGATCATGAAAGCGTGTAAAGAAACTTGACATGCCTGGGAGCTTGCCATATAAAAATGATATTAGTATATATTTATCAAGTTAATAAATTATGAAGAAATACTATTGTGAAGAAAATAAACTTATCTTAGGAATTAACCTAGGCCAATTAAACAAATGTCATCCTAGATTAACTAATAGTTGGAAGTTTGGTATTTGCTCTTTTGTGAAAGTAAATTTGTGATAAATATGATAAGTGGGTGGATATGATAATTTATAATAAGAGTGGGTAGGGAAAATGAATAAGTTAGGATTAAGTGTATAGGGATATGTGTGTAAATGAATAAGTTTGGATTAAGTGTATACTTGGATATGTGTGCATAAATGTATGAAAGGCTAGGGGAATGGCTTGGAATAAAGGCAAGGAAGAGGAAAGACACTTAAGGGTATTAATTGTGTGGGATGTGGTATGTATGGAAGTGGCTTGGCAAAGAGGGGAAACAATAGGTTTAGTAGTGTATACACTTAAAAATGACACGACTCTGTCTAAATAAATATTCTTAATATTTATTCTATTTAATTTCTATATCAATAAATAAATAAATCAATTGGTTCTTATTCTTACCATTAATTGAATAAATTATCTTTATTTAATTAATTTCATCAAAATCAGATTCATTCTTCTAAACAATTAAATATTTTTTATTATTTAATTAAGTTAAATTGTTCCTCCAAATTTAAATAAATCATGCAAATTTATTTAAATTCTCTCAATCTCTAAAAATAAAATATAATAAAATATTTTATTTATTCTTCTATCTTGCACAAACAATTAAATAAATTTATTTATTTAATTTGCTTTCTTATATTCTAAATTCCTAAATTTTTTTTCAAATCTTCTAAAAATAAATCTTGCTCACCATGCACACAAAATTAAATAATTTATTATTTAATTTCTCTCAATCATGCAAAAGCAAATCACAAGTTGAGTTAATTGAATTAATCAATCTTGTTTTTATCAACAACTCTTAAATTAGAAAAAATCATTCTAATTTATGAAAGCAAATCTTATTTTTGTCATGAAAGCTATTAACTCAAACAAAACAACTTTTTGTGTGACACATGTCGTGTGCACGTTCGTCATGAGTTCTAGATTTATCTCCTCCGTCGATCTTCTTATTCTTTCTACATTGTTGATCTTCTCTCTCACAACTCTATAAATACAACCATATTCCTCTGTTTCTATCATCCAAACTTTTAGTAAACTTACTCTGCAGAATTAATAGTGCGCTTTTGGCACCCAAATCCATCCATAGCTTGCGATCACCCTTTTTCCTGTATTGAAGCTCCTCTTCATTACAAGAAGTATCATAGCCATCTTTCCATTGTCATCTTGAAGAACAAAACAAGGAAGTGCGCTTTCTGAGGGCTTCATTCACATACAAAGATCGATTGAGAGTAGGCGAACAATGGAAGCCGTGAAGTAACAAGGTTTGTTCTTTGTTTTTGAGTCTTTGTTATTTGCAATTTCTATTGATTTATTGGGTTGTTTATTAAACATTGATCTATTATCCACTTTTTCCCGTAACATTTCTGGCACCCACCGTGGGACCTTGCCCCAATTTAACCCCAAAACTAAGTTTTTGTGCGTTAGATTCCGTACATAGGAGGATTCTGCGCATCTGTTCATTTCTAACATGCATTTGAGCTTTGTTTCCACGCATTTGACAGATCGGCGCATTCATGCTCTATTTCAACGCATTTGACCTTTGAATTGGCGCATCTGTTACTTCAGCGCATTTGTCATCTGTAATGTTCATATATCATAAACTGCGCATCTATTCTCTCTGGCAGCGCATTTATTGTTTGTAACAATGCATATACCAGATCTGTGCATCTGTGTTATGCTGTTGCGCATATATGCTCTGTAGCTGCACATTTGTTTTGATAGGGATTTTAGAGTTATTTCTTATGATTTCGCTAAACGCTAACATTTCTTGCAGGAAAATTCTTAGATTTACTTGCAGGTTAGGGGCTGGTTTAGTCATATAGCTGCATTTGTTAACTCATCTCTAGATCTAATTAGCAAGGAAAGTAAATGGATGTTCATTCAAATCTCATTTAGCTCTAACTAGGAGGATTGTAATTTGATCTTGTTGCATCAACTCAAACATAGTCCCTACTAGAAAGATATAAAATTGAACCATTGCTATCTTGCTTTCAAAGTTAACAATTCGTGTGTGTGCCCAAATAGCTTAACTCATTTAGTCTTTTTTATTTTAACTAGGGAAAAAGAACTATTGTTTATCGTGCTTTTGGAATGATACTAGGCCTATGCTCTCTCCTATCTTGGGTGACCAAAATGCCAAACATATCATTTCACATGTTTTTCCTTTAGAGAGGCCTGCCCTTGGATATCTTTCCATCCAAGTGGGAATGACCTTAAGTGGTAACAAGCTAAAGCTAAGCTCTGCCTCGCCACTATAAATAAATTGTACTTGAAGCGAAAGCTTCATGCAACGAGTGCTGATTAGTTATACCGACAGCTAACCTCCCCCAAAACCCTTCAAGGCGCAACCCTTAAAGGCTGGGAGACTCCATAATGGAGAGTAGCGCTGCCACATGTATAAGCACTCAAACAGTTGCCCTTACTACTTATCCATTGTTTTAGTAGCCCAAAATCCCTCTATTTGTTGGCGCAGAAGGTGGGACCTTTGAAGCTGCCCTGATTCTTGTGGTTCTTAGTAGAGATAGCAGGGACAATTCTAAGGTTCAGTGGGGGGACGAGCCTTGGGAAACTCAGAACTTGGTATGCGTGAGAAGTGAGTGCCGTGGAGGGGAGCCAGTGCTACCAAAATCCTGAAGCTATCTGCTTTGAATAGGCACGACTAGGGGATCCAACAAATATTGCCCTTGCCATCCTAGGATTTGTACCTATTTTTAGTCAAAAAAGTCAAAAAAATATAAAAAAGATCAAAAATCATGAAAATATTCTGTGTTTGCTATGTCTTACTTGCCATAATTGAAAAATCAGATCAAAAAGACCAACTTTTAGCCAAGAAAACCAAAAACATTGAAAAATGTGCAAAAAATATTGCAAAATTAGTAAAAAACACAGAGCTGCGCATTTGTCCCACAGAGCTGTGCATACATTTCGACCTACTGCGCATACATTTCAACCTGCTATGCATTTATTGTCTATTCCCGCACTTTTGTTATTCACCAGAGCTGCGCATATATTCTGACTTGCTATGCATTTATCTTCTGTTCCAGTGCATTTGTTGTTGCGTATCCGTGATAGTGAGCATTTCCCGATCTTTTGAGAGAAAATTTTTAACATTACTGAATACCCATTTCAGCCTTATTCCAATTTCTGAGATCAGATTTACTGTGCAGTCACCTCTTTCATCCATTTCTATAGCATACCCTCTTTCTCGTCGGTTGTCTCATCCGCCTTTGTTTACAAAAATTCTCAAAATCAAACCAAGTATCAAAACTAGGTTAGTGCAAAACAATTCTAGATCATTTCAACCTCAAACAAACCTAGTAAGTCTCCACTATCAAGGATCTATCATCCTTCGGAAACTTCGCTAGTGGCTTGTGCAAAACTAGTCTATATCAAGTAATCGGATTCCAAACATCCTTACTTTTGGCTACCATTTTGTATCTACTGCCTTGTTTGACACCATTGGTCTAAGGAAACCCTTGTTCAAACCTCACCACCACAAGCATCCCCTTCACCGCAACCTCCTATCACACCTTGTCAAACCTTCCAAGTTCACATCACCCCATCCAAATTCACATTGCATGGTCCTAACAAGATCCCAAAAACAAAAACAACTTGAAATGGCGGGCACATTTGACAAAGTTGTCCCATCCCCTCATAATAGTGATGAGGAGATTTCTCATGAAGACATTCTACAAGCTCAACAAGACCGAAAGTTCCAACGCCTGATGGACAAAGTGCTCAATCAAAATCCTAGCAAATTCTTTCTTTACCTAGCAAACCAAGGAGTTAAGATCCCTAATGACTTTGACATCAATGCGTTAAAGGAAACCGAAGAAGAAAGAATCCTCGAGGAAAGCACACGAGAGGAGAGAACCATAGACAAAGGCAAAACGACCATTGACTCTCCAAATCCTCTAGGCTTATCGACTCAACAAATTTAAGCCTTGCAACAATAGCTCGCAAACATTCAAACTGAATCATCAACAAAACACTATTCTCTAGACGATATTTCACCATATCCTTTTGACAAAACCTTGATCATGATACCTTTCCCCTCCAAGTTTGAGGTACCGAAATTTGACAAATATCGAGGAAAGGGTGATCCAAGAGACCACATAAGAGAATTTAGCGCAGCATGCCTTGAAGTCACCCACAATGACACCTATCTCATGTCACGACTATTCCCAAGGAGCTTGGGAGGACAAGCTATGGAGTGGTTCTCTAGACTACCTCTCAACATTCGAACCTTCAACGAATTAGTGGACAAGTTTGTCATACACTTCTTCTACAACATTGCGCATGACATCTCACTTTTAGATCTTTGTAATACTAAACAAAAGGGCAAAGAATACTTCGCCTCTTTCTTACAAAGATGGAGACAATTGGCAAGCAAATGTCCACATCAAATACCAGAAAAACAAATGTTGGAAATGTTCATCCATAACCTCCACGCTGACCTCAGCTACCAAATCCAGATACAATGCCCTGCTTCTTTTAGCAAAGTCATTGAGATGGGTTTACTCATTGAAAAGGCGTTGATAGCAAAAGGTCAAATCAAACTTTACAAGGACACTCCTAGTACAAATGTCAACATAGATAAACCATGATTTTGGACTAAGAATAAAAATGTAATGAATGATGGGGTGGTTGATGCCAAAAATGTGGCACCAAAGCAATCAATTTTCACTTCAACAAGCCCACAAAACAACCCCCCACAAAACAAACCACGAAACACTGAATCATGATTTACAAACTATTAGCCTAGGAAAAAATTCACACCTCTAGGAGAATCATTGGAAACCAACCTACGAAAGATACTATCAAATAAACTCATAACACTTCTAGCATCGTAGGATTATGAACCAAAGGTCAAACCTCCTTGGCGGAATGATGACTTCTGCGAATTTCATCGAAACAAGGGACACAAAAGCAATGACTGTATAACACTCAAACACACCATTCAAGACTTGTTGGACCAAAAAAAGGTATCATTGGATGGACATGCCTCTAATGATGATCACTTAGCATTCAAGGATCCACTTCCCAATTATGAGTAGGGAGGGGCTTCCAAACAAAACAATAGTGGAACTAACAATGCTAATTATACGAACATAGCATTTGACTATGTGGTTAACCACATTTCAAAGAGTGATTCACATGTCAATGTAAGCACTATAAATAACACTCTTGATTGTAATGTGAACATTCGCGGTGGAAAGGTTACTCTTAAGGGAGTCCCATCCAAGCCATCCTCCCTGTCCAACCAGTACAGTGTCCTGGACCAACTTCACAAGACACTTGTACACATCTCCATCTTGGAACTTTTGCATTTTTTCTCGTCTCATAGAGCCATACTAGACCAAGCTCTTTTTGAAGCCATCATCCCAACAAACCTCGCCAAAGAGCAGTTTCAGACCATGGTAGGTCACATTACCACACCACATTTCCTATCATTCATTGAAAAGGATGATATGTCCCTCACCCAACCTCATAATGCGTCTCTCCACATAGAAGCCTTCATCCACAAACACAAAATCAAAAGGGTTCTAATTGATGGAGGAGCCAGTTTAAATATTTGCACCTTAAAGCTAATCCTTGCATTGGGGTTTTCAGAGAATGCTATCGATCCTAAAAGGAAAATCACCATCAAAGCTTATGATGAAGAGGAAAGAACTTCAAAGGGAGTTGTTGTTTTGCCTATCAGAGTGGGACCTATAGTAAAGGATGTAGTGTGCCAAGTCTTTGATATGGAGCTTGCATATAACATTCTCCTTGGGAGACCTTGGATACATGCTATGAAAGCAGTACCATCAACCTATCACCAGTGTATCAAGTTCCCCTTTGAAGGCCAAGAAATCACCATCCAAGGTGATTCCAATCCATTTCAGTACTGCAACTCCATGCAATCTAAACCTGGAGTGGTGATTCCCCATAACCGTGCCTCTACTTCATCTTCATCCCATGTTGACCCAACTTCACTCCCATCCACATCGAAGGCACCCCAATCTAACTTCAAAGTCAAAGACAAGGGCCTCGGTGAGTACACAATTGCACAATCCTTTTGCTTATCACAGCTCCCCATCTCCCCCAGATCCTATGGAAAGCCTTCCATGAGAAAACCTAAAGAAATAGCATCTACTAAAGGTCCATTTGTCAAATGGGGAAGCCTTGAAGATGAGAGTGATGAAAAAGACATCCTACAATGGTTATATAAAGATGAAGACAATCTATCCCAGCAACAAGACCATCACTCCACTGTGCAAACTAAACAGTATGGTAAGGGATTTTCAATATTACAAAGAAAGGGGTATGAAGGTTAGGGGCCCATCAGATTGAGAAAGGAAGGTATCACTGAACCTATCCAACCTCATACATTAATAGCCCGAGACACTACAGGGATAGGCTACACCGACAAAGCAAAGACCAAGGGACCAGATAAGCATAAACGCCAACAACCAGAAATATCTGCTACTAACCTAGTAGATCAAATTCACCAACTACAAGGATGGAGTGAGACTGACTCCAATGAATATGAATGGGATAGTCTCTCTGAACTATCTTGTGATGACAAAGATATTGATGTGGTCCATGCGTATGTCCCTACCCATGCAACTAATGAGGGACAAAGTCCAAGGGCTAGACCTCTAGAGTTCGACTCGCATAATAACGATAGTGAGATTCATGAGGAAAGAATGATACCGCACTTGGCAGATCAACTAGTGGAGAGTACCATCGCAGGCATTGCCAATGCTTATAATAACCACCTTAATTCCTCCATCTTGACCATCAATATCCTCGAACGAGACCAACCCAATGATCCTCTACCACTGGTGCATCCATAACTCATAGATTGGGACTTACAAGGCACTACCCTCAAGTTAGATACCTTCCAAAATGATGAAGCCATCATAGATTTTCTTGAGCTTAGGGAACATATACCCGCAAGGGATCACTGAGCTGGCTATGCCATAGAACTCAACCACAGGGCTTATTTTGGAGTGAGTGCCAGGCCTTTCAGTCTCAAAAATATAAAATGGAAAAATAGATCTAACGGTGAAAATCGCTCTGCGGCAGTGTTAGATCATGAAAATAGTAAAAATATGAAAGATGTATCAAATGGTGAAAACCCCTCTGGGGCGCCGAAAGATGAAAGGCTTGACCCTCTCCCCAATCTAACACATCAGGAGAGTTATTCAATCTTGATAGATCCAGCAGAGCAGATCAACGTCAGTACAGGTGATAATCCAAGGATGATCCATATGGCACAATCTTTAACTACACAGGAAAAGCCAGAGTTCACTGAATTCTTCAAAAGGAAAGAAATCAAGTTCGCTTGGTCATATGCGGATATGCCAGGGCTAGACGCAAATCTCATAATGCATCACTTGTCATTAGCTCTAGGAGCTAAACCAATTAAGCAGAAACTCTAAAAGATGCACCCATAGGTTGCCCTCATGGTAAAAGAAGAACTGAAGAAGCTACTAGATGTCGGGTTCATCTGACCAATAGACTATCCTGAGTGGATTTCCAATATTATGCCTATCGTCAAACCAGATGGAAGAGTTTGACTGTGTAATGACTTCAGGGCCCTGAATAAAGCATGTCTAAAGGATGATTTCCTTTTGCCAAACATTAACATTATTGTAGATCTCACGACAGGACACACTATGTTGTCACTAATGGACAGTTTCTCAGGATACAACCAGATCAAAATTGCACCTGAGGACTAACACAAGATTGCATTCACATGTCCATGGGGCACCTATTGTTGGTGTGTCATGCCATTTGGATTAAAAAATGCAGGGGCAACATATCAGAGAGCTATGACCACAATCTTCCACGACATGATGCACACCATAATGGAAGATTATGTAGATGACATATTGGCAAAATCACTCACAAGAGGACACCTGGTAGTATTAGATAAAATCTTCACAAGATTGGAACAGTTCAATGTGCGCCTCAATCCAAAGAAGTGCGTATTAGGAGTCACATCTGGAAAGCTTCTATGATACATCGTATTTGCAAATGGAATCAAAGTAGACGCAGCTAAGGTGAAGGCTATCATGGAAATGCCACCTCCCAAAAATATCAGTCAACTAAGGTCTCTACAGGGTAAACTGCAATCTATCAGAAGGTTCATTTCTTAATTGGCAGACAAGTGCCACCCATTAACGCACCTCCTACATAAGAACATTCCTTTCAAATGGAATGATTCATGCGAACAGGCATTTCAATAGTTGAAAGAGTATCTCATGAAACCACTTGTATTGATGCCACCTATCCAGGGTAAGCCTCTGCTACTTTATATCTCTGCCACACCAATAGCTCTGGGAGCTCTCCTTGCACAACAAAATCATGAAGGGAAAGAAAAAGCAATTTATTACATCAGCAGAACACTAGTTGGTTATGAGCTACAATACACGCCAATTGAAAGAGCATGCCCCCCTGTAGTCTTCGCTTCACAAAAATGGAGACATTACACGCTATTGCATTCCATCAAGCTAGTAGAAAAAATTGATCCACTAAAGTATTTGCTCAACAAAGCTTCCCTTACAGGTAGATTGTCCAAATGGGTCATGCTTCTCAGCAAGTTTGACATCGAATATGTAGACAGGCATGCAATAAAGGGTCAAGTACTTGCAGATCAGCTAGCAGACGCGCCTTTAACAGATGATAACCCTTTGAGCTTCAAATTTCTAGACGACTCCATCTTTCACATTACAACAACCTGGAAACTCTACTTTGATGGCTCCTATACTTAGCATGGGTCTGGGTTAGGTATCTTGTTGATCACACCTCATGGTGATGCCATTCCAAAATCATACAGACTACTCTTTCCTTGTACTAACAATGTGGTAGAGTATGAAGCCCTAGTCATTGGCATTAAGCTGGCAGTTAAATGGAACATCACAGAACTTTAGGTATATGGTGACTCATAGCTAGTTATCAACCAAGTGAACGATGACTACCAAACAAAGGATGAGAAGTTAATACCATACAAATGAATGGTAGACGACTTCAAGGAATACTTTGTTGAGATCTCTTTTGAGCAGATACCAAGGATTGAGAACAAAGCAACAGACGTGATGGCAACGATCACATCTCTCCTCGACATCCCTGACAACCAATCACGTTATGAGATCTTGGTAGAGCCAGTCTCCCATCCTGCATATGACTCTCCCGAATCCCATATCATTTGCCACATTGTAGGATCTAATTCTCCTCTATATGGAAAAGTATTTGCCCATCTTAAAGATAATACCCTACCACCTGATCTCTCAAGTAACCAAAAATGAACCTTCATTCGCCAAGCATCCTGTTATGCTGTTATCTCCAATACCCTATATAGATGCGGTCTTGATGGTACTCTCCTTAGGTGTCTCAATAGTGAGGAATATCAAACTGCCCTGAGCAAAGTGCATGACAGTATATGCGAGACCCACTCTAGTGGTCCTACCCTAGCTAAGAAACTCATATGCATGGGATACTATTGGCCAACAATGGAAAAGGATTCCTATCATTTTGTTAAGAAGTGCCAAATCCATGGGAACCTGATATATGCACCAGCACAGGAGCTGCAACCTTTAACGACTCCTTGGCCTTTTTGTCAATGGGGACACAACTTAGTGGGCAAGATACACCCTCCATCATCCAGCAGCCATAAATTCATAATCACCACCACCGAGTACTTTACGAAGTGGATTGAAGCCATACCCCTCGCCAATGTCACAGGCAAACAGATTGCCTCTTTTATCCTGAACTACATCATTTGCCGCTATGGTATCCCTTTATCCATTATCACCGATAATGGAAGACCATTCAAAAATCAAGATGCCAAAGAACTGTGTGACAAATTCCATATCCAACACCACTTTTCCACCTCGTATTACCCCCAAGGAAACAGCCAGGTAGAGGCATCAAATTAAACCATCTTAAAAATCCTAAAAAAGATTGTCAATGATGCCGGTTGTGATTGACACATCCAATTAAATCCTGCGTTGTGGGCCTACCGCACAAGTATCCGCACACCCACAGGTGCAACACCATACTCTCTGGTCTATGGATCTGAAGCCATCTTGCCCATTGAAGTCGAGATCCCATCCTTGCGAGTATCGTTAAAAGGCCTTATAATAGATGAAGAGTACCGAGTATATAGACTTAAAGAGGTAGAGATGTTGGAAGAGAGAAGGCAACAAGCCTTTAACCATCTCAAAGCTTATCAACAAAGGATGTCCCAAAGTTATAACCATAGAGTTCGTCCCAGGGTGTTCAATGTTGGTGATCTAATGCTTAAGGAAAATCCCCAGAATCAATAAGATTGGGAAAAGAAAGGTAAGTTTGAACCCAACTGGCTTGGTCCTTATGTCATCATTATTGCCTATGGGTCAGGTACTTATCAATTGGCTACATCAGAAGGTGAACTATTTTTTGATCCCATCAATAGCATGCATTTTCGCAAGTTCTACACTTAAACCCCAATCCAAGGGAGTCAAAAACAACAAAAAAAAAAAAAAAAAAAAAATTAAAAAAAAAAAAAAAAAACAACAAAAAAATTGTTCTTTGGTGAAAACTTGGAAAACAGGTGCCTTAGATAGGTACCATGATGAAAACCTGGCAAACAGGCATCATGTGTACTTTTAGCTTTCATACAAATAAAAGCAAGTGGTGAAAACTTGGTAGACAGACGCTACTTGTGATAAACCGCCTTCTCCATCTTTTCCAACCTTGTTTCTCCTTCGTACCTCCTAACGACATCCGCCCGATCATATTAGTGTACCTACCATGGCTTGTTGTTCACTCATCCTTATCACCTTCTCTCGTTAGGCAGCCAATCCAGACTTGCGTCCGTTGTGTCATCCGTCTTGAGTCAATCCTTTGAACCGTTGTCAAACTATGTCACCTCTGAGCTGTCACGTAGGCAAGGCCATCTTGTATCGATGCACCCGCAAGGCTGCCCATCCTCTCCATCCCACTCCTTTCCCATCCATTTTCATACCCCTTTCCACCCATCCGCTGGTCCATCTGCGTCTGCACCATTTCCCATCGCCTAGGTCTTAGGTCCACAAAGTTCACCCCAAACTACATTGCCTTTGCATTGTCACGTAGGCAAGGCCATTTAGCAATGCGCCCCCGAGGCACTAGGTTAGTCCCTTAGGGCTCGTTTCTTCATATCTATTTGTCAGTTTATCCATAATAAGTTGATCCTTTATCTGATTGGGGGCAAGTCCTCGACCTGGTTACGGAATTGAATTCTTGAATGCCACATGTTCTAAGAGGACACCAATAAGGATTGTGATACCTTTCACTAGACACGTATGCGCAACAAAGAACGCTTCCAAACAAAAATCTTGACGCAAAACATCAACCTATCCCAAGCAAAACAAAACAAGGACCAAAACATTCCAAATGATTTTATCTATACTATGGAAAGAAAGCACATCTAATACAAGAATGTTTTGTGAACAGGTTAAGTTACAGAGTCTTGATTTTTGTTATTATGTTTTTCTATGCTATTCGAAGATGTCAAAAACTAGAGATGCTATGATGGGGGCATAATCATTTTCTTTGTCTTCTATTTGTGGATCAATCTTTATTAATGTGATGACTTTTGTACAACGACATGATCAACAAAAGATCATTGAGGACTTTAGAGGTCTAAACATGAAAAGAGGCAATCCTTGTTTGTCGAAACGCAAGAAATACTTAGGTCATCTAGATTCAATTTTGACTAGATGCTTGTATCAACTTTCTATATCAAAATCCATGTACGTAATTCTTAGGTCATCTTGGTTTAATTATACCTAGATGCTTGTATTTTCTTACAACATTTGAAAACGCAAAAATACCAAAAAGAACCCGATGATGAAATAAGACTTCAAAATACTTGGACTATTAAGATGACATATATCCGTATCCATTATACATCCATAAATACATCCATTTACATTTTGCATACCATCCATCAATAAAGATTTGATCTGCAGTGCCAATGTTTACAAAATCTTGTGAGTCCTTCTGTCGAGTCACTCTTCTATCAACATTCTCCTTTCGTCTTTCTTTGTGTCTCCCATTGTGTCATTTCTGCGTCGACTGCGTACACTTGGACATAACAAAAATAGGGCATAATTTGCATATCATAACACATGAGATAGTCATTTAACATGATTATTTCATTTGCATACATAATAGTGCATTAAATCTTCCATATACATTTGCATCAGCATAACATAGTGCCGATAGAAAATTCAAAAACATAGACAAATACATGTAGATCATCTCATAAAAATACATAATTATATAGATAACATTCACATTTGCATATTAGATCATCGAAAATCATCTAAGTCTGCATTAGATCATCATCATATCAGAGTCCTAGAATCATATGTAAGCATCATAGTGTAGAATCATAAACTGCATTATCATATAGACATCAACAACAAAGTGTGCACCCATATAGACATCAAAAGTAAGGGGCATACATTAGACAACACATAATGCATGTAGACCATAACATAAGCTGCAACATCATATAAATATAACATCAATATGTCCAAGTGTACAATATCAAAGTCCATCTGTGAGCCAAGTCATAAAAGGTATGCATACATCACAAATATAATGATACATGTATCAGTAACCATACAAAATGATATAAATACATACATATTGGGCTATCCATTAGCCATCAAAAATGTGTGTATACATCACAAAATATCAGTACAAGTGTAATGGCTAGCCCTGCTACTGTGGGACACTGCTCCCAACATTGTCCTCTCCACCTCCTCTACCAATCCTTGACTGTTGTGGACCCATAGCAGACATTGCAGATCGTGAACCCCCTTCCCTCTGAGATGTGCCTGCTACAGACTGGCTCTTGTAGCTGGGTGCCTGTTGATCTACTGGCATAGCCCCGTGATATAGACCCCTGTAGTATTGAGTCTGGGCCCGCACTCTAGCAAGCTCACCTTGAACCTACGTAAATTGCACCTGAGCCTGTTGTACTTGAGTAACTCTAAATGTAGTGGCTGCATCAATACCCAAGGTAGCTAAGGCTGAATCTCTCTCCAGTCTAAGAGTTCGCACCCTCGCTAGTGATGTGTCTCACTCAGCAGTGAGACCGGATATAATCCCTACGTCCGCCTCCCTTCGGGACTCTGCTGCCCTAAGCTGTGCCCTGAGCTATTTGACCTGACCCCACAACATAGTAATAGCCTGCTATTGTAGGTCAGGCTGGGTGGGAACCTGTGGAACCTGTACTTGTGCATGCACCTGTACCTATGCATGCTGCTGTACAACTACCTACTGGGGCACCTGCTACGGTGTCGGCACCTGTATCTGCTGTGCAACCTGCTATTGTGCTACCTGCTGCTAGGAAGGTCCCTCCCCAACTCTCCTCCTCTATCTCTGTCTACCTACATCTCCACCATCCCCTCCTCTGCCTCCATCCTCTCCTCCACCTCCATCCTCTCCTCCACCTCCATCACCTCTGTCATCTCCATCTCCTCGTCCTCCTCTCCCCCTCCGTTTCCTCCTTCTCCTACCTCCACCATCCTCATCATCTAAATCCACCTCCTCCAGGCAAGGAGCTAACTCTCTTGGTCCTAAATACCTCAAGAATAGGTGGGCGGCAAACCACTCCTCATAGTTGGGGGTCATCCCGGCGTCCACTACCTCCCTCCTCATCGACCAAGCCTGGTAGGGTATTTGAAAGAAATCTTCTCTAGCCTCCTCATAGGAAGCAACTGGGCACCATCTCAACTGCTCTGTGTGTGTCCTGGCAAACTGTGCCTGCCCCTGTGGCCGACCCTGCACTCTCTCAAACTGTCTCTGCACCTGACTGACTATCTGCCTCTCCAGAATGTGACGTGTTCTCCCAATCAACCACTGAGTCTGAAAGCAATAAGGGAGCTCATCATCCTTGTCATCCCATGGCTCACAATCTATGTATGGACACCAGATAACTCCATCCACATTATCCAGCGCATGTCTCCAGTACTCAAGCTTTCCCAGCTTATGATAGGAAATAACACCTGCATAACCATATGAGTAAGGGCCCCCTCATTGCCTAGAAAACATGCAAATGGGCCGAGTGATGGCTATGTGCTCCCATAACCAGAACTATAATAGCGAGACACCTATAGACAAATTGGCGCCTCTGTGGTAGACCACCTGATGCATGTCGTGATACAAGTGAGCCAAAACAAACACCCCATGCAAAGTGGGTGCCCTCTGTAACCTTCCTCTCTAAAGTCCTGCCCCAGCCAATGGGGAACCCATGCGACCTCCTGTCAGGGCATACCACACCCCCGATCAGTCCTGTCACTATCCCCGGGAAGTAGTCATAGTAGTCATGTATATTCTGGCATGAGATCACCTAACCCTCTAGCTCTGGATCATCAAAGACATGCTTGCACTCCGCTAGTCCGGCATCATGTTGAGACTCGTACTCCATGAGCTCGCCCTAGATCGGTAAGTGCAGGATCATGTAGACATCCTCTAAGGTAATGGCCATCTCATCGGTAGGTGGGTGGAAAGTCCCATCCTCGCTATGGAAACACTCCACCGTAGCAGTCAGCAAAATGAGGTTCGCACGAACCTCAGGCATAAAGTAAACGTAGTCCAAACCCATCGTACCAAGTGCCTCCCGATCAATCTCTATGAGCATATACCACTACAACATCAACAAGGGAAACTGCTCCCATGACATGAGTATATCACGAATGTCCTCCTGCAATCAAGCAAAGCAATGCGTCAACCATAACTGTATCAAAGCAAACCTGCTCAGCTATCAAACTATCCTATCACTTAACATATCAAATTGATCAAAACAAGCATATCATCTCTTGTCTAGATTCTAACAATCTCAGAGATCACTTATCAATTGACGCATCGATCGAGATGCCAATTGAGTCAATTTCGCTAAGTAACTAAGTATCAAAACATAAATGCGCCGAACCAGGTTGCAAATGCGTAGTATCAAGGCAAATGTGCCAAACTTTTGAGCAGATGTGCAACTCTAGCACAAATGCACAGCTTTACCTAATAGATGCGTCGAACAAACAAAAGCGCATCTGCTTGTAACGCATGTGCAACTTCCTAGTGGATGCGCCAATTTGCAACACAAATGCCCAGAAGTAGCACATGCGCTAATTCATATTGCAAATGCACCAAACCGTAACAAATGTGCCGTTTCGGGAAGCGTATGCACTGAAACATGATTTGGGGCATTCATTCAAGCAAGTTTTCCCTCACATTTATTAGCCTAATAAATGACCCTAGGCGAGTTTTGTCGAACTACATTCCGGTGGTCCTACCTCAACTGGCTGCCTAAACCATCGAACGTGCTCAAATCGGTGCTCCTCGCGTGAAATATCCATATCTATGCTAACTGCTCTAGCTCCTGTGCTCTCCTAAGTCTAAAGGACCAATCAACAAAAGCCAAGTGTGCAAATGACTAGGATTGTGGACCCAACTTCTATATATAGCGAGTAAACCCTAACTGGCTGTGTGGTGACTGTGACTACTTCCCAAGATCTTTTCCTCCCGTTTCTCTGAACCGTAGCCCATTTTCTTCATCCTAACCTATTTTTCACCTTCCTCATCATGAGATTGTCCATCTCACGTCCCTTCTGCTTTCCTTCCCGTCCAATCTCCCAAGGGGGAATCCTGTTGTTAAACTTGTACCAAGGGCAAACTGGGGCATGCATCATTATCAGAAAATCTTATTATTTGAAACAACGTGATAAAACACATTGCATCAAAGAGGGGCAAAATGTATACACTTAAAATGATATGACTCTGTCTAAATAAATATTCTTAATATTTATTCCATTTAATTCCTCTATCAATAAATAAATAAATCAATTTATTTATTTGTTTCATATTCTTACCATTAATTGAATAAATTACCTTTATTTAATTAATTTCATCGAAATCAGCTTCATTCTTCCAAACAATTAAATAATTTTTTTTATTTAATTAAGTCAATTTGTTCCTTCAAATTTAAATAAATCATGCAAATTTATTTAAATTCTCTCAATCTCTAAAAATAAAATATAATCAAATATTTTATTTATTCTTCTATCTTACACAAACAATTAAAAAAATTTATTTATTTAATTTGCTTTCTTATCTTCTAAATTCCTCAAAAATCTTCCAAATCTTCTAAAAATAAATCTTGCTCATCATGCACACAAAATTAAATAATTTATTATTTAATTTCTCTCAAATCATGCAAAAGCAAATCACAAGTTGAGTTAATTGATTTAATCAATCTTGTTTTTATCAACAACTCTTAAATTAGATAAAAATCATTCTAATTTATGAAAGCAAATCTTATCTTTGCCATGAAAGTAGTTAACTCAAACAAAACAACTTTTTGTGTGACACATGTCATGTGTACGTTTGTCATGAGTTCTAGATTTATCTCCTCCGTCGATCTTCTTATTCTTTCTACATTGTTGATCTTCTCTCTCACAACTCTATAAATACAACCCTATTCCTCCATTTCTATCATCCAAGCTTTTAGTAAACTTACTCTACAGAATTAACAGTGCGCCTTTGGCACCCAAATCCATCCATAGCTTGCGATCACCCTTTTTATTGTATCGAAGCTCCTCTTCCTTACAAGAAGTATCATAGCCATCTCTCCATTGTTGTCTTGAAGAACAAAGCAAGGAAGTGTGCTTTCTGAGGGCTTCATGCACATAAAAAGATCGATTGAGAGTAGGCGAACAATGGAAGTTGTGAAGTAACAAGGTTTGCAAGGTTTGTTCTTTGTTTTTGAGTCTTTGTTATTTGTAATTTCTATTGAGTTATTGGATTTTATTAATACATTGATATTGATCCATATTTTCCCATAACAAGTAGTACTAGATGAAAGAGGTGTGGAAGTGTGGTATCATACGGGTATGGGTAGTAGGTTTTGGGAGAAAAGTATCTAGGAGCTAGGCCATAAGGTGGAGGGTAAGTGGAAAAGGGCTAGGTGCTAAATGGTGGGACACTAGTGGCCATGTTACTATGGAAATGAGTAGTGGTAGTGGAAGTAGTAATAGTATAAGATGGATCTATCATAGAAGTTGAGGTAGGGTTAGATGCACTAGTCACTATAGAAGAAGTAAGTATAGAAAAAACTAATTGGAAAGTCTCTAATCCATACGGTTTACTTGCAAACATATCTCAAAACATATCTGCTAGTTGTGTCAAATTCTTTGCATTAGCCAAACTACCCAAATCATTTGCAATTTTTTTATTGTTCGCATGAACATCATGATCATACTTCTCATTGTTCTCATTATGAGGATAGGAATAGACTTCATTCTTATTGATTTGAGCCATGCTAGAGTTTAGACAAGCAGTCTTTCTACGTGGCATAAACAAAATTTATGAAAACAAAGCTCAAATGCCCACTTTTAGATTGAAAAATCAGAAATATCAATGGTATATCAGATCTGAAAATGAAACCCTAATGCGATAGCCAAGGGTGGGTAGAGGGTGGAAGGTGGATGAAAAATATATCACAATAAAGCACACAAACCCTAATAGAAAAATATACATTAATGAGACACATGGATGCAAAAGGAAATTCAGATTTGAAAATATTATATAATCTAAAAAGAATACAGATCTGAAAATCCTAATTTATTATAAAACCCTAAAAAGAATGTTGGGATTTGTAGGATTTGTCAGGGTCACCAAATGAAAAGGAAAATAAATTTTCATTAAGAGTTAATACATGCTAATTAAATAAATGCAATCAAATAAGCACAATCAACTTAGATTGACTAATAATTGAAAAATTAGTGAATTAAATATGTTATTTTGGGAAAATAAATGAGGAGATGAAAGGTATTTAGCTTGATTTCCAAATGGATAAGATTTTGGAATTTGCCTAATGTTAGACATGGAAATAGTGCCTCCTTCAATGAATTGCCTTGATGTTTGTGTTGCATTTTTGCTTTGTCAAGGGACAAGATTGTAGATCTAAGACAAAGTTGTGGTTGTAAATTTATACTTTGGGTATGGATTTGTCTTGGCAAGCAATGGTGTTTTGCTTTGTAATTTCATCTGATGTGTGACCTTTTGCTTAATTATTCTTGAATGTTTGAGAACTTGTTGATATTTAAAATTACATCAACCGATGTCAATTAGTCATAGGGATGCAAGTTCTCCCAGATCAACCCTTGAAAATTGAACAAGATTGAAAATAATAGGCAAGTGCTTAAGTATGTAGATTTGCTACTCCTTTTATTGCACCAAATTGAAATGTGTCACTATTAATTGCTCTCTAGAATTAATGATTGCTTAATCCTTTACGATGATTAGAATGAATGTATTGAATGTCTTTAAATATTAAGACATCATTAAATTGCATAAACGTGTGTTCAGTTGGCTTGAGGAGGGAGAGTGAATGGATCAAATTTGGATTTTGAATTTAAAAATGCAAGGGGACAAGTTCATGATTGCAAGGTTGCCCCCACAACTATAGACTTGTCCCAAAATGGGCCGAGTCAAATATGAGTGGCAAATAATTGAATGGAGGTAGGTGCATAGATAAGTGGGTGGATAAAGACAATGTATAAAAGTGTGTTTGTAAAATGGATAGGGTAGGACTAAACATATAAGAATATGTGTGTATAAATGTATAAAAGGTTAGGGGAATGTCTCCAACTTCGCACAAGATTATGTCATCTGTCACTATATGTTGATATCAAGACATTACTTCAAAATGCACATGAAACTAGATGGAAATGACATGAGTATGCAGAAAAACAAACCAAAACTAATGTGAAAAGCACAAGGGATTATACTTTAAATTATTTGGAATTTACAACCTGCTATCACTTAGATTTGCACCCTTGTTTGACAATTCAAAGATACAATGGGAATGATCTCAAGGTGTGGGACCTTTCTGTCCGAGATCAAACCTCTAGATAAAGGGCTGGTTCCTTGTTTGAAATGTGATTCACATGTGAAAACTAAACTTATTTCTATTCTAACATTCATCAATGAAAAGGGGAAGAGAAAATAATTGAAATACAAAGTGGTGATGCACCAAATAGGTTTGAAAAAATTTTGTATCAAATTTGCATGCACAAAATAATCTTAAACAAGTGATATACTTGCACAATAATCATGAAAATCTTTGCAAAGGTGAAGAAAGAGAATTGAAATCATAAGGAACCAGTGATTCACAAAATAGAATTTCAGTATTCCAATAGTGCACAATGTAAAGTATATGACAAAGGCAGAAAAATCACCGATTTTATTGATCATAAGGCAAACTATGGCTGATACAGTGTTTGATACAGTAGTTTCTTCTAATAATCAGAGATATTTCTCATTACAAAAGCATATTTATCAAGTACAAACATGTTTGAGAGAATATAGGGAGTCTTCTTGGTGGAAAATAAAATATAATTGCTTCTTCAAAGTCTTAGTCAAACCTCCTAGGTGCTGGGTAGACATTTCTCCTGCTTTTACTCCTTGAAAATGATGTAGGACCATCCGTTTCTCTAAAGTTTTGGGTTTCTTTGTCTTGTCTTGTTCTGGTTTTCGGGTTATTGTACCCAAGTTTTTGGTGTGCTTTGTTCAAGTCTTATGACTTTTTCGGTTCATTGGACTCATTGTTGCTTTCATGTTGTCCTTTGTTCTGTTTTGTTGTGGTCTTGTAGCCTCCATGGCTTGTCTTGGAGGTCCTTGCCAAATATCACATTTGAATATTCGAAATTATAGAACGAAGCATTCCTTACTACTCCATCTTATGCAAAGTTTTCAAAGTATGGTGATGTCTCCACCAAGACTCAAGGTTGAGTTATACATTATGACCTCTAGGCAGTCAAAATGGTGATGTACACACCCAATCATTGAGCCACACTCAAGAAAAAGAAAAAAAATTCAGTTATAGATTAGGTGCGTTCATTTGAAGAGTCAGTTCCATGGCTTTTAGGAGGTTTTTGGGGGAACAGTTTTCGTTTTGGAGGATGCTTTGTTCTACAGTTTGAAAAAGTTTGGGACAATTATCTTTTGGATGGTGTGGTGCTCTGAACATCGAGAAAGGAATAGTAAAAGAGTATTGGAAGGCGCGGAACAGCTGAAAAGGAAGACTTCGGGCATTGCAGCTGAGGCAGGGTTGATGAGTATAAACAGAGGTCTAAACGAAGCTTGAAGTCAATAGACAATTGTGCTTAGATTGTAAATTTCATCAATGTATGTGAATAAGAAACCGATGGGCATCTTAGAAGATATACCTCTTTCTTGTGGACGTGAATGAGGTCTCAATAAGGGTGTAAACATAGTCAAACTGGGTTAGCAAGTGATCATTGCACCAAGTGAAACAATATTCTTTGAGTGGCACAGGGATTCTTCATCAAGACTCCTAAATGCACCATCAATGACCTCTTTTATGACCTAATAAACAACCTTATCTCATATCCTGCTTCTCCACATTGAGCACTTTGTTGGTATCTTGACATGTCATGACAATTTCAATAAGGTCATAAAGAGAGTCAACCATACCTTTGAGAGGATGGACAAGCCTTTTATATCTAGACGAGCTCCAAAAGTTGAAATATACAGTACCGTGTCCCACTTTTTGGCTAAAGTAGGATATTGAAATCAACATTTTAAACCAAATTCTCACTTTTTGACACATATAGCAACTAAACCGTTAAAAATTTGAAGATGATATGAACTAGTGATTTTTGAGATTTTGTGTGTAGATTCTAAATGTATTTTTAAAAAAAATTTAAGAAATAATTTGTGATTTTTTACATAACTTTTAATAACTTATTTTTTATAGTTAGCAACATTTTTAAAAAGTAACCTTTAAACCGTGTACATCATAATGTTTTTTTATAGAAATGATCAAATTATAAAATTTTAAACATAGATTTGTATCACCAATATCTAGTGCACATATATTTTTTCATAATTTTTTGTTACATATATTTTTTTATTAATTTTTGAAGTGAGATTAATTATAATTCAAACATAGGTTTATACCATACAACATAACTTTTTCTTTATGTATCCAAATTAATTTGTTTTCTTTTTGTTGAAACAATGACATCAATACCTAATGTGCAAATATTTTTCATTATTATTTTTTTCTTTTTTTCCATGTGTGTGGAATAGAGACCTTGATGTTCAATGAAAAACCTATGTTCACTAGAAAATAGAAAATAAATGTTGGTGTCAACCACCGAGCCTAGGATCACAACCTGCAAATAAATCTTCACAGACGAGAGAAACAACACGAGGCTATTTCACTAGAGATGAAAATACTGAATGAGATAATAAACTATAATACACAAGTGCCCTTCCTTTATTATTTGGCATATCTAGTTGGAGAGGAATCGTAGGATTTTTCAAGATGTGTTGTTGGTGGCCCATCACTTGTGGTGGAAAATTCTTCATTCTTTGGGAAACTGTTTCGGTAAATTGTGATTTGATGGAAGCTGTGGATCCTCGAGAAGTTGTTTGCTACAGTTGTCTTCATCTTCCTTCTCAACAAGGTTGTTTCATGAGAAATAAATGTCGACACCCTCTTTGGAAGATAAATAGGGAGGGGCGTTGGAATCCTTCTCCTCAAGGAGTTTTGAAACTCAACATGGATGGTTCTTCTCGGAGAAACCCTCATCATGGTGGTACTGGTGGAATTGGTCAGGATAGCTCTGGGTCTATTCAGTTTATCTTTTCAGTTTATAAGGGTCTTCATTCTATCAATTTGATAGAGGCTCTTGCCATTTTATATGCTGTGGAGCGCGACTGTCATCTTGGGTGGAGAAGGATCATTTGTGAGTTTGATTCCTAGGTGGTGGTGAATTTGTTGAATAGACAACATTTAGTTGATGTTAGTTGGCATTTAGATTTGGTTGTTAAACATATTCTTAATCTGTGTGATTCTTTGGACTCTGTTACTTTCATGCATATACCTAGAGAATGGAACGGAGTTGCGGATTGTTTGGCCAAATAGGCCTCTGATCACATGGAAAAATGGAACATTGTGGATTGGGGTTAATTACCCCTGGATTTGTCTCAAAAGTTGGACCATTTGGTGGAGTTTGACAGGGCTATGTAATGCCCTTGCTTTGTACTTCTTCTTATTTGAATAAATTTTTACCCCTCTTTTAGTCAAAATACACAAGTGCCTATTTAAAGGCAAAAATATTAGTCGGTAAAAGAAATAACTGACACAACTATCAAAACTAAACTGCACCTGACTATGCATTATGATGCATTAAATGTTGGTTGCCTAAGTTAAACTTAAGCATGTGAAAATGGTAAAAAACATTTACTCCAACACCTCCCCTTAAGTGCAACTTAGGGAGATTATTATGCAATATGAATATGGGTCCCGACTACACAACCATGTTAGGTACCCATTTACAATGCAAAAAAGAATCTCTCACAAATGGAGAAAAGGAGAAAAACCATGTGGGAAAAAACCCCACTCCAAAAGAGGGAAAAGAAAACAAAATGATGCATGGATGGAGGACTCAATACCACGCCCCAAGGACTACATACATCATGTATATACAATCAATGACCCCCCCATAAGAGGGAAAGAGAGAGACTATGTAGCCCCCCAACAATGTGTAATCGCTTGCAAAAATGGTAAGTGCCTGAAGACAAAACATGATCCAATGTTGACAAACAATTTGTCTTCCTTTTGGAAGAAACCAAACCAAGTACAAGTGCATGTATGCTTCCCATTTTGGATAGGAATTAGCAAGTGAAATCCAAATGTAGGATGATGATGTCTCTGAAATCTGCTCATGTGTCGCCAAGACCTTGGAAAATGATGCCATAAACCAATCAAGAACATGCCCAATCATAATAGAAGGTGACAAACAAGGTACCACTGGAAACTAATTTTGAACATTCTCCAAAGACAGAGATGGAGTGACAACAATTGTACCATAACTATCATCAAATAGGAAAATTAATCCCTCAAATGTGTCTTCCAAGTCTGAAAGATGAGATTCCACGAACAATGAACCAATGTCCGGCAAATACGAATCCCAATCAGGAAGACAATGATAATCCTATTGATCAGGAATGATGGAAGGTGGATCAATTATCTTTGACAAAGAATCAAGAACCTTTGAAGCAAGTGCAACCTCATTTGAAGTCTCAAAAACCTCCAAAGGATCACAAGCACGGTTTATCTTCTCTGAAGAACAAAGAGACACATTGGAATTGGAAAGAGGGTCTTTGAGAGATGGCAGAGGATCATGATCTCCATATGATTCTCGAATGTAAGTCCAAAGAGCATAAGGGCACTCAAAATGAACAAGTGATTCCAAAAGTTCATCATCTACATGCTCAAAAATGACTCTAAAGACTTTAGCCTTATAACCTTTCCAAATACAATACTCACAAGGTGTCACTGGAATAGGAACATCATTATATAGATAGGAGAAGAGATTTTGCTCACTAAGATAAGTGAGGATAAAATCACTCCACTATTTAAAATTCCATTTCTCCAAAGAAACCATTATAGCTATCAATTCTTCAAAAAATCAAAGATAGCTTCTCAAAAAACTTCCAAAGAAGAAAAGAATTAAACCTGATTTGGTGCAATAAAAGGTAGGGCCAATTTCCTGATTTCCATGTTGACACCAAACAAACTCCACTGAGCACCAAAAAAGCCTTCACGATCACTTCATGTTAACAAGGCAAGTGTCGGCATATATAAAGGGCAAATAAAGCTCTGCAGGAGCGATGTGGGGCTATAGTCCCAAATCAACAATGCCCAATGTAATCTGTACGGGCCCACCTTTAGGCTTTCACTACGCACAACAAACCCTAAGGAAAAATATAATTGCAAACTTTATAAAATATTAAAATTTACTCACCGAAGAATGTATTGGTGTTGGATGCCATAGAAAAACATTGGCAATTCACTTTTATTCATCAAATGGTGGATACAATGATGTGGACATTGCCATGGCCGCCTACAGCTCGGAGCTTAAGTACCTGGCCAACCCCATGACCACCCACATCCATAGTGTTGAGCAACACAACCAGGACATCAAATCTCTCACCCTCATTTCCACTCGCAAGACATAGGATTGCGGCCTCCCAAATGAAATAAAGGCAAAGCTCTTAAATGTGGTCACACTAGTTCCCATTTACATATACCTAGAATCCACAAAACACACACATTGCCTTCTATAGTATTTGACGACGGGTTGGGCAGGCATGTTATTGATCAGGTAAGTCTAGCGCCTAAGCAACTTTTTGCCACTGTATACAAAGATATCCCACGCCCTTGTTTGAATTCCCGACAATCCTTCAAGTGTCAAAAAAATAGGGATGATCCTATGGCTTCCAACTTCAATGCCTTCAGACTTGCAAATGGTGATGAGATTCAATATGCCAGCCAAAGATAAATTCATAGAATATGGTTCTTTATGAGAGCAGTGGCTAGTTCACCCTACACAAATGGAATATCAATCTGCAGGATAAATAAGGATCTCAAAAGCTTCTGATGAAAAACTCTCAACAGAAGGAGGGCAAAATGGGAGGCTCTGATACCATGTTAGTGTCAACCACCGAGCCCAAGATCACAACCTGCAAATAAATCTTCATAGACGAGAGAAGCAACACAAGGCTATTTCACCAGAGATGAAAATATTGAATGCGATAATAAACTATAATACACAAGTGCCTATTTAAAGGTAAAAATATGAGTCAGTAAAAGAAATAACCAACACAACTATCAAAACTAAACTACACCTAACTATGCATTATGATGCATTAAATGTTGGTTGCCTAAGTTAAACTTAAGCATGTGAAAATGGTAAAAACCATTTACTCCAACAATAAATATAATAATCAAATAAAATATATTTAAAATCATACTTTTTGGAAATCTTATACTAAGGGCTACATACTTACAAAATATAATTTCTAAATAACTTCATTTGATCCCTAAAAGGTGAAACAAAACTGGTTTTTTGTCATCATTTTGATAGGTGTGGAGGAGACTCCATCGAGGTTTTGATTTAAGACTAGGGGGTTCTTTCCAAGGGGGTTTGGTTTAAGGGGGTTTTATCTAACCCCCTTCAATTAAACCCCTTTAGATGGAACCCCTCAAAGCTTAAATCATTATTTTTTCTAAAAAATGTGATTTCAGACAAAAATCAGGAGCTCCCAAGTTCGGGATTCAGTATTGTGGGATCACCTAGTGTGTATTTCAACACTCGGTCTTAGTCCATGTGACCAACTTCTCCATCATCTGTACATGTTCTTTGACCATAATTTTGGGTGTTTCTTGGCTTCTTTGCAAACATATCTATTGTATTCCATCAAACTTGAAAGATCTTTCTAGTTAGGTTGTCCTCAATGAGTTCTTTTCAAACTTATTTATACTCTGCATCTTTCTCGAGGCCTCTATCAAACATTTCACATGTCTTCCATACATATTGGCTTTGTATTTGAGGGCATGAAAATGCTGTTTAAATAGGGGAATCAGAGGTTTGGGAGACGTTAGGAACAATTTGAACAAATATGGAATGGCGTCAGGGCTTAGGAGTGCAGTAGGAGCTTTTCAGAGATTTCATGCCCATCAGGAACCATCAAGACTTTGGGGTGGACTAGGAACTTTATCAGAGATTTCTAAGGTTCTTGGAACCATCAAATACTCTGATTTCTTTTTTGATTCTTTTCATTATTCTCATATCGGCATTCTCGGGACACTTGATCTTGCCAATTAGTTCTAGAATGTTGGCGAGTTCCGGGTCACTTGGAACTCATTTATTTTGACATTTTAACAAAGAATTATAAGTATTTGAATCTTGTCGGGGATTCACTAGAAACTAAGAACTTATCAGAGATTTCCATGTTTCCTGAAACCATGTGAATCCATGACAGTTGTGTATTACATTGCAAGGATCAACAATAAAGAGGGTTCTCGGTACTATGGAAACCTCCAAACAGGGAGTTCCCAGTATACTGGAAACCTTTGACTTCTTCCTAAACAAGCTATAAACTCTGAAAATGAAAGAAAAAAGTTAAGGAAACTTAGAAATCTTTAGAAAAGATTGAATAATTAAAGACTAAAACTTATAAAACAAGGATACTACCTTATAAAAGATTAAAATAACCATTAAACACTTCCAAGGACATCTCAAGACTATTTGAGTCCGGAAGACTAAAATAAGTCAACACAACCCATCACTTATTTTGAGGTTCTTATATAGAAGAGGAAAGACTCTTAACCTTTCAGCCATCTACTTTGAAGAATAACTCGTCTAAAAAACAATTTTAAGCCTCAATGGATATGTAGTTCCTTAATGGATACTTTTGACAAAATTCTCCTCCTTACACATACTTCATTAATACCTCCAACATTTAATGAAATTATACTTTGGATGTTAACCAATTTTTGATGAAGTATGAGGGAAGTTAAATAAGGAACATAGGGCCAAGGATAAAACACTTACAAACAACCTTGATTGATAAGAGAAGAGTGCTAGAGCCAAAGGACATGAGGACAAACATGGCAATGATTGCAAAATGGAGGACACCTGGCAGATTGCATGAGACACTATTGATTGCATGGTAAAAGTGTCATTTTGCATGTAACCATGTAGTGGCTTTTTAGCTAATTATTGAGAAGCGATCATTGGGGGATCACCCTATACTATATGTAAAAGCCTCATTAGATAGCATGGAGTAACATAACAGGGGAGATGTTTCTGGTATAAATCCAGAGCTTGCATGTAGCCATTATGACTGTAGAATACTATTACTATAGAAAGTAATGCAACTGTTTATCTATTGCATGATTTTATTACTTGTTAATGGCATTTCTTTGTTAATTCTGTTATCTTTGCTTCTCTGAATAGATAGTTAACATTCAATATTATAGTGCATTTTCAGTGCATCCCATTGATCAATTAAAGAAGATGCCATATACATTTCTCCTTCTCAGAGCTTCGGAGATCTTAGTGAAAGTAGGTCTACCCTCCCTGTTCCGCCTTCAAATGGGTTCACTACAAAGCAAACATCCTTTGGAGTCAGATTCTTCAGGCAAAGTGGGAATTTTAGTGGCACTTGAGGCTCTTGTTAGACAAATAGTCTAACGTTCATTGATCCTCCGGATCTAATGTTACAGACATGTTTCTTCCTAAGAGATCCTAACAGTGTGTGGTTCTCCATCGGCACACATTTCCAAAGCCGTGAGACCCTTAGAAGTGGAAATATTCGAGTGGAATCTCCTAAAAAAGATTCTTCTGATCGACTTATGCTTGTAGATTCTTCTGATCGACTTATGCTTGTACTCCTGCTCACTAGCCTTCCAAATTTTCCTTCTTGGTTGTGCCTAATCAAGTTTTCCAACTACAAACATCAACCGCCTACTACATGCCCAGATTCCATTTTTGTCAAGCACACGTGCCAGGGGAATATCTTATCTTGATGACCACAATTATTGAAACCAATTTAACTTCACGAGCTGATCCAGCGGTTTCCCTTCACTAGATCTCACGACCATACCATTTTCGATTAACGGACTCCTCACTGATTTTCCATAACTAGTTTCTACAAAGTGTTAATACTTTTACCTTTAGTGCCATGGTGAAGCCTAAAGAGTCTTGCTTTTGAAGTATGTTTTATCACCTGTTGAATCACATCTCTCAAACTAACATGCAAACTGTGTACACTTTATGAGAAGGGTCCAAACAAAGTCCCAAATGAGAAATCAGTTAGGTAGTGGTTTTGTTCGTGTATAATTCTCACTCCAACCAAGAACAAGAAAAGACTATTCTCTTTCCACAACTTCCTTAGAGTGGGTAAACACAACATTCACTATAACGTCAAGGAATGAGCCTTTTGTTGTGTGGGACTTTGGAAGTCCACTTGTTATAAATCAATGGAATGATCTTCCAACATCCACACTAAAAGCATTTCCATTCTTTATAGGAATGAATCAATTTCTCCTATCACACCTAAGATGTGGCAAACATGTATGGACTACATTATATTATAGGTAGTGATGTTGTGTTCAAGTTGCTCGTTGCTTCTCTCAAGAGAAAAGTCTTGGACTAGTTTTGAAGGCTCCCTCTTAGAACTATTATTGATTGAGACTCTATGGGCTACCTTTTCTATGAGTGTTTCATAGAGCATGGTGCATATCTATCTCTTTTGGAATAGTTCACCAATATCAAACATGCTCTCATGGAGACCCTATTCAACTTTAACTTATGTCTTAGTTAGACATATGAATGGGTTCCTGTTATAACCTAGACATAGCTATGATGGTACCACTTTCTTATACTATCTCCTAGATATAAACTTAGACATTGCTATGATGACTCAAGCTTTCAAAAAACCACTCTACATGATGCATTCAATTGTTCAATCTTAGAATTCCATATTTATACCTACTAGAATAACATGTAGAGCAACTAACATGGGATGCCCTTGCAACATACTCCCTAGGTAGAAAATAAGTGAGCTCTCGCTCACAAGTTGCTCACAAGTGATAGAATCACCCTTATGGCCATGACTTCGATATTTTGTTCCTCTTTGCCACTTGACTCCTCTTGAGTTATAAACTATCCTGCACCTAGCTCCAATACCTTTACTCCTTTTCGACTGTTACATCCCATGTGTTTCTACCATTTACTATTTACCTAGATTGGTTAATTTGATTGAATAATGAATGATTTTGAAATCTTTGCATTTATGTGTTTATGAATCTTGATTTGGAAAATATGAAGAAAAATGGAATAATGCAATGTCTTGTATTATATTTGATTATTGTTAGAAAATTGTATGAAGCAAATGGTTATATCTTGATCAGCTAACTACTATGATCTAAGTGGATGTAGGAACAAATTGCTCCTCCGAAAGGGATGGGAAGTATCACTCAGGAGAAGGACTTGGTCTGGTAACCCTTAGTAAAATTTAAATTGAGCAATCACACACACAACCCTATCTTGACCTAGGTTATGTCGAGTTAGTTGGGTAGTGGTAAGTGATTTAGGTTATGAATCTTGATTGCATTTTAGATGATCATGTGAGAACTGTGATTTAATTTGCATGTTGATAAGTTTACGATTGCATATACAAGGTTTATAGTGAAACAATTTTATGTTATGCATGTGTTTATGTGGTTGTCGTTCATGTCACCAATGTATGTGTGGATTCCATTCATTTGTGTCGTCAGTATGTGGGTTATGAGTTATATACAATTTTACAGTGATGATATATATATATATATATATATATATATATATATATATATATATATAGTCTCTCTCTCTCTCTCTCTATATATATATAATATTATTATGTTCTCTTAAATAACGAAAATACAATTTTCTCATTTTACAAAAAATGATTTTCATGAATATTGTTATTGTGTGATTAAATATAATATATATATATATATATAAAGTGACTTATATTATATAGGTTATAAAGTTTAAAAGGGCATGTAGCCCATAAAAAAGGTTAAGTAAGTTATAAAAAACATGAAGAGCGCTCCTTATAGAGCACGCGGCCCCCCTTAAGCCATTAAAGGCAGTGCATAAAGCACATGTCTTGAGCGCATGTGGTAAGGCCGTTAGGAGGCCGAGGCAAGTGGGGAACATTGCATATTTTTAAGCCTATGAAAGCGCTTTGGACTTGACCGTTGGGGAATGTTTTTAGAGTTCTAAACAAAATCATTTATGGAAAGTGTGACTTGGTCTTGAGCCCGTAAGGAATTAGAATTGGTTGCAGATTTTATTAAGCCTTCATTATTATTCCATCGTGATTGTGACTATTTCCTTTGAAAGCAATTTTTCTATATTTTAGGAAATGTGATTTAATAAGTGGCAACTTTATGGAGGATATAAATAGAAGTTTGACATTTATTAGGAATGGATATGTGTCTTGCAACTTCATTATTCTTTCGACACCTCAGAGTTTGTTGCAAATTAAGTGGAAAGGTGGCAATTTTCCTAGCTAGTTTGTAGCTAGATATCTCCTTAGGTTTTTGTATAATAGGGGGTGCTCTCCCTCATTTCTACACACATTTTTCAATCAAGAGCCTTCTCTTCTTGTTTTTGAGTCTTGAGTTAGTTTCAAGAGCTTTGTCATATTGCTTTTTGTGAGTTGTTCTATTTAGAGGAGCTCTCTCTCTCATTCGATTACACACAAGTTTTGCTAAGAGCATTCTTATTCTGCCATTTTCATTTTGAGTTAGCATTGAGAGTTTTTGCCATTATTGCCTTGAAGTTGTGAGGAGAGGTTTTGGAAGTTTAGGAGAGTTGTTTTACTTGGGAGGAGGTTTTAGTTCATTGCAAGGAGCTTAAGTGAGGGATGCTCATAGATTCATTTGGAGCTTATATCACAGGCATGGGGATTTATCTTTGATTATGCTTTTCTATTTGAAGGCATTTTGTGTCATTTGTTAATGTGGAATGCATTGTTGTTTATCAATGTGATTGTCTACCTGATTATATAATTGCTTATATATTTATATATATCTAGTAAGTGAAAATTGTGTTGTGAAAGCGAAATTAATCTCAATAATAGAGATTTGTGTCTATATGGGACTTTATGTATATTTATCAGTTTAAGTATGATTAGTTAATTGTATAAGGGGAAAGACAGTAAACTGTAATTTGCAAGTAGTGTTACTTTGACATAGGTGTCATAATGAAACTTGGGTTAGGTTAACCTTGGGATATGTGTTCCATAGAAGAGGGAGATAACCTAGAATAGAGTTTGATGTAATTGTTAAGTGGGGATATTCCTAGGATTTGTTGAGCCATGGGTAAGGGAATATTTTTGTATAGAGATTGTTGTCTTTCCCAATCGAGATGGAAGGGTGGGTGAATATGTGATGATGAAAACTTTGGCCAAAGTGGTGTAAATAGCTAACATTTACACTATCTAGTTTCACTATGATCCAGGTTTGCATTACTAAGTAGGGATGTCATATTTTGATGGTTGTAGCCATAGTATGATAGTACTAGTTAATGTAGGACACAACACCTTGCTCAATTTAGGCTTATATTTAAGGTTGTTATACCAATCTCTTCGTTGAAGGGTAGGGCTGTTTACCAGTTTGGTAAATGTGCGAGGGACCGCAGTTAGTCCGTGGTTGGAAGTAAATTGCTTGAGTGATGCTTCCCCTCATGCAGTTAGTGGTCGGGAATATTGAAGATAGACAAGTATACAATCATGTATCTCTATTTATCAGTTAAGGTCTTGAAGCTTGTATGTATATTATGAAAAAGTTGTAAAGATGATTATTCAATTCTTTTTGTGAGGAAATGAAATTTGATTTATGCAATGGGAGTTTGGAATATGTTTCAAATGTGCATTTAATCAAAGGAATATAAGGAAAAATTTTATTGCTTCCGCTATCAATATCTTGATTTATTTACTCTTAAGTTAAAACTTAGCTATTTTTACTTGGTAGAACAAGTGGCATGTTTCTCTTGGTATCAGAGCTCCAGGTTCAGCTCTGGAACCTATGTGCTCACTATGCTATGAGAGTCTAAAGTTGAAACTGGTTTTATGCAAGATGGCATAGTAGACTAACCAAGAAAATTGTCAGAAGTTCTATTATTCAACACTTACCAAGCCAGTGGTTAGGAGAGAACCAACTGAGGAATTAAGGAATCCATGAGTCAATTTAACTCTATTGAGGATGTAGAACGGAAAGATTTTGAGAGTTTGATTAAAAAGGTAAAACCTTGATCAAATGTTATTAGACTAAGAGCTCAGGAAGAGCAATGTCTATATGAATTCAAGATCACTTTTATATCTCAAGAACTTAAGGATGGGAAGATCCTAAAGTAATCAACCAGGTGCATAAGCAAATGAGTTTGGAAGATTTTAGAAATTGTATCAAACGATACGTAGATAAATTGGGTTCTTGTCTAACCCTAGAATGGATTGGAATGAGTCAAGAGAAATAAAATGATCAATGAAAGACAAGTAGTGATATATTGGCATAAAATGCCTAGAAAAATAGTACAAGACTTGGAAATGCTTTTGTTTACTAAAGATTCATGAGAAAACCAATTGCCATTTTCAAAGAATTGTGCATAACTGAAGGAGAATAAGAGTTCCCTTATTAACTCATTAAGCTTATTGGAAAAAAAGTGTCAATATGTAGTTGAGGATGTAAATGAAGAGGATCCTCTCGGACAATATTTTGATGAAAAGATTGGGATTAGTATCATTCTTTTGTTAAGAGTTTCGATGAAGTTTGCAAGATAATTCGTAGCAGTTGTAGGTGAAGTTATTAGTTATTTCATAGCATTTGGACAAAAGTTGAGAGCTATGTATTTGTCTCTTGGTGGAGATAGAAAGAATAATTACAATGAAGAATGAGATCATCACCGAGATATTTAGACAAGTTTGATTAACTAAGCTATTCTGGGAGGTAGGGAATAGAGTTTTGTAAATGAAAAAAAAAAGTGTGTGTTCCAACTGAAGTTCGTGTGTCGTTGTATCACCATCATAGAATATTGTCTAGGGGACGAGCGATAGATTTTCCACGATGTAAGTGTGGATGTGTTTTAATGTTTTGATTTTTGAGTATAGTGAAAGTCTTAAAAGGACTTATTTATTTATTGTGCTAGTAGCATGGTCTCTAAACCACTGTAAGTTTTTGGAAAACTTGAGTGTAATACAACAATCTACTCCCTTGTTAGTGACTTAGTCAGTCACATAGTACACAGTCAGTGTATCTTTTGATTTTTGACACTTCTTGAATTTTTGGTGGAATTCTTTTTTAATACAGTTTGCAAGAATTTTTCATTGTTTTATTCCTTTATTCTAGAATGGTCTAGCCACCAAAATTTGAAGGTTATTTATTTATGACCAGTTGGTCAAAATTTAATTTATTGAGCTCAAACTTTTGACTTATTGTTGAAAATAAAATTTCTTATTCTTTGATATTGATTTAAATTATTGAGGTGGCCATACTAGAATATTTTTGGTTGTTTTGTGCAATGTTTGCCTCTATCATGTCTTGGATGGGCCTTTTATGGATTGTATAAGGGAGTAAATTGTAGAAAATGCACATAGTATATTCCTAACTTTATGGATTTTAGAAACCTTGTGAGGTAGGAAATTCATTCTTAATCATAATCGGGTCATCTAGGAGTAACTAAATTCCTAGTCAATGAGAAATCTCTTTATTTCTAAAAAAAGAATGAAGAATGATAGCAAGATGTCTAGAATATGAGAGAGTCAAGGTTGAGTAAAGCACCCTATTGGGAATTGGTATCTATACGATGTTCCAAGAGTGGAAGTGACAAATCATTAGCCTAAACTTTGTAAAATCTTTAGCACTAGAAGCTTAGCTTTTTATAACTCGGCTTATCACTCTGAGAGAGACTATCAACTTTTAAAGCCACCTGCTTTTGGTCTCTCCAACCAAATCAGAAGCTTTACCACTTTCTAAGGATATGTCCTCGGAGTACAGTGTGAGTTACGCCATGTTGTTTAGGAATCCTCATGTTCCTCCTTTAGCAGAAGTAATTGTAAATTCTTTAAGTGATGATTCAGAGGAATAAGTTTCCCAAAATTAAGTATCTGAGGATAAAGTTGGGGGTTATTACCCATTCGAGGATAATCATGGACTAGAATTTGAGGGATATACTCCACTCAGTTATGTAGCCGATATTCAAATCCTTATGTATGTAAAGGAAAGTAAAGTGCTGTATCAAAAGCTTATGTATATGAAATCTTTCTTGGGCAAAAGCTTTGAATAAGAATGAGAGATTCTATTTGGAAATGTTAAAAGTTTTTAGAACATTGGGGAACATTCGTAGAATCTAATCTTTTAGAAACCCACTGGGTGAACTACCTTGTTAAGATGGTTAGAATAAAAATTAACTTTGTGGGGAAGCGATGAAGTATGATAAGGAGTTGAGAGTATGGGCACTAAGTTAGATCAAATCCTTGCAATGTTGATAGAAACAAGAGAGAGAGTCAGAGTATTAGAGCAAGGAAAGGTTCAAGCAGAAAAAGAAGTGCCTAACAAGGAAAAGTTTCTAGTAATGAATGAAGGAGAAAATTCTCAAGCTAGTAAACATGGGGAATGAAGGATCTCAATCTCAATCAGGTTCTGAAAGGATTAAGAAGAGGAGAATGGAAAAAGAGTTATTCTAGGACATGAGAAAATTTACTCCTCTGAAGTTCGAAGGTAGTACCAGATGCCTCAGGTGAAGGTTTGGGTGGAGTATTAATGCAGGAAGGGCAAGTCATAGTCTATAAATCAAGATGCAAAAAAAACCTTATGAACAAAAAAAATTATGCTTCATATGATTTTGAGTTAGCAATAGTTGTTCATGCATTACAGATATGGAGACACTATATGTTGGAAAAATCTTTGAATAGAAATCAAACCATCATGGTGTAGAGAGTCTATTTGTACAACCCATCTAAATGCAAGGCTAAGGAGGTGGTTAGAACTGATATTGGACTAAGATTTCAACCTTAATTATAACAAGGGAAACGAGAATAGGGTTGCCAATTCTTTAAGTCAAGGAAGGAATATATCTTCATTGGTAACTATCCTAATTGGCTTTAAAAATTAAGTATTGCAAGAATTCAAGGGTGATGAGTTCTATGAACAAACCAAGAAAGCACTCTTAGGTAAATGACAAGATAAAGGTATGAAAGATTTTGTTTTGAACCCAACGAGCTATTGAGGAATAAAGGAAGATTTTATGTACCTGATTCTGGTAAGTTAAGGAATTTGGTAGGGAAGGAAGTGTAGGAGTACAATCAACACTGAGAGGGGGGGGTGAATCAGTGTTGTGTGAATTTTCAAATCTTTTTACACACTTTAACTTTCAGAGCACAAGGAGAGAAAGATAGCATTGATCTGTCAAATACATATGCACATGACTGTGAATACAGAAAGAGAACAAAACTTCATACACAGAAAAGATTATGGCACAAGAATTGCATGAGTGGAAAACCCTCCAGGGGTAGAAAAACCACTCTAAACTACCTCACTGGCTTAACTGATCAAACATGCCTCACTGGCTACAAAGAAGCCTCACTGGCTACAATATGTGTCTCACTGACAAATGTTAAGGTCTCACTGACCTACAAGCCTCACTGGCATACTGTTTAGAAGCACCAGCTTCAAGGAGCACCAACCCCTATTACAAAACAAACTGAAAACACAAATTCAGAGGGTTTCTCTGTTTCAATACATAACATTTATTCTCTCTCATGTGTGCTTGATTCTCAACAACACTGCTTGATTTTCAACAACACTTCACAACTCTGTATATTTCATCTCTATGCTTTTTAATTCATTCATCAATGCACCTGAAAAACAACTTTATACAAGTTGAATATCTTTTCACCTTTCCTCTTCTGTATGAACTTCTCTCAATGAAGAACCTGTAAAAACTTTTCACCTTCTCTCTGCAATTTTTCTTATTTCAAAAATCAATCTCTTGTAATAAAAAAAATATTATTTCTCTGTCCATTTTAGAACCCTTTCATATTATTTGACATCTCAAATTATCCCTTGTAAAAATATGTAAATCTTCTTCAAAAATTTCGAAACCTTTCACTTACTCTGCACAGACAAATCATCTAAAACAATAATTAAGAAAAATCTTTAATTGAAATAAGATTTTTCAATTTGCTCTTGAAAGAGAAAATAAAATCTTTTTCTGATCTCCATGTGCAAAGTCAAACCCCTTCATTGAAACCATTTAATCCTGCAAAGAAAATATATTCTCTGTATAAACAAAATCTCTTTATATTCCTTCGAAGATGACTCTTCAATCTCTTCAATCTAATTTCTCTGCAACATTATTGACAAGATCATTTCATATTCTCTAACATTTCAATCAGGACATGTAGGAGAAAAATAAAATCTCTTTGAAGATTTAGTCTTTTCATTTTTATCTCCTTCTCTGCAAATCCTGCATTCAAATTCTTTATCCAATCTACCTTTCAAAAGAAAATCACCTCAAATTCTTCTCTGCAATTTTTCATAAAAAATCTTTACTAAATTCTTCAATTGTTAAAAAAAATTGCTTTTAAAAAGCAATAACCATCTCCTCATAAACTTCCTAATTTGAACTCATGCCTTTTTTTTAAAATAGAAATTTTATAAGTTTCTAAATTTTAGAAACAAAAACCATTTATGGCTACTTAATACTCCCTTAAAAAAAAACTTTTCAAGCTCCAAATGCATTTTATAAATACCAAAAAAAAAAAAAAACTCCATTAAATCGGGCTTTTGCCTTACATATCGGGCTCAAAACATTTTCAATGGTTTTTGAAAACTCAAAAAAAACTTAATAAACTTTATCTCTCCATTCGAGCTCTCCTCTTAACATTTGATGACTTTTGTTTAAGTCTAGTTTCCTTTTTAGAAACATTCTCCTCACTAAAATTTCGATGCTTTTTTTTGAAAACAAAAAATCTTTATAAATTCAAGCTCCCCAATGGATGTCTTTTGCCTTACCTTTCAAAAGAAGTTCTAAGTCTTGCTCGAGCTTTTTAAGGAATTTGAAAGTCTTTAAAAATTTAAACTAATCTGTTACTCATGAGAGAGACCGAGGGTGGCATAAGTTAAGAAAGGACCGGTCATATATTATGACATATGACCCCTCTAGCAGGTGGCATAAGTAACCTGCACTCGCAGGTCATTATCAAATTAAAACAAAAGTAACATTTGTTTATGATGGGTGCAAAAGAAATGAACTTAGGTTTTTAGGGCACCACAATGACACTAAGGATTTTAGGAATAAGCTTGAAAACTTAGGATTTAGAAATAGAGCTCATCAATGACCAACTTAGATATCAACACCACCATGCTAACAATGACTAACATTGAAGATGTATGAACCAAGAAGCAACATCCTAAATCTCATCATTGTAAAGCTCATCAATCAACATCAACTCAATGATCAACCAATTAACACCTTTAGTGACAACCAACCTTATGTCCTGATCTTAACAACCTGTTATGACCTCACATCTGATCTTAACAACCTGTGAAGAAATGATCAAACATAACAAACCAAATATGACATCTTTGATACTCCTACTCTGATCCTTTCATATGAACTCTCTCTAATCTGATCATTTCATATGAACTCACAACATTACCTGACGATTGACATCACTTGTTACTTTAACCATAAAGAACATTATGAACTCCTGAAGCTTCCTGCTTCATATGAACTCACAACATTACCTGACGATTGACATCACATGTCACTTTAACCATGAAGAAATCTCCTTCTGATGTCCTACAACAACTTACATCATCAACTGACCACACTTTTGACATCAATGACAATCTATCACTATCAGGAAGTACATCCTGGTGTCACTAAGATGTTAGGAGATGTTAAGCCATTATATTTCTAAAAGAAAATGAAAAGGATGCAACAAGATTTGTGGCAAGTTGTTTAGAATGCTAAAGAATAAAGGTAACACCTTTTATATCAGAGAATTTATCTGGTGGAGCACAGTGTTAGCTCACAAAATTGTGCAGGAAGTGTTTAGATTACACATAGTTCTTGAGGAGATTATCTCAGATAGAGATGCACACATAACAACAAGGTTTGGGTAAGTCTTCTTTTCAGCACTGGAAATTAAACTTAATGTAAGTATAACTTATCATTCTAAGAATAGATAGTTAAACTGAGAGAGTTGACTAGGTTTTGGAAGAAGATCTACCACTGGTGGGTTTTGATTATAAAAATTGCTATCTTTCTTCTTGAAACATTGGACAAAAGAAGATGCCAAACTCCTATAAGCTGAGTAAGCTAGAAGATAGGATTAACATTAGTCCAGAAATGTTGTCAGAAATGGAAGAATAGATCATGTTGATAAACAAAGATTGGCATAAAACTAATAAGAAATAGAGAAGTTATGCTGATGCTAAGTATATACTGAGACAATTCTCGTTTAGAGAATACAAGTTCTTTTGAGGGTCCAACCCTAGAAAAAAATTTCATTAAGTAGATAATGTATTCCAAACCAGCTCCTAGATATAAAGAGCTCTTCAAAAATTCTTGAAGTAAACAAATCAATTGATTGCAGAATCATTCTGATAATAGCTATTGCCAGGAGGCACAATGCTCTTAATGATTCAAATTTGATATATTTATATATTTAACTGATGGTTATATGGAATGTTTTACAAGTACAGAACCTAGGAATGGTTTTGATCAAGCTTCTGAAAAGCTTGGAGTTCGCAAGCTCTACTTGCATAATAGAAAGGTTATGTAGTACAAGATCCAATGGGATCAGTATGCAGAAGATTCTGCCACTTGGGAAGATTATGCAGAAATGAAGCAAAAATTTCTCAAAGTTATTATAAATTATGAAAGCTCTTGATATCAATATGTTTTGTAGTATGATACTTTTTATGACTTATGTATGTGGTGATAATACTTGATACTTAAAAATCATCGGGGACAATGATTCACAAGGGGGGAAGTATGTTACATCCCATATGTTTGTACTATTTACTATTTCCCTCGATTGGTTAATTTGATTGAATAATGAATGATTGTGAAATCTTTGCATTTATGTGTTTATGAATCTTGATTTGGAAAATATGAAGAAAAATGGAATAATGCAATGTCTTGTATTATATTTGATTATTGTTAGAAAAATGTATGAAGCAAATGGTTATATTTTTATTAGCTAACTATTGTGATCTAAGTGGATGCAGGAACAAATTGCTCCTCCGAAAGGGAGGGGAAGTATCACTCAGGAGAAGGACTTGGTCTGGTAACGCTTAGTAAAACCTAAATTGAGCAATCACACACACAACCCTATCTTGACCTAGGTTATGTCGAGTTAGTTGGGTAGCGGTAAGTGATCTATGTTATGAATCTTGATTGCATTTTGGATGATCATATGAGAATTGTGATTTAATTTGCATGTTGATAAGTTTATGATTGCATATACAAGGTTTATCATGAAACAATTTTATGTTATGCATGTGTTTATGTGGTTGTCGTTCATGTCGCCAATGTATGTGTGGATTCCATTCATTTGTGTTGTCAGTATGTGGGTTATGAGTTATATATGATTTTACATTGACGATATATACATATATGTATGTATATATATATTCTCTCTCTATCTCTCTATAAATATATATATATACATATATATATATACATATATATATATACATATATATATATATACATATATATACATATATATACATATATATATATATATATACATATATATATATACATATATATATACATATATATATATATACATATATATATATATATATATATAATATTATTATGTTCTCTTAAATAGAAAAAATACAATTTTCTCATTTTACAGAAATTGATTTTCATGAATATTGTTATTGTGGTGATTAAATATAATATATACATATATATAAATATATATATTAAAAGTGACTTATATTTTATAGGTAATAAAGTTAGTTATAAAGTTTAAAAGGGCACGTAGACCATAAAAGATGTAAAGTAAGTTAATAAAAACATGAGGAGCACTCCTTATAGAGCACATGGCCCTCCTTAAGCCATTAAAGGCAGCGCATAAAGCACATGTCTTGAGCACATGTGGTAAGGCGTTAGGAGGCCGAGGCAAGTGGGGAACATTGCATATTTTTAAGCCTATGAAAGCGCTTAGGACTTGACCGTTGGGGAATGATTTTAGATTTCTAAACAAACTCATTTATGGAAAGTGTGACTTGGTCTTGAGCCCGTAAGGAATTAGAATTGGTTGCAGATTTTATTAAGCCTTCATTATTATTCCATCATGATTGTGACTATTTCCTTTGAAAGCAATTTTTCTATATTTTAGGAAATGTGATTTAATAAGTGGCAACTTTATGGAGGATATAAATAGAAGTTTGACATTTATTAGGAATGGATATGTGTCTTGCAACTTCATTATTCTTTTGACACCTCAGAGTTTGTTGCAAATTAAGTGGAAAGGTGGCAATTTTCCTAGCTAGTTTGTAGCTAGATATCTCCTTAGGTTTTTGTATAACAGGGGGTGCTCTCCCTCATTTCTACACACATTTTTCAATCAAGAGCCTTCTCTTCTTGTTTTTGAGTTTTGAGTTAGTTTTGAGAGCTTTGTCATATTGCTTTTTGTGAGTTGTTCTATTTAGAGGAGCTCTCTCTCACATTCGATTACACACAAATTTTGCCAAGAGCATTCTTATTCTGCCATTTTCATTTTGAGTTAGCATTGAGAGTTTTTGCCATTATTGCTTTGAAGTTGTGAGGAGAGGTTTTGGAAGTTTAGGAGAGTTGTTTTACTTGGGAGAAGGTTTTAGTTCATTGGAAGGAGCTTAAGCGAGGGATGCTCATAGATTTATTTGGAGCTTTTATATCACAGGCATGGGGATTTATCTTTGATTATGCTTTTCTATTTGAAGGTATTTTGTGTCATTTGTTAATGTGGAATGCATTGTTGTTTATCAATGTGATTGTCTACCTGATTATATAATTGCTTATATATTTATATATGTCTAGTAAGTGAAAATTGTGTTGTGAAAGCAAAATTAATCTCAGTAATAGAGATTTGTGTCTATATGGGACTTTATGTATATTTATCAGTTTAAGTATGATTAGTTAATTGTATAAGGGGAAAGACAGTAAACTGTAATTTGCAAGTAGTGCTACTTTGACATAGGTGTCATAATGAAACTTGGGTTAGGTTAACCTTGGGATATGTGTTCCATAGAAGAGGGAGATAACCTAGAATAGAGTTTGATGTAATTGTTAAGTGGGGATATTCCTGGGATTTGTTGATCCATGGATAAGGGAATATATTTTGTATAGAGATTGTTGTCTTTCCCAATCGAGATGGAAGGGTGGGTGAATATGTGACGATGAAAACTTTGGCCAAAGTGCTTTAAATAGTTAATGTTTACACTATCTAGTTTCACTATGATCCAGGTTTGCATTACTAAGTAGGGATGTCATATTTTGATGGTTGTAGCCATAGTATGATAGTACTAGTTAATGTAGGACACATCACCTTGCTCAATTTAGGCTTATATGTGAGGTTGCTCTACCAATCCCTTCGTTGAAGGGTAGGGCCATTTACTAGTTTGGTAAATGTGCGGGGGACAACAATTAGTCCATGGTTGGAGGTAAATCACTTGAGTGATGCTTCCCCTCATGTAGTTGGTGGCAGTGAATATTGAAGATAGATAAGTATACAATCATGTATCTCTATTTATTAGTTAAGCTCTTGAATCTTGTATGTATATTATGAAAAAGTTGTAAAGATGATTATTCAATTCTTTTTTGAGGAAATAAAATTTGATTTATGCAATGGGAGTTTGGAATATGTTTCAAATGTGCATTTAATCGAAGGAATATAAGGAAAAATTTTATTGCTTTCACTATCAGTATCTTGATTTATTTACTCTTGAGTTAAAAACTTAGTTGTTTTTACTTGGTAGAACAAATGGCATGTTTCATCGACCTACATATACCCAGGTCCTTATTTGGCCATCTTAATCTAGGCCTTCTCCTCTTTATCCTTTATCCTTTTCTTCTTGTGGGAGGCAATGGGTCACCATATCGCATCCACCTCCACCAAACTGTTCTCCCTAGTTGATTCATCATTCATTGGTGTAGACATACCTGCTCCTTTGGTACTCCATCCTTGATGTACTTTTATGCAGTCACATTGTGTTCCTTCCTCACCATAATGTCTCCTATGAGACACCTCTATGCTACCATACTATGGGATTCCCCTTTTAACTCTACTCAGCCACCACACATCTCATAATTTGTATGTTCTTTTCCTTCTCCATGACTCTGATGTGTCTCCTTCCCCATCATTGCCACCTCCTTGCAACATTCCTCATTCTTATATGAATCTATAGTTCCCATATTTTGTCTCTTCTCTTCTCTTGTATCCTCTCTCTTGAGGGTCTCTTCTTCATGTGTATTGTTGTGCTCACATTTACATGTTCCTTTGTAGCTAACTCTATAGGCATTATCTTTCTTGTGTGCAAGACTCTTCCTTGCATGATTTGATTGGATTTCTCCATCTTCTACTTTCTTGATGCCTCTTGTGCCATATTTGGCAACCTAGGACATCTCGATCCCATTCTCTCCATCTACCTTCCTTCTATAGATATATGTATTCCACATTTCCATTGTGGACCTCCCATGTCCACCTCTCTACTATTGTGCATTTTGCCTCACACACTTGGAATGATATAATTGTCAACCTCTTTTCATATGCTCTTCTCCTTCCATTAGCTTTGGGCTCTAGACACTTCTATAAGGAGTTTAAAGAAGAAAAAAAGAAGAAAAAAAGAAGAAAAAAAGAAGAAAAAAAAAGAAATTTGATTATGATTCTGAGTCCGAGAAGGAAGATGGTGATGCGTTCATTGTAGCTTTGGCCACTCATGTAGGTAATGATGCATGTTTAGTTGAATTAGGTGCATCTTTCCATATGACCCCTAATAGAGATTAGTTTTTTGAATATGAAAAATTTAATGGAGGTAAGGTGTACTTAGGTGATGATTCTCATTTAAATATTGTTGGTTGTGGTAAAGTTAAAATCAGATTTCTTGATGGTAGAGTAAAAAGGATTAATGGTGTGGTACATATCCCTAGATTAGGACAAAATTTATTATCTATGAGCAAACTAATAGATGCAAGTGTGCAAGTAGTATATTCTGATATAGGATGCAAGATGGTTAGAGGTGCTATGGTGATCACTAGACATGTTAGATTTGACACATTGTATAATCTTGATGCATGCACTGTTTCAAGTGTAATAGTACTTCTATGAAGAGAAAGTTTGTGACTACTTCATTGGAAAAGGAGAGGGTTTCATCTTCAATGGATGGCCGTGGCTTCTAGGTACCTAAGGGTGCTCTTTCTTCTAAATCAAAATTGTCTGTAGAGAAGACTATGTTATGACACCAAAGATTAGGCCACATTGGAGAAAAAGGTCTAAGAACCTTGAATAATAAAAACCTTGTTGAAGGTTTGACTAATTGTAATATTGATTTCAATTTCTATGAGCATTGCATTTATGGTAAACAAAACTATGTTCAATTTTACTCAAGTTCTCATAAATCTTGTGGTGTATTGGATCTTATTCATTCTAATGTGTTTGGTCTTGTAAATGTTCTTTCTATTATAAAATCCACATATTATGTTTCATTTATTGATGATTATACCAGAAGGACATGAGTATATTTTCTAAAGAGTAAATTTGAAGTTTTTAGTCGATTTGGAGAATTTAAAGCAATGGTTGAGTTGCAGATTAGAGTGAAAATAAAATGTTTGAGAACAAACAATGGCGGTAAATTTTTCTCTAATGATTTTGATAGATTATGTAAAGATTTTAGCATTTAGAGACAAAAGACAACTTCGTATTCTCCATAATAGAATGGAGTTGCAAAAAGAATGAACAAGACACTAATGGAGAAGGCTAGGAGTATGCTTAGTGGTGCTGGTCTAGAACAAAGGTTTCGGGCTGAAGTTGTTGCCACTACTTGCTACTTGATTAACAGGTCTCCTACATCAGCTCTTGTTAAAATTTTTATGGAGGCATGGTCGAGGCACAACCCTTCACTGAGACATCTTAGAGTTTTTGGTTGTGAGACATATGCACATGTGCCAATGGAGAAGCAAACAAAATTGGAGAACAAGGCTATGAAATGTATCTTCATCAGGTACAATTATGGTGTGAAATGATACAAGCTTTGGGATCCTATTGTACAAAAGGTAATATATACTAGAAGTGTGAAATTTTTAGAGAAACTAAGCCTTCTTTGATTACATTGCAACTAGAACAAAGTGAATAGAAAGATATGTTTCAACTCCCTTCTACGTCTGAGAAAGCTGAATAGACAAGAAGTTGAGGAGAGTTCATCTAGATCCAACTCTTCAAAAGAGGAGGAAGAACCTCCAACTCAGCTTGATCGAAGGTCTACAAGGCATAGACAACCACCTGAAAGGTATTCACCTGATGACTAGAGATGTATCTTTGCTTTGAATACTAACATAGATGAACCCAAATATATAGAAGAGACATTAGGTATGAATGATGTAGAGTCCTGGAAGATTGCTATGGATGAAGAAATGATAACTTTGAAAAAGAATGATGCATGGGACCTAGTACCATTGCTTGAAGGAAGAAAACTTCTTGGTTACAAATGTGTGTTAAAGAAAAAGATTGGTTCAAATGGAGGTATTGAGAAGTACAAAGAATGATTAGTTGTGAAAGGTTACTCTTAGGTTGAGGGTGTTGATTACGGTGAGATATTTTCTCCTGTTGCAAAAATGACATCCATTAGATTCTTTCTTTCTATTGCTGCTACTTATGATCTAGAGCTTGAGTAAAGGGATCTAAAAATGGTGTTCCTTCATGGTGATTTGGAGGAGGATATTTATATGACATAGCTAGAGCACTACGTGGTGAAAGGTAAAAGTAATTTGGTTTGTAAATTGAAGAAATATTTGTATGGCTTGAAACAAAGTCCTAGGATGTGATACCAGAAATTTGATACATATGTGGTATGTTTGAGATTTGAACATTCTAAATCATATCACTATTTTTATTATAAATCTAATGGTGATTATTTCCTATTTATTATATTATATGTTGATGATATGTTATTTATTGGTAAAGGGAAAGGAATGATTTCAAAATTAAAGTCTCAACTTGTAGCTAAATTTGAAATGAAAGATCTTGGTACAGCTAGACACATTCTTGGGATGGAAATAAAGAGATAGAGTAAAGAGAAAACTATGGCTTGGCTAGAGAAGTATGCCAATTCAAATTTATAGAGGTTTAACATACATGATTGTAGACCATTGTGTGTTCCTTTTACAATTGGAACAAAGTTATTTTCTCACAATGTCCAACATCCCCATCAGAGAGGGAAGACATGAGCAGAATGCCTTACCAAAGTGCAATCAGAAGTTTGATGTATGCTATGGTCTATATTAGACCAGACATTGACCCAGTAGTGGGAGTTATTTCCAGATATATGTCTAATCTTAGTAGAGTTCAATGGGATAAAGTTAAAAGAGTATTCATATATTTGATAGGTACCTTAGAGTATTCCTTGTGTTGTCATAGTAATTTGATAGGAGACATGCATTCCCTTGATATTCATGGTTATGTGGATTCAGACTAGGCAGGTGATGTTGATACCAGACAATCCACCATTGCTTATGTGTTTACTTTATTTGGTGGTGCAAATAGTTGGATGAGTAGGCGACATACTATGGTTGCTTTGTTCACTACTGAAGCTAAGTATATGGCAGCAACTCATGCTTCTAAAGAAACCATTTGGCTCAAGAGACCATGTTTAGATATTGGAATAAAATAAGGTGCAGTGACAATTTATTGTGATAGTTAGAGTGTGATCTGCCTAGATGAGAACCTGACATTTCATGCCAGGACCAAGCACATTGATGTACAATATCATTTTTTCAGATATATGGTCGAGGATGGTAGGGTGAAGATAGGTAAGGTAGAGACTCTGATGAATGCCGCAAATTCATTAACTAAGCATGTGAGTATAGAGAAGTTCAGATGGTGTTCAAAGTCTATGGGACTCTTGACCCCTAGCAATTAAATCATGGTGCTGATACTCCCTTTGCTCTTACAAGGTGTTCAAAAAGTGGGAGAATGTTAGGAAAGGTTTCTCAACCTTGCAATTACAAAAAGGTGCGATTTTTCAATTATAAAAACATAAAAACTCAATTTCTAGACTATAGGTTTGGGTTTTAGCTAAAATAAAATTTTCTAGTTGTTCAGCATTAGTTCCTAGATGCCCAACCCATAGATCTCTTCACGATCTTTCCAACAAATTAAACAGTTCATTAATCAGCCTCCTGGATCAAAAGTTATGGCATCCAGAAGTTGGGTCTCCCATATTGAAGAATGTAAAAATGTGTTGGAAATAGAAAAGAGCTATAAGGGAGATTTACACATGTTGGTGTGTGTTTTGACACATCATAGGGCATCTTTGATTGGAGATCATTTGGGTACTACTTTTTTGGGTGGTTTTAGCTCATGGTTTTGTAATTACTATTTGATGGTTTCATGTATTGTATCTCCTATATATTAGGCCTTGAGATGGAGGTTGTGTGAGAGTCTTATAGATGTTCAGTTGCCTCCAAAGATCTAGTTGGTTATATTCCTGTGAAAGCTTGCTCTGCAAGTATATTGTAATCTTGTTGATTTTTGAATAATATATTGGGCGACTTTTGGAGTGTGGGGTTTTTCTCCCTAAAGGGTTTCCCCACATAATTATTGTGTTGTGGTATGATTGCTATTTGTGTTTATTTATGTATAATTTCTGTAATTATTGTAAAGATTTGAAAAGTTTTACATATCCCTCCTCTCAAGATTAGTGTAGGAAGTTTTTCTGCTACCTTAGCTTCCTTATAGTTCTATGTGAACAAAATGTGGCCATGGATTCCTTATACTTTGAACCTAATCAATTCATTTGGTATAGTTGGCTATGAAGGAAAGAAAAAAAAGGATGTGTTGTCACTTGGTCCATTTTCCAAGAGGAACTCACTACACATCATGGTGGCAATCTTATGGATAGCTACTTCAACTAGATTACCAAATTAAGGAAAACAAGTATGGTCAAGGATTATGTTCATCAATTCCACACTTTGTCTTTAAGAGTGGAAAATGTGGTAGAAAAACATTTGTTGGAGTTATTCCTTAGAGGCTTAAAGGATCACATCAAATATGAGGTATGCGTTTTTCATCCAAATTCTATCTCCCAAGCAATGATTATGGCAAGGAAGGTGGATTAAAAGTTTATGATTAATAAAAGGCAAGGTTTTGTAAACATAAGAGACAGACGAACTCCTACATAGTCACTTCCTCATCTTACTAGATTGACGCCACAATAAATTGAAGAGAAGAGAGAAAAAGGGTTATGTTTTAATTGTGATAGAAAATATAATCAATGACATAAATCCACCAAAAAAAAATATTCTATATTGAAGGTTTGAGTGAAGAAGAAGAGTAGGAGAAACAAATATTAGAGGATGACAATGAGTTATACATGAGGAATCAAGAGATACTCACCCAATTATTTCTTGCCATGCACTTTCTCGAGTTAGTTCTTCACAAACTCTCAAGGTGATGGGGTTCTTGAAGAAAGAAAGAGTAATAATGTTGATAGAATCAAGAAGTGTACTCACAACTTCATCAACAAGAAGTTAGCGACTCGTGTGAATTAGTTTAAATTTCTTGTTCTAGAATTTCAAGTTTAAATTACAGATGGGGGTACTGTTAGTTGTTTAGGAAAATGCCATAGCATTAAATTAACCATGGGAGAATATCAACTTGATTGTCCAATTTTTTCTATTCCCATGGGGTAGTAGATATTATGTTGGGAGTAAAGTGGCTCACCACATTAGGGATAACTGAGATTAACTTCTAGCAACTATTCATGATATTTCATTCAGAGGGAAGGATAGTTGAACTAACAGGGTTGCGTGAAAAATCCCCACAAATAGTAAGCTCTCATCAAATGCAAAATATGCTGTAAAAAGGAGCTAATGTATTTGTGGCACAATTGTTTTCATTAGTAGCCTATTAGCCAAATGTTCCTATCTATCCAGATCTCTAAGCAGTTATAGATTGTCACTCAGTATTTTTTTGAGATATGCTAGGAGGATTGCCTCCTAAAAGGGACTAGGATCATGCAATTCAACTAGTACCAGGGAGACAACCACCCAACATCGGGCCTTACAAGTACACAAATATGCACAAAAGTGAGATTGAGAAGATAGTTCAGGATATGCTAGAGGCAAGTATTATAAGGCATAACTAGAGTTCATTCTCCTCTCTCATTGTGATGGTATGTAAGAAGGATGGTACTTGGTACATGTGTCCAAACTATAGAGAGCTCAACAAGTACACAATCAAAGATAAGTTCCCTATTTCAATCATTGATGATTTACTAGATGAATTGAATGGAGCTATGTTTTTACAAAATTGGATCTTAAATCAGGTTATCACCAAATTTGAATTAAGGAAGGGATGTTCCCAAGACAACATTTAGGACTCATGAGGGTCATTATGATTTTCTAGTGATTCCATTTAGTCTTACTAATGCTCCATCTATATTTCAAAGTTTGATGAATGCCATCTTTAATCTATTTTTGAGGAAGTTTATATTAGTGTTCTTTGATGATATATTGATTTATAGTAAGACTTGGGAAGAACATTTACATCATGTAGATCAAGTATTACAAGTTATCAAACAACACCAACTTTATGCTAAACCTTCCAAGTGTCCTTTTGGTCTCAAAGAGGTGGAGTACTTAGGTCACATAGTGTCACATGAAGGAGTAAAGGTTGTTCCTAACAAAATCAAGACTATGATAGAGTGGCCTATTCCTAAAACTATTAACAACTTGAGGGGTTTCCTTGGACTCACTAGATATTATGTAAGATTTATGAAGAACTATGGCTACATAGCAACACCGCTTACAACTCTATTGAATAAAGATGTTTTTCAATGGAATGGGTTAGCTAATATAAGATTTGAGATATTGAAGGAGGCTATGTGTACCATTCCAGTTCTAGCTACTCTAGACTTCACCAAGGATTTTATTGTGGAGTGTGATGCTTTAGGAAATGGTGTAGGAACATTTCTCATGTAGGAAGGAAGGCCCATTACTTTTGAAATTCATCAATTGAAGGGTAAGAATAAGCTCAATCCCATTTATGAGAATGAAATGCTAGCTATTCTTCATGTAGTGAAATAGTGGAGGTGATATTTGATGGGTAGACACTTCAAAGTCAACACAAATCAAGGCAACCTTTAATATTTTTTGGAGCAATGGTTATCAATGAAAGAGCAATAAAAATGGGTCACTATGATGTTGGGGCATGAATTTGAGATCATCTATAGGAAAGGAAAGGACAATATAGTGGTTGATAAACTATCTAGAAAGGATGAGAAGAATGAGGCGTTATTTTGTGCCATTTCATAGTACAAGCAAATTGCGTGGAAGAAGCCAAAATAGAGTGGAAGAATGATGTGGCTACAAGAAATCTCATTCAACAATTGTAAACTAATCCTAGTAGTTCAGATAAGTTTTGTTGGAAGGGAGACTATTTGTGGTGTAAAGAGAGATTGTACCTATGCAAAAATTTCATCCTCAAACACAAGATTCTTGAAGATTTCCATGATTCTTCAGTTGGAGGTCATTCAATATTTTTGAAAACTGTTGGGTGAATATTTTGTCATTTAGCTAACCAACGACAAAATGGTTATATCGCCACAACTATGATGAGATAGAGTCTCTCCTCTCAGCAAGGGGAGGTTCCCTTCTAGATGATGAATTATTTGTAATAAACAAATTTTAACACATATATTTCATTGCATCCTATTCTCTTTTTTCAGAATAGATGTTTTTCTCTTCAAAATGATAACTTCAACAGGAATGATATTTAATAACTTCTGAACCAAGACAAACCATAGAAACATAAAGTCTTCTATCGCTTGACTTATTTCCCACAAATAAACTTAATTGAATTCAAATGTAGCTCAAAGTATCCACTCTCACCCAATATGATAGAACTAGATTGAACACAATAGTTTATAGGACAAAGTCTACAAACAATTATATTCTCACAAATGTAAACACAAACTCTCGCAATGAGAAAATAGCACAAAGTCTATTTCACCAGAACAAGAACACTTCTCTCAATTTTCAATAAAACTCCACGATTCCATAAATGATTCAATATAACATAACACCAATGACATAAGAACACTGATATCATAAAATAATATGATTCAACTCAAAGTTTGATACTCAAACTGCTTGTTTATATTGATATTTGCTTGAAAATTTGATAAACATGAAAAACTCAAAGTCTTCATATGTTTTCCAATTCGGCAGAGTTTCCTTACAATAGATAAAAGATCAAAAATTACAATAGAGGCCCTCTTTATTTATAGGGAGAGGCCTTGAAAAAATTTAGGAACAACCTAACTATTTTGACTTATCCAAAAATAGGAGTCCTTATTGACTTGGGACTTCCTAAGTTTTTACATGTAATTACATATTGGAAAAGTACATGTAAATATGTCCAAAAATAAATACAAAATGCATATGAACTACAAAAATATTCTAAGGTATAGATCAAATATATCAACTTCCACTGGCATCCTTCTTTGCTGATCCTTCATACATTGTGATCACTATTTGTATTTCAATACTATCTTGTGCCGCAGTGTTGTTGGAGATTACTTTGGCCTTAGTGATGGTATCTCTGATGGTAGGGGTAACTTTCTCATGATCTTACAACTTGACCTTCAAATTGTCTATGGTTACTTGATAATCCGTCAAGTTATCCAATGAATCGATTGAGAAAACTTTTTCCTCAAACTCAGCCTGCATCATCTTATTGAATTCCTATACCATTTCATCAACTGGAAGAAACTCATGATTATCATCAATCAATTTACATGGGAGCTGCTCCAACTTGTGCAAGAGGTTTAGATCACTATCATCACACAGCTCTCGTGCATCTCCTAGTTCTTTGATCACTTCATTCAAGACTTTCCTTCGGTGAACTAGGCCTTCTTTTATTGAAACATATGCCTCTTGATTTGCCATAATGCCAAGTGAAACAAGAGTCTTCATTTTCATGCTTTCCCATTTTTCCAAATTGGTATCCAGATATTCAATATCCACAGAAATAGAATCAATCAAATCATCTAATTCAGCTCTTACCTTGGTCATTTTTGCTTTTCTTTCTGCTACTGCCTTCAATAGTGAAACACCTTGTGTTGACAATTTCTTTAGATATTCCTCTACAACCCTCCCTTTTGCTTGAGTCTTTTCAGCTTTTTGGACCAAGGGATTTTCAACTGTTACTGCCATAGGCTCTATAATTTCTGATGTCATTGTGATCTTCTGTAACACCATAGCTAACTGCTCAACTTTTAATTTTAGTATTCCCTTTGTTTCTTCTCCTCATCATATTTCTCAAGAAGAGATGTGGCAGTAACCTAGAAATCAACTTTAATACCTTCATGTGTTAATTTCCCCAATTCCACCCTAGATATCACATAATCACTTACATCAAAAGTATCTTTAGTAGCCTCAAGAGGAGGCTTGGCAATCTCTGCATATTTGATACCCTTATCATCAATAAGCCCAGACATAGTCTTAGGCTTCTTCTTCTGTACCTTTGTCTTGGGAGTCAATAGTTTCCCCAAATCAATATCATCTGGTGATATCTCTTGTTTCTTTCTCTTAGGAGTATAAGATGAAATCCATGGGGGAAGTATAGATGTACTTATATTCTGATCAGGAACCATTGGTGGATTGGAAAGAATTGTACTTACACCTGTGGTAGCAACAATGGGAGGAGTATTGGTGAACACAACACCTGGTACATCCACATTAACGGCTTGCTCAGAACCCAAAACAAATTGCTCAAACATTGTAGAACCATCAATGTCATAAGAAGGAGATGACAAACTAGGAATAGATCCAGAAGAATGAAGAACATTATTAAAATTCACATTACAATCATCAAAAAGTGTTTTGGAAGATGATGGGGACTCAAATGATTGAATGTGAATGGGTGACATTGGGGTTATAGGAGGATTAGGCACAGAAACTAAAATAGGCACATTTGGATGAGGAGAAGAAGCATCAGTATCCTGTAAGACATCTCTATGTGGAGACATAGATGTATCATGTACATTTTCCTATTCATCTTCTTCCTCCTTCTCCTGCTCACCCTCATTGTCTGATGCAGACTTATTCTCAACATCCATGTCCTCAACATTCACACCTTCAGAACCTGGTTCTTCAACATCTTGCTCTACATCAACTTCCATTTCTTTAGCAACAGATTCTCCCTCTGCTTCTCTAGCTTTGCTTCCTCTTGTCACAAATTTGATCTTAGGCTTAGTAGCCTTAGATGTGCTAGGAGCATCATTCTTATTCTTAGTTCTCATTTCAACTTTCTTTCCCGTTTGCTCAAAAACTTCTTCCTCTGAACCAGTGATAAAATCCTTCAATGATATACCTTTTCTTTGGAGCCACATGTTTGTATTGGCTAACACAGGCTCAAACCTTTTCCTTAAAGAAGTCAATTCCTTCTAAGACCATTGTATAGGATGTAAGGGAGAATTAGCAACATTTTGATTGACATAGCTTGAATTGAGAACCTCTTCATCATCAACCATGTCCTTTGGAATATCATCTAGACCCAAATATTTAATTTGATCAAGAGATAACCTGTTGTAGTCTAGCTTTCTGATTTCCTCTTTTGTCCTCAGATCAACCTAGATGTCCTCAACCATTGGCTCATGAAATTGAGTCTTTCTTTTGATTTTATCCTTCACTCCTTTGTAATCAAATTTTGGTCTCCTCCTGAATTGCTTCATAATTACCAATTGCATTTCAGTTTCCATAGCCCTGGCTTTTGTTGCAGTTGAAACTGAATATCTCCCGATCTCAATGGGAAATCTAAAACTAGGCTTCTTTAACTCCATTTGCTTGTTGTGGACAACAATCATTTGCCGACACAGCTCCATTAGAACCATTTTGTCAGAAGGAAATCTCGGCAACATATATAGATAGATTTGGAAAAAGCCAACCCTTAAGTATGTGAAAATTGGAAACTGAAGGAACAAACAACCAAAACCATTTACTACTGACCATGCTTCATCTGAGGCTCTTCTTTGTTCCAATTGAGGATAAAAAAGGCACAAGTACACAGCAAAGAAGGCATCATTTACCCTTCTGAAATGGTGGATTGAACCCTTCAATGTAAAATGAGGATAATATTGATAAACAGGAACAACCTTCCTATCCCCTTCAGATGTCAAGCCTAGAAAGATCCTCATTGAGGCTGCTATGTACACAAGATAGGAAGTCATATAGAATTTGGAGGTAGTATGTACCTTGATTAGTTGCTCATGGAGAGCATTGCTGATTTGTTCACCCTAGAAGATAGCATGTTTGCCCTGAAGTATAATTTTGATGAAAGGATACATCCATTCATGAAAAAGTGAAGAAGAAGCTAGTCCCCTTACCCTACTAAGAAGAGTTATTATCACCCACTTCCTCGACAAAATCACTTCGTGGAAAGCTCCTTGGCCACCTGGATAAGTTTGACCTTAGAGTCTTAAGCCACTTGGTATTAATTACCTTTTTAGCCTTCTAAGAATTCTTATCATATTCTTTTTGAGCAATAGTAAAATCAAGTTTCACAACATCAACAGAAGTGGGACACATGAAAACTTTATCAACAAATTTTGGATCCAGTCTCATGATTACATTACCCCCTGCATCCACAACTGCCCTAGTATCTTTGTTATAGAAATGAGCACATTGAAGAACAAACTCTGTATTGTGTGTTGCCACTGGAAATGAAAACACCAAGTGAATGTTGCTCTTGACAATCTTCTGCATAAGAGGGTTGGGGTTATCTAACTTAGTTCTCTCTACAAACTCAGTCATATCAACATTCGAAGTGACCGAAGTGATCGGGAAAACACCTTGATACTTGTACTTCATTACTTTTACTTTCTTCGAAGACAGCTCAGTCATTTGGAAAAATGACTCCTTTGGATGAAGACCTTGAGCAGCTTGCAAGAGAAACTGCAACAATAAATCATGATCATGTAGTTAGGGGAAATACTGGCAATTTTAGGAAACTGCATGTTGACGATCATGACCATAGGGATGAGCTTGAAAGGGCTAGAGTGCAAGCGGGTCAAAAAATAGAGGAAAGGGCTCAGGATAGCAATTCAAAAAGTTTTCTAGAGTTAGAAAAATCTGAGGGAGTGAATGCATGGGCGACAAAATTTGCCGCCCCTGCATGTCAAGGGAAAAACTTTTCATGTCTGAGCGGCAAAATTCGCCGACTCAACACATTGGGAAATTTGCAAGGTTAAGGTAAGAGCGGCAAATTTTACCGACTCTGCATATTGAGGTTCAATAGCTTGTTTTGTGTAAGGGTGGCAAATTTTTCCACCCATAGACATTGGGTTGGAAATTGCAAAAGTGCACAAGTGGCAAAATTTGCCGCTTGTGGATATATGATTTCATAGAGTATGGATATACACCGATGACACTTTTTGCCGACATAGCACATGATAACTTTATGGTCTATATGTTTAAGTGGTAAATATTACCGCTTTAGCAGATGAAGGAAGTTTTGAGTTTTGATTGTTTGAGCGGTAAATTTGACCGCTATCGCACATAAGGGAATTTTTTGAAGTCTTGATGAGAGAGTGATTAAACTCAATGCTCATAAAGAAATTCAAAGTCTTTGAAATGACAAAATTACCGCTACTACGTGGGGTATAAAAATGAAAACCTATTTTTGAAATGATAAACAAAAAATTCAGAACTAAGATAAAAGAAAAAACGGAAACAAAAAACTCAGAACCTAGATAATCGACCAGAATGCCTAGGGTTTTGAAACAAGAAAATTGCAGAAAGATAAACAATGATGGAGATAGATCTAATCATGATTTTATCCATTCATAAAAACCCTAAGTATGAAATGACCAAGAAAGAAAATAAAAGAAACTAACCTGATATGAACAAATGGGAACAATATAGTGAAACTCTAACGAAGAATATTTCCAAGATCTGCCAAATTGAGTCAAATTGGTAACTTGACACGAACAGAGCAAGAAACAAAGACAAAGTAGAAAGAAAAATGAAATAAAAAAGATTTAAAAGATGTTTAAAAACCCATTATGAAACTATAAGTTCAAATCAGTGTCACACGAGTTAACTGCCAGCTCATTTAATACATATCTTGACGGCAAAATTCTCTGATATTACATATGTTAACAACTGAACATGCATTGGCAGCAAATTTTACTGCCACTGCATATAATATGTAAAAAGAATGTATTGGCGGTGAAATTCGCTGCTCTTGCCTATACACAAAAAATACTCTAACTCTTTAAAATTGAGAAAATCATTTCAATCAACCTATACAAGTTTCAAGAAATCCAAATGAGAGACGACTCAAATAGATAAACGGGAATAGAAGGACTACGCACAAGGACGGGATGACTCACCTCGATTTGCAAACTTAGAGTGTAGGCTACGAAACAGACAAGTTTCATAGGGGTCATCCTACAAAATGAGCACAGCTAATTTTAAGGACAACAAAGACATATCATTGAATCAAGCAAGATTTCTTTTCAGAAGGGCTTAAAGGCATTCAAAAATTTGTGGCAAAATGATTGATATGTCAAATAAATAAAGGGGAGATGGTTAAGACACCTGGTCTAGATTGCAACCCTTAGTTATCCCCAACTAGCGATGGGAACAGGTCTCCATGGATTTCATCACAAGCCTTCCATGATCTAAAGGTAAGAGTATCATCATGGTAGTTGTGGATTCCCTCACCAAATATGCCCATTTTATCGCATTATCCCATCCTTTTAAAACAAGTATAGTGGTAAAAGCATTTATGGAGAATATAAAAAGTTACATGGTACCCCAAGGGTTATTGTCAATGATCATGATCCTATCTTTACTAGTAACTTATGGATAGATTTATTCTCTTGTTTGGGTACTCAATTGGCTCATAACTCTTCATACCATCCTTAGTATGATGAAAAAACGTAGTTTGTCAATAAGTGCTTGGAAGGATATCTACATTGTTTCACATCAAATAAGCAGTCTCAATGGGTGGATTGGCTATCACTAGAAGAATGGTGGTACAACACTTCATTCCACACTTCTTCAAAAACATCCTCATTTATGGCATTATATGGATACCATCCTCCAAGATGACACTAAGAGTTCACGTAGTGGAGGATCACATGAATCATCAACAATAGGTACTTTCAGGACTTAAAGAGAATTTGTCCATGACACAAAATATAATGAAACAAGTAAACCAACATCGTAGTGAAAGGATTTTTGAGGTTGATGAATGGGTTTTCTTAAGATTACAACCTATAAGAAAATGACCCTAAAGCAACAAACAAAGAGTAATAAGTTATCACCAAAATATTATGGGCCAACCAAATTCTATGGAATATTGGCAATGTAGCCTACAAGCTTGAGTTACCAGCTACAACAAAGATACATCTATTTTTCATGTTTATTGTTTGAAGAAGGTGATTATCAACAAATTCATACATAGACTATCTTACTAGAGCTAGATGAAGAAGGAAAAATTACTTTGGATCTAGAGTTAATTCTCCAAACATGCACAAAGAAGTTAAGGAGTAGGACAATCACCAAGTTTCTCATTCAATGGAAGAATTTACTAGTTGAAGATGCCATGTGGAAAGATAAAGATATCGTATAGAAACATCCATAGTTGATGATCATTGAGGAAAATTCTTCTCTAAAGAGGGGGGAATGTTATGCCCTTAATATTATATTGGTATGGGGTTATGAGTAGTCGGCTTGTGGCTACCCTAACTCTTAATTAAGTTATATAATCATTAATATAGACTTATATAGGTATTTAAAGGTCGGCCTAGGTGATGTATTTTGGTGTCTAAGTTGCCTTGTGTGATATCTAAGGCTTGAGTATGGTATATATACAAGGTAGAGGTTAGTCATTATCATCAGATTGTGAATTGTGTTCTTCATTGGAGACTTTTGGAGGTTTCCCCCTCGAAGTGGAATATTATTAAGTATATGTATCATATTTCATATTATATTCTTCTATTGTGCAAGTTGTTTCATTACATATATAGAGAAATAAAGATGAAATTCTTGTATGCATTTTCTACTCTATAGAATATACAAAGCAAGTATCTATACAAGTAGGTTATTAGCTAGGATCCACAAATATGATGACAAGTGTTAGACATGTATGTGTTAAAGATGTGGATAGGTTGACACCAAGTGTTAAACCCATATGGTGCTAGTTATATTGTATGTATGCCACTTGTATGCTAGTTGTATCATATGAACATGTGGCATAGAGAATACCATTTTTCAAATGGGTATGGTGTCTAAATGAATGTTAAATGAGAATAGACATGTATAACCATGTGCCAAGTCATGTTATATGCATAGACATGTGCAACCATATGCAAGGTCACATTATGAGCATGGGCACTAATGCATAGTGGCACATGAGAACAATTGCATGTACATGGTTGTGTGTTGAGGCAAAAGTGTTGCATTGTGCACATTTAGTGAAACTAAGTGTGCAAATCCTACTAAAGAGGATGTGTGAGGTTGTTCTTAGATTACTCTGTTAGGTCTAAAAAATGTAGGTTGTAAACCTTAAGAGGATGCCAATCTCTCTTAACACTTTTGGCTAACGAAACAGGGTTGATATGATTGAAACTCCCTTCTCTTTAGGCTCTGCCAGACCTAGGCGGGTGTACCTTGACAACTAATGCAAATTTGTGTGACCATAGTGATATACTCACAATGACATGTAGATGTGAGACAGATATAAAGCTAAGAGTTATTCCTACTACTAAGGCTTGAAATGTAAAAATATAAACTATAAATTGATGTTTTAAAGTGAGTATGACCAGTGCCTAGTTATATTGGGTGAATGGGTCAGGAATTGTACGATATATGGATCTTCTTGGCTTAACTCTAATTACTTGGCACTTGTAGATATTTATACCTTATATAAACATTCAAGAATGTTGGTTATGAGGCTCTTCTTATCAATCCCAATGATATTTTCCTAGGTTACAGTGATCAATTGAAAGGATTTTTAATTCTGGTGTGAAGGAAACCAACCAAGATTTATTTAAAGGGTTTTAACTCTGGGTAGAGACCAATAAACATAAACCACTTAGAAGGACTTAAATCAACTTCTTATAGAAACCAATCAGGTAGATCACACAGAAGCAACAAATGTGCCCTGATAAATTAAGTATATCCTTGATATATTAATTTAAATAACAAAGTAAAAACACTCTGGAGACAACCAAATAACTCATAAGCATTAATATTGACAAAGTAATTGAAAGCCAAAGTTCTGAGCCACTGATTATACTTTCCTTCCCATTGTATTAAAATTCATAAGAGTTCTCTTGAATTTTTATCAATAATTGGAGATAATAGTATAATTTGATTCTATTTGCTTGTATATATAAAGTTCTGTCAAGTAATGATGCTATCGATAATGATACAAAAGGCCTTGGTTTCCCATATATATGGGAAGTGAACAAGCTTTGGGCCGAAAGAGGGTGTCACTTCATGACTTGCACCTCTTGTGATAACTAACAAACATTTAGAACATAATTAAGAAATAAACAAAGACAACAGTGTGGGCATTCACAATTGTCAGGATCTGAGTCCGTTAATCAACATAGAGAACCCATGATCATTCCAATCTGGAAAGGTTCTCCTCTTATGTACTTCGCTGCAAAAAATCTTGAATTAGCATTGGCAAAATTCCTAAGGATCAAAAGATTCTCTAGATTTTCTAGCTTCTTTCTTAACCATTGTATTCCATTTTAAATCAACCGAGGATGTAGACATGGTTCCTTTAACCCTTCATGCTGCTCTAGAGATAAACAGATTAATTTTGGCAATGTGATCAATATACTCTTGAGTTGCATAAGTACCTGTCGTTGATACTATTTCTTTCATAACAAACTCAAGAGAAAAAATCTTTTCTAACTGCTCATGTGTATTTATCATTACTGTGGACTCATCATTTACTTTATTCAAATCCATTTGTAGTAATTGGGCAAGTTCTTCCCTCTAGACATTTTGTTCTCTTAGTTTGCCCTCATCATCAAAAAAAGCAAGGAAAAGATAGATCCAATGGTTGTTCAAAGTCATCGAGGTCTTGTGTGAGATTAGTATTGAATCTCTCATGTATGTCAATCAATTCATCATATTCTTTGAAGACCTGTATATTAACATCTCCCATGAACATCAATTCTTCTTTCTTTTCTAGCATTCTGAGGTGCAACATCTTATGTTCTTGATATGCAACATATGACCCGTTGTGTATTACCCACACCTTATCAGCATTTGCAATCAATTTTACAAATCTATTTTGGATCAATTTTGAGACCATCTTGTATTTAATAGCCTTTATCTCTGTCTCCAATTGATCACTCTTCTTTTAGAATTGCTCTGCCTTAATCCTCCAATAAGTAGTATCAACTTTGGCCTCCACCACTCTTTTGTCAGATTCCAGGTAAGGTGAATAGATGTCTGATGATGATGGCAACCTATCCTTATAATTGGCAACTTCTTGCCTCAGTTTTTCATTCTCTGCCATGTATGCTTTATTATTCCTTACCAATCACTCAATTTGAGGCTTAGTGAATCTAGCAACATTTATATTCAGATTGATAGTATCCATTGGGTTAGTGTCCTCAACTCTTTGCACAAAAAGATGGCCAAAAGCCTTATTTGGGTCATCAATTATTAGAGGCCTTTTTTTGGTGGGTACAAGGGCCACATCAACAGGGTAGCATTATCTGGATCAAAGCTTGACCCAGAATAAACCTTGCCTACTCCCTCAACACTAAACTGTACTTTTTTATCCTAATTTCTTCTAAAACTGTCAAAGATAATGGCTGAAGTCATGTCCCATCCAGATACCAACAGGACTCCTGCTTCTTCAAGTAATGCTCTTCCCTTTTCTAGGGTTATATTCTCCATTTCTTTATCAATTTATGTTTGGAGCTCCTTCAATGCCTTAGCCTCCACTTCAGGAGTGATGTTCTTCATTTTCTCCCTAGAATGTTTGCCTTTGTACTCATACAAGAAGGCTTTGAACTCAACGATTTTAGCAAAATCATCATTTGAGATAAATCTTTTGCTTTCCATGTGTCTGATATCATCTGATAGCTCATCAAGAGATTTTATCATAATAGATTCTCTCTCCACAGGGGGCTCATATTGGTTAACCATAGGCTGGAATGCCTGCAAGTCTTCATCCTCATCCTTAGTTTTCTCTTCTTGTTCAATGTCAAAGGTAATATCAGGCGTTGGCTGTGGGGATAGATGGCTAAGAGGAGTGTCATATTCAACCTGTGTATCTCTGATGCTATTACTTCTTCTTTCAAAAACCCACAAGGGCACATTTTTAGTCAATGTTGCCTCATTAGCAACCAATTTTTCCAATCTTGAGATAGGATCACCAATCTCAATAAAGGCCCCTTCATACACATGATTATTTGAAACTCTCCATGATTCTGCCAGCATTACCCTATGATACTTATTTCTCCTTTCAATGGCAAAATTTTCATCAACATTCCTGATTAGATCATCATCTAGAAAAAGAGTATGTTGCTATCCTTTCAACCTCTTACTCACTTTGACACTATTTATAAAATGCTCAGGGTCAAATTTCTCCCTGGCATTCCCTTTAGGCATTCTATAATGATCTAATTTCTTATCAATTGCTTCATACCCATTTTTAGAAAATGCAGTAAAATCTCCAAAATGTAAAAAGTACCCAGCATAAAAGATTGCTTATTATGATTTTTAAGATGCATAAAGTCAGAGTGAGCTAATTGCCTTACAATGTCTAAATAGGCAATTCTATTTGGACAGGTTTTTGGCAACAGGAATGGTGCTCCTTCATACCCAAAAACTCTAATTTTTATGCAATCATTGTAGGCATACCAATCACCCCAGTTGTGATTGATTTTCTTATCTTTATCCATATCCTTAGGCCTGATAAACTTTTTTATAGAAGGTGACAAATTATAATTACATGGATGACCCAACAATCCATATAGTGGCTTCACAAAATACTCTTCAAAGTACAAGTAGTGTGATTTATCACATCTACTGTCCCAGATAGATGTCCACATCTATATGGGTTTAACATTTCCATCCCTATCCAAATCTTTGACACTGAGACGCTCATTCCATAGACCTATGTTCTGTCCTTCATACAGAACAAGATGCATAAACAAGGAATAGTGCATGAACTTAACACCTCCCTTCTTACTTTTTGCAGCAATAAAATCATTATGGATATCATTTGCAAGATACTCAACATAATCTGATGGTCGAGCCTCTTGGCTCTGCACATCTGTAGTTAAAACCATTGGTGCCACTTCCATGAATGCAAGGGCATCCAAGCCTAACACTTGACAAACATAATAGTATGTGTATTGAAAATATTTCTCAAACAAGTCAATAGAATATGGGGGGTCTTCTACCCCAGAAAACACTCTGAGCCGATTGTTTTCATCATGAGGCCTATGAAATGGTAGCCTCCACCTCTTATAACTGTTGCTCAGATTGTGATATTCATTTAGGAGGTCCCTAATCCTGAACCTCATGTCAAGACTAGTATCCAATTGAAATACCATGGCTATATAATCCCTGGTGATCAGGATAAAGGCAGACCCATCTTTAAGCTTGATCATACGAGTTTGTGGATTGTATCTATTTTCCAACACTTTGAGCAATTCTACATTTACAAACACATTAGGCACCACTGATTTCCCCAAGTTTAACCTCCATGGATTTGAAATAGGTTTATGTCTATACATTTTCCTATAGTGATATATAAATAGGTCATACCCTCTTATCGGGGTCCATGAGTCACCTACTCGTTTGTTCACATCTTCCAATTTTTCAGCTTGGGGGTTCAATTGGGCATTTCCCCCGGACATCTGTCCAGAACCTGGGCATTGGTCTATCAAATCCTGGTTCAAGTGCCTCTCTTATGTTTTTTACCTCTTTTTAGGGTTCTCAGTTACGTTTTCCATGATAGAAGAGGAAAAGCTATATCTCTGTGTTTATATTTTAACGAGTCTGTGTATACTCTGCAAATTTAATCTTGAGCTCAAGGGGTACTTACTTGAATGAGCTTCTTCTGGTTATTGAATTTCTACCCTTAACCACTTTCCGCCTTGATGATTGCTTAATGATTTCAAAAATCCTTTCAGAGATTGATTTTACTACACTCGACTCTATTTCATTGATGGCATCTTGTGGAAAATTTCTTATCAGAGCAAGAGTAATTAATTCATTTGAATGTGACCTTTTGATCTGCATCAAATAGTCTTTTCAATAGCTCATCGAGATGACCCTTTTATGTTCTTGGTGATATCTTTCTCTTTCCCCGATGTTCTTTTATTCCTTTTATTTCCTTCAGGATTTTGGAATGACCCTAGATGGCATCACATTGATATCACAACTTCCTCCCGAAATCCCTTTTATGAATAGTTCTTTGATATTTGCTCGTTTCTTCGATTTCACTCTTAATACTTTGATATTATCTCATAGAATTGATTTTTAAGTCATGAACATTCTAGAATCTCTATCCTCTCTCACATACTATTTTTTTCACTATGCATGTATGGTATATAATCAATCTTCTACTACTTTTTGAAATGCCCTTAAGATTGTAAATCTTCACACTTTTGGCTAGTAATATATTGCTTTAATCTTCTTCTATTAGGGCACACTTCTCATGATCAAATAAAAATAAGCTCTCCTTTTGTACACATACTAAATATTTATAGATTTTGAGTAAATTATTTTAGAAAAAATGTGTAGAAAATTTTGATTTATCTTTGAGTAAATTCTTTTGAGAAATACTATAAAAATGGTTTATAATTTTTTTTCCAAAAAACATTCTATTTAAACTTGAATCACTAAAAAATGACATATATGTTTTGAATTTTGAAATGATGTAAACTAATAAAATATTTATTTTTTAGTATATTTTATGTTTGTATTTTTTGAAAAAATTAAAAAATTATTTGAATATAATTTTTAATAAATTGACACCATAATTTAGTTGATGATAAAATGATGAAAAATGAAGTTACATGAAACATCAATCTTTATATAGTAAATTTTATTTTTTTTTCTTCAATTCTTTTGTGTATTTATAACTTGAAACTTTAGTGCATGGATATATTTTTTTCCAATTTTGATAAATATATATTTTTAAATAAATGATAAAATATGCGTGTATTAAAATGTAATTGTAATTGTTTCCATTCGACGTCAACTTTCATATTAACTATTTATCTAAAATAGAAAAAAAATTATACCATCTTGATATAGATTCTTTTATCTAGTGCATCATATTTTTTTCAATTTTTTTAATAAGTTTTACTATTTTTCCTTGACATGGTAATCAACCTAATGTTTTGTGCTGATAACCTACTTTTAGTAAAAATAGAAAGGAAAATATAAATAATAATTAAACTATTAAAATATATATATTTTTAAAAACTAAACTTATAGATCTACAAAAGGATATTTTTTATATTTTTTTAAAAATGTTATTTACATGAGTAGAAGTTGTTGAAATATCAAGTTTTTCAAATAATTTTTTTTTCTGGTAAATTGGCCTCACAGTGGTGTTGCATATGCATTTAGCCAACAATTTTAGTTGGAAAAGTTGTGGACATATCTAACTCAGCTAAAATGAATCTTACAAGATCATATGTTTGACCAAAATTGATTTTTAGTTAGAAATACTTAAATTCACTTGTGTTGATAAGTTGAAAGTGTCACACAACTTTGTACTTTTACCCTTTAATTTTATTAACACAATTTTTTTTTTATCAAATTGTAGTGGACCAAATGTCATTATGTGTTGATTTGAATGCATACATCCCAATGAGACTTTCTCATTACTCCTCTCTAATGCTAACATCATTACTACATGTATTGTTGTAAAGACCGTTTCTATTTATGCTTAATTAATATTATAATTAAATTTAATAATATATAGCTTAAGCCTCTATTTAGAAATCTTAATATATTTTTTTAGTTACATACATTTGTAAATCATTTTTCAAATGGAAATTTTGCCATGCTTCTTGTTCCACATTAATTTGAGATATAACAATTGCTATATCATTATGATGAAATTAAGGAAAATAAGTAAACTACAACACAATTGATTAATAATGGAAAAATCTCAATAAATATTGCTCTATTACTATTGCCAAAAGTTGGAGTTTGAAAAATGAAAAATAAATTATAAATAGGATAAAATTTATTTAAATATATTTTAAGGAATATTCTCTATTGACATTGGGAAAGATTAAGATTGAATAACACACAGAAATGGATTAAATCTATAACATGTAAAGTAAGATATTAAATACATGAATTGTTTTATGAGTATTATTAAAAATTTTGAATTGAGAAATGAAACAAATTTATTTTATAGAAAATATGTAAATTTAAAATTAAAAATAAAATTTAAGTAACTCGTGCTATAAAATTTAAACTATCAAAAAAGAAATGAATTTAAACATTTAGAAAAAGAAAAATGCCCCCTTTCTAGAGTAAGGAATTGTACAACTTACCTTTTATTATTCTATATATATAAATTAAAAAATACTGAGAAAAAAAACTACTTCGAAATAGAATAAATTAAAAAATTCATAACCATTCAAAATTGCGATGCATGATGTTGGTACAAATTACTACACAATATATGTGTGAAAAAATAATATTCAAAATGTCGAGCATTTTGTTATGATTTAAAAAGTAATAATAAATTTAAAATATTTTGGAGGGTAAAGTATTTTTCTTTCTTTTGAAGTTTAGATTGGGTCTTATATTTGCTCCTTAGCAAATACCTCCCAACAATCTCCACATAAATACCAGGTACAAGTTTGACATGAGTATGCCCTCTTTAACTTGGTGTGAAGATCTTTTCTTTCTAGACATACATCACAATCTATAGAACTAATAGAGTCCTTTGTTAAATATAAAGGATGTTGGTGATGATGCGGATAATTTGATATTTCATCTCTAAAAAATGTTTTGGCCATTTGAGCACATTTCCCGCTACTTAAGCTTTTTATCAAGTCATCAATCATGACGTCTACCTTAGACATATTTTTATCATTTGATTTATGTATCATATATTCCACCACATCAATCCCACTTGTAGTGACTATTCCATCACTATCTGACAACACTAACCATTTGGGATCATCCAACAAATGTTTCACGATCTCTTGCAATGTTATGTGAGAAGTGAACTGTTGCTGCTCCTTATTACTTGACATATACTGGCAACGATTCCAAAATTTTACCATGTCCCAAAATGAGAGTGTATTCCAATGCATTTCTTTTGTTGCATCTTCATACTTTTTTTTAACATCATCATTTTGCTCCCATATTGTTGAAGCACTGCCCAGATATAAAATTTCAATATTTTCATAAACTTTTATTAATTGATCAAGCTTTGACTTCATCTTAAGTGTCTCATTTAGAGGTTCAGTGTACAAAAATATCAATTTATTATTGATTGAATGTGTCACCTGCAACCATGAAAAAAGTGAAAACACCAAATTTAATATTAATTGAGTTTGTTAAAAAATTCAATTATTTTAAATTTAAAGGAAACTCACCTTAATTCTTCTTAAACCTTTAAAATCCATTCCATGTAAGAGGAATTCCAAGCTTAATTTGGTGTCCATATTGGATAAACTTTTTCTTATTTTAGAATCTGTGAATGGATAAGCATTTGCACCCCATGCTATCATTGCTGTTGCCGCATCCTGATTGAAAATTATTCCATCTCTATCAAATAGAATCACTCTCCTCATCCATCTGGTGGTGAGTTTGAACGTGTAGATAAATTTATGGTGAAGGAGACTAAGCCAAGGCATATGTTGAATAGCCCTCATATAACTCATATAACTGGCATATCCAGGAAAATTAAGAGGAATCCAAACCGCTTCAAAATCAACGTGCATGCCGTGAAGATCTTCATATATTTGCTGTAAGTTTATATAATCACAACTCTTGACGAACCTATAGGCGTACCAAATGAGAGCAATTACTTTCCCCTCCAACTCATCCACATTAACCTGTAACACGTGTTATATAGGTGTTTTAAAAACTTACCGTTAACCAACTATATATTCTAATTCGAAATTAAAAACACTGTCGGAATATATCACTTTACTTACACCCCAAGTATCACAAACATACCGGGCCCTTTCTGCTATCAAACTGATGTATGTTATTTGCCTTCAATGCTTGCGCGAACATTTTCCATGTAAATTCTAGCTTGCGTGGATAAGAAACCAGATCCACATATCTTGTTAGATTATCCACATTTCCCGTTTCTGGACTACCCGTGGAAGAAAGTTTTCGGCCTAAAATTTCATCTTCCCTGATGCTCGTACAGTTGACAAAGATTTGACGCCCTTGATCATCTAATCTCACATCAGCAATGAAACAAACATCTTTACTTGAAACACTAAACAAAAGATGTTGAATAAGCAAAAGCCGTCTAGTCTGAGAGGAAGGAATGACGCACGATCCTTCTGGCAGCTGCTTGAGAATGCTCTTTTCTTCCTCCGTATCTTTTGTCCTTTGACCATCATTTTCAACTTTTCTCAAGTAAATAACTTTTAACTGCTCTGTAGAAGCTGATTCTGCTCTTTCCTTGGCCCTGTCCACAAGTATTCGTAAATGTTGATAGTGTTTCATGTTAGATGGAAAGCTGATCACTGCTACAGTGGTGTTATCGCCAACAAACATTGAAGGATGCTCTATCAATTTATCTCCAGTGCTGTCCAGCTGTATGCACCTCCCCCGGAACAAACCCACTTTTGCCGCTCTCTGCCACTCATACTCACCCTGAAAAATAATAATAATATAAGCATGGAATAGTAACCAGGCCTTCTAACAATGCAAGACGATAAACTGAAAATAGCATACCTTATGTTTACTCGGAGTAGTAACCGTGAAAGGATAGTCTTCTTCGCGCTGCCGAATTTCTTTCCACCGCTCAACTAATTTTGGACTTCCGCCTATGTCAACGGAATAGCATTGCTGTAATTTCACTATTCTGTCAATTGTTGCCCCTTCCATCATTTCACAGCATCGGATATCTACTCTCTCCAAAGATGCCATCTTTTCGAAACCATCTGGGAAAGTGTGCAATTTTGGACAGGACTTTATCGATAACCGCTTTAGCTTTTGAAGCTTTCCCAAATGACTCGGAAGAGTCGAGCAGAACACGCTTTCCAATACCAACTCTTCTAAACATGCGAGCTCTTGGAAGCACGCGGGAAGGCTCACTAGCTTTCTGCACATTACCAATTCCAACTCTTTCAAGGCTGTAAGTGCTTCAAATCCATGAGGCAATTCCTTGAGGCTAGGGCACTTGCCCACATATATCTTCTTTAACGAAGTTAACCGCCCAAAATGTTTCGGCAGACCACCAAGTTTTATGCAGCTGTCTATGCGCAAAGTATCCAACATTTGTAGCTGCACAAAGCTGTCGGGAAGACTTGTCAGTGAAGGACAATTATTTATTTTCAATGACTTCAGACACGATAAGTCTCCAATAGTCTCTGGAAGCTCCTTCAAATCATCCAGGTATTGCAAGTCAAGCCTTTGTAAGAAAAGGCTTCCAAAGCTTTGTGGCAATCGCTGCAGCCTAGAGCATTGATTTATATCTAACCCTTGCAGAGAAGATAAGCCGTCTATGTTTTCAGGCAGTGAGGTTAAATTCGAGCACACTGTCAGGAATAGATCTTTCAATGCACTCAACATTCCAAAGTCATCAGGCAGCTCTTGCAGACGGGTGCATCCAAGTAGACTCACAGAAGTCAATGAAGCCATGGAACCGCTAACTGGAGGAAGGAAGGTCAGATTTTTGCAGAACTCCAAGCTTAGAGTCTTCAGTTTAGTAAGTTGCTGGAATCCCGGAGGCATAATTTCCATGCCACAGTGATAAAAGGTTAGCTCCTCAAGAGCATTGAGGTGGCTCAATGTCTGTGGTACTTGTTTGCAGTCTCTCATTATTAGATTTCTAAGAGACGCGGGAAGTTTCAACCCTTCTGGAAGCTTCTTCCATTTAGAATGTTCTTGGAGATCTCCAGTCACCATTTGTATATCACATTTATCCAAACTTAAATATTCAAGAGCATTGAGGTGGCTCAGTGTTTGTGGTGCCAGTTCAAAGTTACTCAATTGCAGTCGCCGGAGAAGTGCTGGAAGTTTCAACCCTTCTGGAAATTTTGCAATCGCATCCAATTGTCTTGCATTATGACTAATACTATTGAGAGAGCCCGGAAGCTGTGCGAGCAGACATTCACAAGATTAATCTTCGTAAGTACCTTGAGTAAAACACAGAATTAAGAAAGAAGATTTCTTGAGAATCGCTTACTTACTTGACGGAAATCAATTCCTGGCTTTGATTCATTATTGAAAACTGCGAGCTTCTTCAGTTTCGAAGCATCTTCAAATGGAAAAACATTTGTATCTCCCACCTGCAGATATCTGAGATTCTCAAATTCTACGTTGCAAGGACGCCCATCAAAAATTACCCAGTTTCCAAGCTGTAGAACCCTCAAAGAACTGTGCATGGCATTTAAATCACTGGATTCAAGTGTTATTAAAGATCTCTTGTCGAGCAGGGAAATGCCTTTTACATTTTGGAGATTCGGTTTATCTTGTAACGCTTTCAGAGACTCCTCAGAATTTAAAAACCTTGTGTTCTTGGCTTCTTTTCTTCCCATCAACAGAAGGATATCATGAACAACCACTTCACTTTTTATCTCACTTCTACTAACTAACATTCTCTTATGCAGAATGTCAAGTATACTTTTACCCACAACATCACTAACCATTTCCCACTCTGAACCCTGAAAATAAGAGCAAATATCGAGGAACGCCTCTGGAGCCTCTGCATTAGTCTCTTTCAGTTTATGATAAACAAATAATAGCTTTTCTTCGATCTGCTTTTCTGAAAATCTATTGAGATCCCCTTTCCTAAGACTGTCAAGAGCTTCCTCGTACCTGTGCTTCTCTCTATCAACCCTCAAATGATTTCCATAAACCGACAGAAGTAGAGGAATACCTTTGCATGCCACTGCCACGTCATCTAACAAACTCTCTTCATCAAAGTCCTGGTCGAATATGTTTCCATCTTTTAGAATGGTTTCCCGGAGAAACCTTTTGGCTGCCTCGTCAGAGAGATAATTTACAGGGTACTCTCTACACTTTATGTCATTAAACAGTAATGGCAGGTTCCTTGCCCGAGATGTTATCACTATTCTCAGCTTCTGGGATTCTTTCTTTTCCAGTAGTAAATATCTGGGTACTATTCTCAGCTTCTGGGATTCTTTCTTTTCCAGTAGTAAATATCTGGGTAGGAGCTGTTCGATGTAGTCACTGTCGACCACATTGTCAATAAAGAGGAGACAACATTTGTCCTTTATTATCTCCTTAATTTCCTGTTGCCCTTCCTCTGGATATTGCAATTCAATTTTATCTCCTCCAAGTTTATGCATGATATCTCTTTGGAGTCTTGTAATGTGAGATCTCTTGTCTGGCGTTTGATCATCAATGATCACTCTACAAAATTTAAAGCCTGCAGAAGCCAAGTCCAGCTGCTGAATGACTTGAGAAGCCAAAGTAGTCTTACCAGCACCCCCATGGCCAAACAAAATAACCGCTACAGCTGCCTCACTACCTTGTATGTCTAACAACTCCTCCACCTCTGATACCTGCTTCTCAATACCAACTGTTTATGTTTTACAAAAGAGAACGATATCAGAAAACTTATGTAGAGGAGTTAATTTCCAAACAAAACAAACGTTTAATTGAATAAAGTACCTGGTTTGAAATCAAGAAGCTTCAGAGTCGATGGCTCTGGATACCGAGTGGTTTGCCTTGCAAGGTGGATAACAGTGGTGAAAGTGAGAGACTGTTGAATATCTCGTATAGTGTCAGTTGCCTTCTGAAGGTGATCTTTCACTGTCGTAGCCGTCCAATACCTGTGGGAATTCTCCAACAAATAAGAAAGACCATCTTAGAAAGTTTCATTAAGAGTATTTAGAAAGTAAATGCTTACCAATACAGTTCCTTGTTTTCTAAATGAAAATAATAACACACAAGCTCAAATATTTATATGAAAATAATTTAAAAAAATTAAAAACTACGGCCTAATAATATGTATGCACTGGTGTATTGGGAGATGACATTAATTTAAAAAATATGAAAATAGTAATGCACAGCGAATTTTAAACAACTACAGCCTAATAATATGCATGCGCTTGAGGATTGGGTTTAGCTGTACTGTTCAAGATATTTAGGGTCTTTTTATTTTGAAGTTCTCTTAGAATTTTGTAATGATTGAAAAATGAGACCAAAAGGGATGGAAAAATGAGGGTGGGGGGATGAATAAGGGATCGCTACAATAATTTTGGTTTGTAATGGCCTGTTGTGGCCTTTCCCAAGTGTTTTGGTCTGGGCTGTTAGTTGGGACCAAAAATTTTTTTTGCTGTTGTGCTGAAGAGAAGGAATAAAAGTATGTGTTTTTTCTTTTCAGCTGCTAACGGCCATATCCTATATTTTGTTCTACATTTCTTGTGAATTAATACCATGGCCTGATGTAGAGCTTAAATCAGATGCCGTGTTGTGTTGTAGCTGTGTTTTTATTCCAATTACCAGTTAGAGAAGAGTATGTAATTTGCAGCCACAGAGGTGGTCTACACCAACTTTTTACGAGTTTTTCTTTTTAGATAAACGACAAATCTGCATTAGTTTTAGTATCAGAGCAGTCTGCGATGGCCTAGAGGGAGTTTGAATGAATTGGGGAGGCACGTGCATGAGCAATGAAGGCCCTTAAAGAAATGTTGCTAGGGTTTTAAATCCTTTGGAGAGGCTTATTGAAGCTTTGACAAGCCAAATTTCCAAGGTAAAGGCTGATATTTTCGATTTTAAAGGGGAGCTCAACCTTGATGTATTCCTAAACTAGGTCCAAGAGTCGGAGAAATAATTTGAGATGGAAGACATTGACAAGGATGATCCAAAAAAAATTTGAAAATTGTTGCATCCAAATTGAAGTCACATGCGAGCCCTATGATGTTGAAACATCTGAGAACTCATATCTTGCCCTCTGATTACAAGCAAAAATTGTTTAAACAATTTCAAAATTTAAAACGAAGGGATCAATCGGTGCAGGCTTACACTAAATAGTTTATGAGGATTCAAATTCAGATGGATATACAAGAAAGTGTAGGGTAGGCAGCAGCCCAAAATGCGAATGGACTAAAGTTTCAATTTCAAGATGAGGTCGCATTGGTGAAAATACTTAATATAGATGAGGCTTATGATTATGCCTTAAAAAGCAACGAAGAAACTAAATCGGTAGATGAGGCTTATGATTATGCAAGAAAAGGCAACGATGAAACTAAATCGGAAAAACAAAATGGTGAGTAAAAGGGGTGATAGCAATCAAAATAAAGGGAAAGAGGTTTCTTCAGAACCTACTACGAGCGAAGAACTATAAGAAGGCAAGAATGTGAAGGCCGACTTCAGAGAAAGGGGAGGCTTCAAAGGTAAGGGGCGAGGACAACAATCTTTTGGAGATTGGAAGCCCTCCAGATGCTTTATTTGTAATGAAAACCAGAAGGCCATAGCCTGCCCTTAAAACACCAAAAGGATGATGGTGGCCCAAGAAGAAGAAGAACCTTGGACAGAAGAAGCTGAAGTAGGGTCAGGAAAGAACCTAATGCTGAGAAGAACCTTAATATTTGAGGACAAAGAAACCCCTGAAGCTGATTCGATGAGGAAGAGTGTCTTCAAAACAAAATACGAATGTAAAGATAAGGTGTATAAACTATAAAGTGATCATAGATGGTGGATCTATCAACAATCTAGTGAGTACAGAAATGGTTGACAAATTACAGCTTGCTTGCATGATTTCTTGTTTAAAGAAGGATCAAAGTCTTCTTGTGGATGAATATTGTATTGTTGCATTCAAAGTTGGTCCTTGTGTGGATGAAGTGCTCTGTGATGTGGTGTTGATGGATGCATGCCATTTGTTGTTGGGTAGGCCTTGGCAGTTTGACCGAAACATAATCCATCGAGGTAGAGAGAATACTTATGAGGTTCAACATGGAGGAAGGAAAACACTCTTAAAACCATGGGAAGAGGAAGGAGCTTTTGAGGTGGCAGCTTTGTCTCTTCGAGTAGAAGCCAGATTCGAGCTTGAAGAGGAAAACGAAATTCTAGGTCAGCAAAGAAGGGAGTTGGAGGCAAATCTAAAAGCAAAAGAGGCAAATGATTTGAAGAATGAGGTACAACCAAAAATTGATTTGGAGCTACAACAACACTCAAATACCAAGATTACAAGTGCACCTCAAGAAATAGGTGTTGAACTTTCAGTTGATTGTGATCTTCATTCTCATTGGATTGAAGAGGATAGTGAGTTGGAGGAGTATAAGCACGATCATTAAAGATCTTCCAAGAATGCGATCAAGAGTTTGGTCAAGGGTGACTGCCTAACTCTATTTGAGAGTAGCGATACAAACTATGATTGGGACAAGGTGAAGAACTTCAGGTCCCTTGGTGACACCAGCAATGATTATTCTGTCAGCTCTGCATTAGGGACTTTGCCTAGCTTTACTTGCCCAGCTGAATGGTGGAATCAACATTGGCCTCTCAGTGCCGGAAGAACATGGGGTGGAAGCTTTAGTGGTGACTCGAATTGTGCTAAGTGCTAACGAATCCCAAAAGAATACTTTGAAGACAAGACCACTAGAAGATAGTCTGGTTCTTCCGAGCCAGGAGATTCAAAATTTTTAAACATGGAGAGGATGATGTAACTGCCCTCTTTATGGCGGGATCATCCTCTCTACCGTCAGTTCCTTTTTTCTAGATTGTGTTAATTTTGGTTTGTAACGGCCTGTTGTGGCAGCCATTGTGGCTTTTTTGGGGGGTGGTTCCCTTAGGTAGATACTAAGTTTTGGTCATTCAATAGGAGTTTTTTTTGTCTGGGCTGTTAGCTGGGACCCAATAAAAACAGGATTATCCTGTGGTGCTGAAGAGTAGGAATAAAAAATTATTTTTCCTTCAGCTGTTAACTGGCCATATACTATATTTTGTTCTGCATTTCTTGTGAATTAATCGTATGGCCTGAATACTTGTAGAGCTTAAATTAGATGCCATGTTGTGTTTTAGTTGTGTTTTTATTCCAATTATCAGTTAGAGCAGAGTATATTATTTGCAGCCACAGAGGTGGAATGCACCAGCTTTTTATGAGTTTTCCTTTTCAGATCAGAGACAAATCTGCGTCAATAAAAGAATCATGTTTGCTGACTGCTGACCACAATTAGTTCATGTTCATTCTACTTAATAGCTAGATATCCACAAAATTGCAACTTTACTATATGGTATTGCTTTTCTAGCAATTTTCTTACAACCTTGGGCAGGACTATAAGCAAACACCTTAATCCACATAATCCGAAACCTCTACCTGTTTATTAAGAACTTCAAGGAACAATTTGGAATAGGATTCTGCAACTTCACAGGCCCAATAACATCTTTGTTTAAATCATTTAGAGGAGGTGTTCATGATTCTACCATTTCCTTTTTATAATCAACTTGTTCAATGTGTCCATCCTTCAAAAGAGTATTTTGGCTATCTGAATGAGCAACCAGGTCAGTATTGTGTTGTTGTGCTTCTTCAACATTCACATTAAACAAAACATCTTTCTAAACATCTGGCTGAGCTAGGGTAGTATTATGTCACTTTTCTTGTTCACATCTTTCATCCATCGGAACATCATTCTTGCTATCTAGCTGAGTTAGCATTTTGTAACCTGTTGATTTGATTGCTCAACATTTTCATCTGTCAAAATAGTATTCCAACTCTCTGTCTCAGCCACCATGTGAGTATTATTTTATCTTAATGTTGACCGTCCACGTCATCTGCAATAGAAATCTGACTCTCTGATGCGACCATCAGGCCACTCTGCCATTGAGTGACGTTTACACTATGTCCATTGTGTAAAATAGCAGTCTGACGACCTATATCAACCACTTGCTAGGCCTTGCCATGTGCGACTTGATCAATTTTCTCATCCTCTAAAATATAATTGGGCCCATCCAACTTAAGTACATGGACAACCTTTATATCAGAAGCATTTTCAGAGTTCACTACACTGTCTTTCTTTCGACTAGAAGTGCTAACATTCTCAATTCCATGATCAACAAGAAATAACTTATATACTATACAACAGTTCTCATATAAAGGCATTCGATTCATTATAACAGCAAGCATATTCAGAAATAAATAATAAAAAAATCCAAGCAGCAAACAAGAAACACAAAACAGTTACAGCAGAGATATATATGTTCAGTCATATAAACCATTGTAAATAGCAAAAAGATATAAGGCAATCCTTGAACTAAACTAGATAATTTTGCCTATGCACAATAAAATCAATATAACGAGTTCCTTAAGGTTCTCATCCAAGTGGTCAGTCCATTTTAGAACGGAGATAATACATATAAAGAATGCACATAGCTAGGGAGTCCATTACAGTAAGGACACCCTGAGTGGGGCTGGAAGGCCGAATGGCAGGTGTCATTTCGTGCTTCTGGGTCGGATGGAACAGCTCAAGGCGCCTTGTATGACCTCCCAAATGGTGCTCCACAATGTCAATGGGCTGTTTGGAAAGAACCTAAAAGGGAATCCCATATGATTAAGATAATGTTCCTAACCCTAGTATGAAAGATGTATTTTATGGATTATGTTTTCAATGATTATCTAACATGATTGCAGGTTCTCAACTAGAATCTATCTTGTTCAACAATTTAAATTGGTAAATGATATCGCTAACTCTATTTCATTTCTTGCTTTGCATAGAATTGTGACTTTAGGGCTGGGCTTAACCAGCACACTCTAAACTTTGACTTAGACGTGTGCTGGTGGGCGCTGTCCCCCTCCGTTTCTGTCTAAAAACATTCCATTAAACATTAACTGTGTTTGAACAAACCGTGACTATTTTACCTGCTCTCGCCAGCGGTTAGTTTTAAATCAAACTCAGTCATAGTTCCCGTGCTCAGAAGTTCTGGGGATGCTTGTACGTAAAAAATCAGACAGCGTCGCACTGTTTCACCATATGCAACAAACAGGTCTGCAACTCGATCAAATTACATTTGCCAGCATACTTCCAGCCTGTGCCAAAATGGGAGCTTTGGAACAGTGTATGGATATCCATCAAATGCTTTGAAAGAGGGATTTTTGTCAGATATTGTAGTTGGAAATCCTCTGGTAGACATGTATGCAAAATGTGGAAGCATAGATAATCCACGCGAACAGTTTGACAGAATGCCTCAAAGAGATGTCATCTCATGGAATGTCATGATTGCAGGATATGAAAAATGTGGAAGCATAGACAAGGCACGTGAACTGTTTGACAGAATGCCTCAAAGAAAAAATGTTTTCAACTTCTCATGGAATGCCGTGATTGCAAGATATTCACAAAATTGATTTGTTGAAAAGGCTTTAGAAACTTTCAAGCAAATGCAATTGGCAGGTCTAAAGGCAGACTCGACAACCTTTGCCAGCATCCTCCTAGCCTGTGCCAAATATGAGTTTTGAAACAGGGTACAGACATCCATCAAAGCATAAAGGATAGAGGACTTTTGTCAGATGTTGTTGTTGCAACCGCTCTGTTAGACATGTATGCAAAATGTGGAAGCATAGACAAGGTATGCCAACCGTTTGACAAAATTCCTCAAAGAAATGTGGTTTTATAGAATGCCATGATTGCAGTATATGAACAAATGGATTTCTTGACAAAGCTTTAGAAACTTTCAAGCAAATGAAATTGGTAGCTCTAAATCCAGCTGTTGATAACTGAGAGGGGGGGGGGTGAATCAGTTATCCTAATTATTTCTTCTTTTGAACTTTCTTATTAATCAATGCAGCATTGAATCAAACAAACAAACATTACTATGAAATGAAAAACACATGACACAGTTTTTTGACGTGGAAACCCTGTTAAGGGAGAAAACCACGGGGTGATTAACCCAAAGATTATTCTCTGTTAGAAGAATAAGGAATTACAAAATGGCACTTGCCAATTAGGGCTCACTGCCCGAGCACACTGCTCACAAAGAGGCCCACTGCCTACAAGGAGACACACTGTCTACAAAGTGATAAGAATCACAGTCTTGAACTGATTGGAAGCATCTATATATGCTGGAGTTCAGTTCTGGTTAGGCTCAGTACACTGATCTGCTGCACTTCATCTTTCCTCTGTTCTTTATTCTGCTATCCTTTCACATACCGGATCTTTCTTACTACTTCTGCTATGTTCTGCACTTATTCGCATACACCATCACACAATTACACCCTTCACAACTAAATCCATCCTCTCTATATATCCGCACAAGTAATTTCATCACCTTTCTAGTCGGCATCCGGAACAGTCTAGTTTCTTACAAACTCTGTTCTGTCGGCTGAATCCTTGCTCACCAAGCAATGCGGATCAAACATATACTTGTAGATATCATTAATCATGTCGGGCAAACATGATTCATGCCTTCACAACCTTTACCATCAATAGTAACACATCCAGAAAATAGTCTGATACTCTGTCAGTCAGTTCTTCCTCTGTTCTCACTGTCTCTCAGGAATCCGGTACTCAACTATTCATATCTTTTTCTTTGTTCATCACCGGAGGCTAAATCCTTGGAATATACTACTCAAGGTAGTCCTCTTGACTTCCCCAAATCCGCACTGCACCAAGACACTTCCTCTGAGAGATCCGGACCAATCTGTCGGACCTTGCCACATGCTCTGTTCTTGTTCACCGGACCACAACAATATTCATTCTTACTTCCGGTAGAGACACACCATAACTTGCGGATATGTGGGATGACCTTTGTTGCCATCAATGACAACAACCATGAATCCATATAGTGTCTCTTGCCAACACCAGCATCCTCACTACCTGTGCCAAAATGGGAGCTTTGGAATAGGTATGGAAATCCATCAAAGCATAATGGAAAGGGGATTCTTGTCAAATATTATATTTGGAAATGCTTTGGTAGACATGTATGGAAAATTAGATTTGTAAGAGTGCTTTTGGATTCAGCTGTGTGTATTTTTGAATCAACATTTAAGATCACACTCAATGATCCATCATAAATGAACTCCCCCATTCTTGATGATGGATCACTAAGTGTGATCTGAAACGTTGATTCAAAAATACACACAGTTGAATCCAAAAGCACTCTTACAAATCTAATGTTATGGATTGTGGAAAACGCATTCCTACTATGTATGGATAATACGGAAGCATAGACAAGGCACATAACTGCTTGACAAAATACCTAAAAGAAATGTGGTCTCATGGAATGAGATTATTATAGGATATGAACAAAATGGATTTTGCAAAGATTCTCTTAAAATGTTTAAATTAATAAAGCACTTTAGAACATATCCTAACAGTATAAGCTTTTCTTGTGTTCTATGTGCATGCAACCATTTAGGTTTATTGGATGAGAGTTGTACATACTTTAATCACACGAGTAATCCTTATTACATTACACCTACAATTGATCATTATGTGTGCATGGTTGACCTTCTTGCTCATTGTGGGTATCTTGAGGACACCCTAAACTTTATGATTAAGATGACAACTAAAACTATGGTGGTTGTGTGGATGTGTTTTCTTGATGCTTGTATATAACATATATTGATAGAGGCCTAGGAGTATTTACAATGACGTTGCATTTTTATTTGGGTCCTAAAAATGTTGTGACTTATTTTCTTTTCTCAAACGTCTATGCAGAAGTGGGTAGCTGGTGTGAGGTTCAAATGAATAGGAGATTGATAAAAGATAAAAAGGAATTAAAAAGATCCTTGGATGTAATTGGATTGAAGGCCATAAATTGGCACGATTTTTGTGTCGGTGATAGATCACATCCAAAAACACAGGAGATCTATGCAAAGTTGGAGAAATTGGCTTGGGAGATGAAGGCAATAGGATATTCTTCAGATTCAAGACATTTACTTAGTGATACATGGAAAAGGGCAAAATTGTTTCTCTACCACCGTAGTGAAAAGTCGGCAATTGCTTTTAATTTGTTATACACAACCCCTAGAACAACTGTTAGAGTTGTTAAGAACCTTCAAGTATGTGTTGATTGCTGAATTGCAACAAAATTTATCTCCAAGATTGTTGCGAGAGAAATTGTAGTGAGAGATGTGAATTTCCATCATTTAAAATAGCAAAATGTTCTTGTCGAGATTATTGGATAAGTAATTTTATATAAGTGTATGTAGATTTTATGTCATTTATGGTTAGATATTTCTAATGTTGTTTCACATCCCTTTACTTCATGAAATAGCTAATAAATTTGTGAATTTGCAAATATTTTTTAATTTAATTTGATTTCAATTTGTTTGGTTTTAATTAGAAATAAACCAACGTAATTTATAGGTCACGATGAATCAACTTTGCTCCTATAGCATATCTTCTTCATCACGTGATGAGTCATTATGTGTCTCATCTAATTCATCTTCTTACACTCCTATTCGACAACATGATCATTCTTTATCTATACAAGATAGTATAACATTGTTAAATGATTTCCCTTTACTTCTAGAGACACTTTGGAAACCATTTAATTTGACACTAAGACATTCCCTTATATTTATTCCCATATGACCTCTTCCATTCCTACACCTTCATCTACCTTAGCTCTCCCTCCACCACTTATACCCATCAACACACATGTCTCAAGCCTATCATATTCCTCCATCTCCACTACTTATTATTACATACTCGATGCTTCACCTCTTCCTATCACTATATCTTCCTCTTTAATTCTCTCTTTGCCTCCCATTAGGTAAGCCTTTGATGAGTTTGCTACATCTACTCAATCTTCTACCATACACGTAACTTATCATACCTCCTCTCAGATTATTATTGATTAGCTTTTACCCCAATCACTCAATGGAAATCTCATCATCACTTTACCTCAAGCCATAAATTATCAATTCTCTAACATGGATATTTATCTGACCTCTACCAAAGCTTGTACCCACACTACTACACCCACTAATGCATGATCCACCCCTTGCATACCTCTAATAGTTTGCGGATTTTATGCATTCTCACTCACATAGCTCTTATAATTAACAAGGCCCCTGACAATGTTTTTAACTACATCTATGTCCATCCTAGCATACCTTCAGAGCAACTCTCTTCCCTATTTTCACTCATTAACAATATGGACATAATTTTCTCCACATCTAGAATGCTTGCGCCCCCATCCAAAATACATAAAGACCTCCCACTTATTATCACTAACTATTATAACACACGTGCATTAAATAGACATTTGTTGATAATGTATTTGGCTATAATATTTTCACAAACCAATTCCTAGAAAAGATCCACATAGACCCCAGTTCTATAAATAAATGAATATATCTTTTAGGGGATTTGATAATCTTTGGAGAGATATGTGTGGTAGAATCATTCTTCCTATCACTATCAACCTAGTTACTCTTGATACATTAATCCATGTGATGCCAAGTGAGCTATCATATAACATTTTGGGGAGACCATGGATTGTTATGCACTCCATACCTTCTAGTCTACACAATAATTGAAGTGCACATATTATGACAAAATCTATACCATTCACATTGATCCTCATCCATTTAAATATTGCACACCCTCTTCAACCATTTCAATATTCAGTAATCAAGTTAACCTACCCTACCTTCATCTTCCTCTACTTCCTAACCCTTCTCAACCACCTTCTTCTCGTCTACCACTTCTTTCCCTTTCAAGATTTCTAACTCTTCTTCCTACTCCACCTCCATGTGATTCTAGATCTCTTCTCCTGATTCCTCCTATGCCCCCATCTCATACCCCACCTCCTACTTTTCCACTTAGAGCTAAGACCCATTTCCCTCCAATCCTCAAGGTAGTTTGGTAGAGACTTACTTCCTTTTTCATAGCTTCCCCTTCTTCTTCATGAATCCATACTCCTTTCCCCCCATCATTCTCCATCTACCACTCATCCTTCTACTTTACCTTACTTTCCTACTTCTATTCAGGATGATCCTCCCAATTCACAACATGCCTCTTCATTAACCTTGCACACCTCTATTGTAGTTCATCAACCACATTCTAGCTAAGATAACCTTCCTTATATTCCACCTTAGGACAAGATTATTAATGATACTCTTATCTTGTGTCTTAAGCCTCATATAGATGATTTCCCTCCATCACCTCCACCTCATGTTACTTCTCTTAGTCCATCTCCACTTTCTTCTACACAGTCTCCATCATCCCTTCATACTATTCCATCTCCACCTCATAATATGTTTGCTTGCATCTCCAAAAAATTTCTCACATCCACCCTCACTCCACTTGTCAATGTGGATGACCTTACTAATATCTTTTTTAGATGATTATTGCATACTTATCTCTTTACGCGCATTCTAGAGGTTGTGTGTAAGCTTGTGTAATCTAGTGTTACACCTAGAAGCTTTTAGAAACCTCTTCTATAGATCTATTTTGTGCATAATCTGCAACTATTGCAATGGTCAAACTAAGTTCAATATTCTTTACCTTGGATGCCATGCATACATTTTTGGATCCTTTGTATAAGTCTTTGTTACTCTTAGATCAAGCTTTGACTTGCGAGATTTTTAGTTTTATTGCATACATTTAATTTTGAAATAGCATTTACTGCTAAGGACAACAACATTGCACTAAGTTATATGGAAATGTTTGGTGGGTTAAGATCACTACAATTAATATTTTGACAACTCACATCTTGCATGCTTCTTTAGAACGAAAACATTTGTTTAAAAGTTTGTTCCTTAAAGTTCATGAAATTGTTGTAAACACTTGTCTTATATTGAATATATGCATAATTGTGCCTCTACTTGATTGATTATGTTGATAACTGAGAGGGGGGGGTTGAATCAGTTATCTAGATTATTTTAACTTTCTGTTCTTCTTTAACAACTAGTGCAGTATCAAATTAGATAAGCATGCATAACCATGAAAACAAAAACAAACTCAATACACATAACACAATGATTTTGAGTGAAAAACCTTGTTAAAGAAAAAGCCACGGGGTGACTAACCCAGGATTGTATTCTCTGTTAAAAGAATGAGGTAGTACAAAATGGCACTTGCCAATTAGGGCTCACTGCCTGAGCACACTGCTCACAAGAGGTTCACTACCTACAAGAGACTCACTGTCTACAAGTTATAAAGAAAGTTACAAGATACTTGAACTAATGAGAAGCATCCACATATGTTGAAGTTCAGTTCCGGTAAGGCTCAATACACTGATCTACTACACTTCATTCTTCCTCTTCTTTGATGTTGTTGTCATGTCACATACCAGCCCTGTATTACTGCTTCCACACTACTCTCTGCTTTTCTTCACACTTCACAATACACTACACACACCTTCACACCGAAATCAATTGGGTATATATATCCGCATCAATGATTTCAATCATCTTTCTAGTCAGCATCCAGAGAACTCAAGATATTTCCAAACTCTGGTCTGTCGGCTAAATCCATGCTTACTAAGTGATGCGTATCAAAGAGATGCTTATAGAAGTCATCAATCATGTCGGTCAACCATGAATGATCCCTCAAGAAACTTGATCTCCATCAATTCTCCATCTGGATTAAGGTCTGATGCTCTACCGGTCAGTTCTTCCTTAGTCTACTCTGCCCAACACTTAGGTGCTCATACCTTTTCCCTCTTTCATCACCGGAGGCTCAATCCCTAGAATGTATCAGTCATGATACTCCTCTTGACTTCCCCAAAGCTGCACTTTGTTGAGATACTTCAGACCTGATTGTCGAACCTTGCTGCATGCTCTATTCTTGCTTATCGGACCAAAATACTCTTCAATCTGACTTCCGGTAAAGACACACCATGTCTTGCGGATGTGTGGGATGGACTTTGTTGCCATCAATGACAACACTCATGAAGCCACACAGTGTCTCTTGCCAATAGATTAGACCCCAACAATATGAATAGAATATCATTCTTTTAAATTGGCCATATTTTCTTAGAAACACAATCATCCATGTTCTCATCCATAATATTATAGTCTAGTATTATTTATAAGTCACTTTGATAATGAATTGCAAGTGATATTGTAATTTTTTTTATTGTATCTACATGAGTTTTGGATTAAATATAGGTAAGGTTGAACTACTTGAGAGAGGAAATGATCTCAAGGCTACAATTAAACCAAGAGATAATGGTGGTATTCATTTACAAGAAAACTACATATGCATATAGACATTATAGTGTACCTTACTGAAATTATAAATATTTGTAGTACATGTGAGAGGTAAGTGACACTTTATATGGCCTTATATGTCAAGTGATTATGTTTTCTTTATTTATTGCTTCAATCTAATTGCTTACGACATCCGGTGTATGCTTAGTTAATTTTATTTTGCTATTCATTTAATTCTCATGAGTTGATATAAAATACTTAAAAATTAGAACATCATTAATCACAATTTCCGTTGGCATATAATATATGCTTCTTTTCTTATATTTCTATGATAACAAACAAATTTGTATATCATACATCTTCATGTATTATTAATAAAAATTAGAACCAAACCTAGGGTGAGAGATACTAAAAGGGTTGGTGATCATAGTTATTGTTATGTTTTGCATCTATTGCATTTATTAAACCAACTCAAGGGTAAGAGAATGACATGAGATTGGAACTCAACTATTCATTTACATCAATTTGTATTTATGATTATAGTTGATTGTTTATTTTGGCAAGTTAGTATGATAGATAGTAAGGTCTATATGAATAGAGTTTAATACATATTACAATTTTCTGGATAGAATAAGAAATTCTAACGTAGGCAAAATGATGTCATACTAGGTAGAATTTGATTGTACGACTCTTGAGACGATGGTCACTTTTCCAAGTCCACAAAGGTGGAAAATTACTTACCATGTAATGGGATTTAGTGTAACAAATTGGTTAGATGGTTTAAACTGATTGTGTATTAAGTTCCCTAGAGAAGAGACTAGGCAATAGTATTGACACTTTGATTCCTTGAAAATGATACTCACGAGTAGGGTATGCTAGGGGTAGGTATTTGATAGTTAATTTATGTGATATTCTATACTTGTATTATGAGATTATTTATCTTGCATAATAGATTAATAGTATTCTTATACTAAAATCCAACAAGACCAACTCAGGGGAAAGATACACTAGAGGTTTGATGTTGTTAAAAGTTAAGTCCAACTCAGAGGTAGAGTATACTAGGAGTTTGGTGATAATAAGTTTCTGATCTTGTGTATGTACTTGTATTTTCATTATTATTACATAGTCATGTGGGGTGAGTCAAGCAAGATATAGTAGTGTTGTGAATGGATGACCCACATATGTCACTAATAATTGAACGCTTTGGCTAAAGTGATGCAATAGCTATGTAAATCTTTGGTTCACTATACTTGTAGATTTCATGTTAGTCAGAAATCATGGTAGTTAGAGCGCATCTAAGGATAGCATGATTGATTGAATGTGATGGGTATTTATATTGCACTTGGTTCTCAGATTTGGTTTAATTGCAAAAGTTCTTATCTATTACCCTTATCGAAGGGTAGGGGCTTTTTGGTTACGGTTACCTTGCATTTGCTTTACTTTGAGTTCAGAATTGAGGATTGAACTATGTTTATTGTTTGTTCCTCTCCTACGAGAGAACCACCACGAATGAAGGTAGCGGGACCAAGGGGATAAGACGATGAATTTTGTGGATAGGGTCAATAGGGGATGATGGAGGATCAATAGGAGATGGTGTGGGATAAAAAATGGAATGAATTAGGATGCTTGGAGCTTGATTTCCATTAGGCTCATTAAGATGTTGTGTGATAGGATCCAAGTTATTTGTTCGATTATCTATGTTTTCTTGGGGACCAAGTGTCTCATCAAGGGAAGTGGACATTTTTGGATCATGGATAGGGCTAGATGATAGATGGATAGGGGTAGTTTGGATATCTTTCTCATGGATGGTAATGGGATTATGGATAGGATCAATTTTATCATGTATATAGGCTCTTCATCATAGATACTATCGTGATCATAAAGAAGATATAAGTTATGGATAGCTAGAACTTGGATTACTTGCTCATGGTTAGGAACTTGTTCATGGATAATATCTTGATCATAGAAAATATATAGGTTATGGATGGGTTGAATGGAGATGTTTTGATCTTGATTTGGATGAGGGGTTGATGTTTCCACATGCTTTAGATTATACTCTTGACATAGATCTTGATTTTCTTGAATATGAGTGGAAGACTCATGAATAGGCTTGATAGGCTCTTGATAATCAACAACATGGCTATATGATAAATTGTGACTTGGACTCATGGTAGGGGGATCTTAATGAGGCTTGATGGGTTGTAGACTACATGATGGGATTGGAGGAATAGGCATAGTGTTTGAAGGCTCTTTGACCAGCTCAAGAGTAGGTGTTTGAGGGCATGGAGATGGTCGATTCCATGCTAATAGTCCTTGGATAACATCTGAAAAGGATAAGTTGGTGGGTGGATTAGCAATCTCAATCTTACCACAATTGATGAGCTCTTGGATCAGATTCTTAAGTCTCACACATTTGGATGTTTTATGGCCTTTTCTCTATGGTATTGACAATATTCATGATCCTTAAACCAGAAGGACTTGACTTGGTTTTTGTCATATCGCATTGTCAGTGGTAACTCAATGAATCTTGCTTGGACAACTTTTTGTAAGGCTACTTCAATGGGCTCCTGTGATGGAGGGTTGGAGAAATGTGGTGATGAAGGGGTTGAAGGAGTTGATGAGTTAGGAGGTATATGTCCTAATGGATTAGGATTAATGTGATTGGAGGGGGATTGTGATGGAAGGATTGAAGAGATTGATGGGTTGGAATTGGATATAGTTTGTTGAAGTGACATGGGTAAAGGTGTGGTAGATGTGTATGAGGTTATGGGATTGACTTAGTAAGTGGGTTGGGGTGAGATATATGGATAGGTGAAGGTTGGATAAATTTGAGGTGTGGATAAATTGGATTGGTATGATGACATGGTAAAATGGGAGGATGGAGGTTGATATGATAGTGATTTTGGTTGAATTGGAGATATGGTTTGAGATCCATACTTGCATTTAAGTTCTTGTATTTCTGCCTCAAGATGGGTGATATCATGTGTTTGAGGAATGGGGTTTGACATAGATGTTTTAACTTCCATTACCATTTTGTCAAACTAGCTCATGATGTTTATAGGTGTTGGATTAGGATTAGGTGATGTCTTGGATTGGATGATGTCTTTAGATGAAGGATTCTAATGATTGATTTGGATGGATTGTGAATAGGATTTGGATGATAGTATATGAAATTTGATTTTCAAAGGATTGATTTTGATTAAGGATTGGATATTTGATAAAAATGGATAATGGATGATTGGCTTGGGATGAGGGATAAATGGATCAGATTAGGATGTGGTTGAAAGGGGATTGGGTGGATAGAATGGATTAGGGTTAGGACCTTGATGGGATTTGGATAACTTGATTACGATTAGGGTCTTAGAAGATGGATTAGGCATAGGTTAGGATGATGTGATTGGATGATTAAGATGATTGGGATAAGGTGATAAGATGATTAGGATGATTGATTAGGATGAAAGGGATGGAGTGGATTGGATTATTAGGGATGATTGTGGATATGAGATAGATAAGAGGGATGATTAGGTTAATTAGGGTGGATAATTAAGATGGTAAGAAGTGATTGGATGAGATATGGTACTAGGGAAATAATAGCTATTTTTCTTCTTCCAATTAAGGTTCTTTCTTCCAAGACCTCATATGGATTCTATGTTTGGGATCAATCAAGTTGGCCTTGACGAACAATCATTTTGATGCCAACGCAACAATAATCTCAACTAATTGGAGAGGGAAAACAACAATCAACCTACCTTCTCCTGTTTTTATCGCCCTCTAGCAGAGAACCTAGCTTTGCAATCCCAAATGACCAATCATATATAGTGGAGCATGCACTTAAATAATAATTGGGAGCAGTCCATGGCTTATTGGTCTACTGGGAAAGTAGCTAGATTTTTTGGTCCATGGCTTATTATTGAAAGGGAATTAGGAAATGCCATATATAACATCAAATCTATTATTTTCTATTCAATTAGGAATTGGTATCTCTATTTCATGTTGAAGGTTCTATTGTCATTATTTTATTAGTCATCTTCTTAGTGGCATTATTGGATGGTTAGTTCATCTCTCCCTAGGAACACAAAATCCATTATCATCCCACCTTATTTACCTAAGGTGTGTTATCTTAGAAATTAATCTCAAGCCATTTGTTCAGGAGAAAAGATCACTCATGCCATTCTATAGTTGATCTTGGTTCCTCTATTTTCCCCCTATTGTCACTCATACACCATCACCAAAACCAAATAGATTATTTCTATTAAAACCAAATAGATTGAAATCAAACTAAATTAAAAAATACCTGCAAATTCACAAATTTATTAGCTATTTCACCAAACAAATGGATATGAAACAACATTAGAAATGTCTAACCATAAATGACACAAAATCAACATACATTTATATAAAATCACATATTGAATCTAGAATGTGCAATTAAATGATTAACCTTACATAGGAAAATGATAACACAATTAATCCAAACAAAAGAACTATACAAAATGGCAAGGGTAATTGTGAGTCCTCCTCTCCCATTTCTTGCTAATCAAGAATCTTTCCATTTACTTTAAGTGTTCCTCACCTTTTGTTTTTCTCTTTCTCTAGCTCCTCTTCCAACATTTCATTTCATACATATGTAGGTTTATGAAAACAATTCAATTAAATGCCCATTTTATCATAAAATAAATCTTCGATCTAGATACCCCAATAATGTATATAAGCAGTGATCTCCATTGCACTCCATGCATCTAATTCTACAAAGCCAACATCATAGTCTAGATTGCCAAATATTCAAAACAAAAACAAAACCATTTTTTCTCTTTCTAGAAACTAAAAATAAAACCTTGTTCCTTCATTATTAGTGCAAGTTTGATATGGTGCACATTATTATAGTGCAAGCCTATTTTTTAGATCACTTCATTTAACGTCACCAATAATCTCCACAAGAACATTTTGCCTATTTAAAATGACGAAAATAGTTCGCATATTTCACAACAATTTCTCTTGCAACAATCTTGGAGATAAATTTCATTGCAATGTGGCATCAACTCATACTAGAAGGTTCTTACAACTCTAATAGTTGTTCGAGGGTGCACATCTAATGAACCAAAAGTAATTGCCAACTTTTCACTATGGTGGCAAAGAAATAATTATTTTTCCTCCTTTTCCACATCACTAAGTAAATGTCTTGAATTTGGAGAATACCTTGTTGCCTTCATCTTCCAAGCCAATTTCTCCAACTTTGCATAGATCTCTTGTGTCTATGGATGCAATTTATCTCCTACACAAAAAGCACATGCCATTTTATGGCCTTCAATCCAACTACATCCAACGATCTTTTTAATTCCTTTTATCTTTTATCAATCTCCTTACCATTTGAACCTCGCACCACCTGCCCACTACTGCATAGATGTTTGAGAGAACATAAGTCAACATTTTTAGGATCCAAATCAAAAAGCAACATCTCTGTAAATACTCCTAAGCCTATATCCATATGTGATATGCAAGCACCAAGAAAACATTTCCACACAACCACCACAAGTTTAATTGGCATCTTAATGATAAAGTTTAGGGTGTTCACAAGATACCCAGTATGAGCAAGGAAATCAACCATGCACACATAATGATCAATTGTAGATCTAATAAGTGTTACTCGTGTGATTGAAGATATACAGCCCTCATCCACTAAAACCTAAATGACTACATGCACATAGAACACAAGCAAAGTTTATAATGTCAGGATATGTTCCAAAGTGCTTCTTTAATTTAAACATTTTGAGAGTATCCTTGCAAAATCCATTTTGTGCATATCCCGCAATCATCTCATTCCATGAGACCATATTTCTTTGAGACATTTGTCAAACAATTCACGTGCCTTGTCTATGCTTCCACATTTTCCATACATGTCTACCAAAGCATTTCCAAATATAATATTTGACAAGAATCCCCTTTCCATTATGCTCTGATGGATGTCCATACCTATTCCAAAGCTCCCATTTTGGCACAAGTAGTGAGAAAATTGGATTTAGAGCTACCAATTTCATTTGCTTGAAAGTTTCTAAAGCTTTGTCAACAAATCCATTTGTTCATATCCTGCAATCATGGCATTCCATGAGACCACATTTATTCGAGGAATTTTGTCAAATGGTTGGCATACCTTTTCTATGCTTCCACATTTTGCATACATGTCTAATAGAGCGGTTGCAATAACAACATCTGACAAAAGTCCTCTATCCTTTATGCTTTGATGGATGTCCATACCCTGTTTCAAAACTTATATTTGGCACATGCTAGGAGGATGCTGGAAAAGGTTGTTGAGTCTGGCTTTAGACCTGCCCATTGCATTTGCTTGAAAGTTTCTAAAGCCTTTTCAACAAATTGATTTTATCAATATCCTGCAATCACGACATTCCATGAGAAGTTGAAAACACATTTTCTTTGAGGCATTCTGTCAAACAGTTCACGTGCCTTGTCTATGCTTCCACATTTTTCATATCCTGCAATCATGACATTCCATGAGATGACATCTCTTTGAGGCATTCTGTCAAACTGTTCACGTGGATTATCTTTTTGATGTTATTGTAGCGGCGGGAGATTTACCCAGGCCGACTCAATGAGGAGTCACAACTTATTCATGAAGAGGCACCACGATTTACATATATATAGACATGTCATTTGATCATCACAATCATTCACTCATTTTTGCATCTCTTAGGAGTAGAAGTTTAGCATCATTAAAAGCAAAAGCTCGCCATCATTAGAAGCATGAGTTCGCCATTTCTTAGTTGTCTTAGCAGCAGATCCATTGTTAAGGAGAAGTGTCTCCATTCTTTGTTTCAGACTCAGCCTTGTGTAAGGCCTGATTGTAAGCAGTATTCTGCACTTATGTTATCTGATATATAAGAGATTATTTGCTGGGTTTTTCTCCCTCAAGTAGGAGGGTTTTCCCAAGGTACTTGCTATGTTAAAGTGTTTATCATTACTGTATTTTCTGATTAATTCAATTATGATCCTAAAACTAACATGGTATCAGAGTGGGTTCAAGAAATCTGATCAGATTTGTTTAAGCATTCCAGAGGAATTTGTCATATATTGTGATGAGGGGTTTGAAATCATTTGAACTCATTTTTTGCTATGATCCTTGTGGCTAAGCATCTCAGTTGTGAAGGGTTGTTGCATTGTTTGTAGCTGGCATAGTTTTCTAGGTGGAGCCGTACCTCCATTCCAGACGCTTGGAGCTGGGCATGGGAAATCTTTGATAACTATTGGAGTTGTTTCTTGGAGGATTTGGATTCCTTAAGGGGTGCCATACAAACCTGGGTATGACTAATAACTTATGACATACCTGTTCCTTGTCCTTCCTTGGTAGATAGATGTTGTTTGAAGATTGTTGAATTAGTCTGGTGGTGATCCGTATCATTGGGAGGTATCATATGCATGATTGGATATGTATTTTGATGGTTTTCATGGCTGCCATGACTTGCAATAATTTTTTTTTAGTCTTGCAACTTAGTATCAGTCATTATCAGACTTGTAACTGTCATATCCTTACCTTTTGACGGTGTTGGAATGTTGTTGGGTGAGTTTGATGTTATTGAACAATCTTGGGAGCTATTCTTGGTGAGTCTGAAGGTGTTGGAAGGAGATTTTCATCATCATTTGGCCCTGCAGCATTGGATAACAGACCTTAGGATAGATGCACCAGATCAGAAAGGAATAATACCAAGGTCGTTAGAGCAGATTTTCAAAACCAGCCTAGCACTTTCCTCTCAAGGGTGGAGTTTCTGAATGCAGGCATCAATGCTGGAGATATTCAATGACACCGAAGGTGGTGAAGATAAGACACAGCTACAGGTCTAGCTCAATGGTGTACCAACAATAAAGAGATAAGTATTTTATGCTTGTACCCTTGAATAATGTTCATGAATTTTATGTAGTTATTAATTCATGCAATAACATTGGAATAGTGAATCATGTATGCTCTAGCATTGGTATTTCTCTTCGGGATAGTTTAGATTTATGAACTATTTTTAAACTCTCTAAAATGCTTCCAGGATGGATCGAGGAGTAAAAGGATGATGAGAGATTGCATAAGGAATTCAAGGGAGGAAGAGCTTGATGCATCTTGTGAGGAAGTCACACAAGCTGAAGAAATGAACAAACATGAAGACATAGCTTGCAGTCATGGGAATGAGTTGGTGGCACATAACTTTACTAGAGACATCTCTCAAAGAGGAAGAACCTACAGATTGTCATTGCAATCAATTTCTTCGAAGAGGAGGAAATAACATTCAGAGGGAGTCTGACAAACCAATGGAGGCAACCTTGGACGAGGAGGTCAGGAGGTTGATCCTAGTACTTGGAGCTTCAGAGGGAGTCACATCATCATGAAGGTTCCTTGCAGTGTATATTTCTCTGAGATGAAGAAATATGAGGTGAAAGCCCTTGTAGTGTATGTTTCTCTGAGACAAAGAAATATGAGGTGAAAGCCCTTGTAGTGTATATTTCTCTAAGATAGAGAAATATGAGGTGAAAGCCCTTGTAGTGTATATTTCCCTAAGACAGAGAAATATGAGGTGCATGCCCTTGTTCATCTCTGAGACTAAGATGGGACGTCATGTTGAGAGACTCTGTGATGAATCCTTTGTACTTGTATTTTTCCACACATGGGAGTAGCCATGGTGGACGTCATGTTGAGAGACTCCATGATAACATCACGTTGAGAGACTCTGTGATGGGCACTTGTACACATGTTCCCTTCCACACATGGGAGTAGCCATGGTAGACGTCATTTTGAGTGACTCCATGACGATGTAGTTTTTCCACTAATGGGAGTAGCCATTGTGGACATCACATTTAGAGATTCCATGATGATTCTCTTGTACTTGTGTTTATCCACCCTCTGGGAGTAGCCATGATGGACATCATATTGAGAGACTCCATGACGACATCACATTGAGTGACTCTGTGATGGGCACTTGTGCACTTGTTTTCTTCCACTCATGGGAGTAGCCATGGTGGACATCATGTTGAGTGACTCCATGATGATATCACGTTGAGAGATTTCGTGATAAATTCTTCTCACTAATGGGTGTAGCCATTGTGGGTGTCATGTTGAGAGACTCCATGACATGGATATCTAGAAAGATATCTCCCTAGCTAAGAGGGAGTGTTGATGTTATTGTAGCGGCGGGAGATTTACCCAGGCCGACTCAATGAGGAGTCACAACTTATTCATGAAGAGGCACCACGATTTACATATATATAGACATGTCATTTGATCATCACAATCATTCACTCATTTTCGCATCTCTTAGGAGCAGAAGTTTGGGATCATTAAAAGCAGAAGCACGCTATCATTTGAAGCATGAGTTTGCCATTTCTTAGCTGTGTTAGCAGTAGATCCATTGTTAAGGAGAAGTGTCTCCATTCTTTGTTTCAGACTCAGCCTTGTGTAAGGCCTGATTGTAAGCAGTATTCTGCAGCTATGTTATCTAATATATATGAGATTATTTGCTGAGTTTTTTTCCCTCAAGTAGGAGGGCTTTCCCAGGGTACTTGCTGTGTTAAAGTGTTTATCATTATTGTATTTTCTACTTAATTCAATTCTGATCCTAAAACTAGCATATCTATGCTTCCACATTTTGCATACATGTCTACCAGAGGATTTCCAACTACAGTATCTGACAAAAATCCCTTTTTCAAAGCATTTGATGGATATCCATACGCTGTTCCAAAGCTCCCATTTTGGTACAGGCTGGAAGTATGTTGGCAAATGTAATTTGATCAGGTTGCAGACCTATTTGTTGCATATGGTGAAACAGTGCGACGCTGTTTGATTTTTTATGTACAAACATCTCGAGAACTTCTGAGCGCGGGAACTATGACTGAGTTTGATAAAACTAACCACTGGCGGGAGCAGGTAAGGTAATCACAATTTGTTCAAACACAGTTAATGTTTAACGGAATGTTTTTAGACAGAAACGGAGGGGGACAGGGCCCACCAACACACGTCTAAATCAAAGCTTAGAGTGTACTGGTTAAGCCCAGCCTGATTTTAGGGCAAAAACTAAGGCATATACAAAAGGGGACATTACATAGTATGTAGAAAACCAAAAAGCAACAAAGAAATCCTAAAAATTGCACAAATGGAAATCATGGAAAAAATTATGGCCCTTCAAAGTGACTCATTAAATCTCTGTAGAATGGTTTACAACTTTGACAACGCCATGTACATGCCAAGTCACCCTGTACCATAGAGAATGATGTCTATAGAGTGCAAAACATTAAATATAAGGTAAAAGAGGTTGCAAAAACTTTGGAGGTTATGTTGAGCTGTTGGACTAACCGCCACACCTCAGGAATTGATCTTGTGGACTAACAGTCACTCCGAGTCTAGGTGAAGGTGCGGGTTTGGAAAGTTCACTAACAATTGCAAGTTTTGGTGTAACGGCAAACCTATAAATGGTATTAGAAGTTGCATCGGAGGGGGGTGTTGGACTAACTGCCACACCTCAGGAATTGATCTTGGGGACTAACCGCCGCTCTGGGTCTAGGTGAAGGTGCAGGTTTGGAAAGTTCACTAACACTTGCAAGTTTTGGTGTAACAGCAAACCTATATGAGCATCTTGGATATTGCTTTATGGCTTCCTTGTGACAAATTTTATTATGAATACTATGTAGTTGACAATGAACAAAACAATGATAGTGACACAGCTTCAGCTGCTACACATAACAATGAGGGTTTATAGTTGTCTAAGAAAGGAATTGTAATGTCCTATAACAGTTAGGGAGAAAAATAATAGTATTCTGTCATTATACTCTGTAACTTCATGTTGTTGGATACCAATTTTGATCAGTAGAAAAGTGTTGTCAACTACTTTTCCTTTATGTCGTAAAACGGTAAACCAACAAGGTAAAGTAAGTTAGCTCACTTTTAAAATGGATATAGTTGTGTTTATTGACTATTGACTCAATGTAGAAATCAATAGATTTAATTAAAATTATGTTACTTGAGTCACAATGAAAGACTCAAAAATATACTAGTCCTTAATGTGTGTTCCACTTGGGAAGTTTTCATATGTTTATTGTGTAGTCTACATTACAAAAAAGCATGTAGACTTGGAAAAAAAATCCATCTTTCTAGCTATATTTTGATCATCTACCATTTGATATTGAGCACGTACTTTCCTTGCTACAGGTATAGTGGTGGTTATATGTGTTTGCATTTTGACAGTGCAACGTCATCCTGGCAAGATGATTACAACAGTCCTCACTATGTAGACATAAGAAACTAGTTTATATTCAAAAAGATGAATCTCGTTATGCTTTATATACTTCATGTGAACTTGGCTATCCAATACACATAGATCTTTGAAGGTATGCCAAACAAGAGCTCTAAAATAAATTAACAAAGTTTATATTACTAAGCTATGCAAATTGGTAGGACCTAATCTGCTCTAAGCTCTGAAGGAGGATAGAGAAACATGATTTACATAAAAATATTTGTTGACCACTTAAAACTTATGCCTATCTCATTGAGAAAAACAATCACAACCTGAACTTGAAAGAAAAACAGATATTGCCATTGTGAATTTGACTCAAAGAACTAGACATGCATACATGAAAATCAAAGAAACAATCTAAAAAAATCACATAGCTATATCTACTTTAAATACCCATGACTACTCAAAAAAACCAAATATGTTATTCTAAAAAGATCTTCCTAAAGACTTTCGAGAAAGTTTTACAATCACTGTGATGACAATTAATCAACAACAATAATAGGTCAACAAATGTGATTGTCACCCCAAAGATACATACACTATCCCTTGATGCATCTCAGTTAGACATGGAGAGGTCTCTATTAGACTACACCTTCTTTAGACTCAATATAAATCAATCCTTCAACCTATTAAATTGTGACATACATTTGTTGATCACCTTTAAATACAATATAGACAACCTCGTGCAAAATAGTCAAAAGATCTATTGGGAAATTAATCCTCAATATGACTGATAATTGGGATATAAGAGACACAAGGAATAATGTAGGAAAACCTTATAGAAAAAACCCACTGGCAAAAGAGATTTTACAATTATATTAATTTAAAACAGATTCCAAATATAATTAGTCCTTTTACACCTTTCTCAATTTGCAGACTACTATGTACAACCTCCACAATCACACCTCACAACATTACAACACAATCAGGTAACTTTGCATCAACCTATTAGAACAAATAGATATACTGAGATGGGGGGTGAATCAGTATATACCAATTTTTACTTCAATTCTACTACAACAATAGGATCTTTACTGCATCAATCAAATTAAGTAAGAGCTATGCAAACATAAACATATCCACACATCCACACAAGAGAACACAACACCAGATTTTTTGTAGAAACCCAAGAAGCGAAAAACCACGATGAGCAAGCTACTTGGATCTACTGTCCAAATCCAACCTCACAAAGAAAAATGATTATTACAATATGATTTGAAAGCACCAACCCTCAGGAGACACCAATCCCCTAGCCAATACAATGTTTATGGGCACCAACCCAAGGGAGACTGCAATCCCCTAAACTGAGCACCAACCTAGATAAAAGGAGGCACCAACCTCTGGGATCTCTGAAATGATTATGAGAGAGATGATATATATACAATTTTACAGAATACAATCATCACCTCTTCTATGAATGATAAATCAAGATTTGCACAAATAGAGTCACAATCCAACTTTAGAACTTATTGTTGCACTTCTCAACCCTTCTGTATTGCAATTTAGAATAAAACAATATACTCATGCAAACTTAGATACATACTATGTGACTCTCAAATTATTTCTTTTTCTTATTGTCCTTCATACTCAATTCACATTCGCCTGTATATCCACACTATTTCACTTTGATACGCGCATGTTTAGCCTCATTAAAATGAACAAAATGATGTAGTTTTTATATCAATATGTATAATATAATTCTCGTGTCGACTAAGAACCATCAAATTAACGCATTCTCCAAGGTCAGCCTTTGTATTTGAATTCCAACATCTACATTTCATAGGGTTGGCCCAATCTTAAATTCTCGCTTTGAATCTAGGCCTAATTTACTCAAATTGAGTGGGTCACCTTTTTATTTTAATTTCTAACATGTACTTAGGTCGGCCCAATCTGAATTTCTGCATTATAAGTCTAGGCCCAATTTAAACACACTGAGTAAACTAGAGCAATTATTTTCACTTTAATTCCAAGTCCGCTGTTCACTTTATATTTCCAAAAACCTTAGACACTTCTCCTTTATTGGAAAAAGTTCACTTGCACGAACCATAACTTAAAATGCCTTTATCAACAAAAGTTCACTTGTACGAACCATAACTTAAATGCCTTTATCGGTAAAAATTCACTTGCATGAATTTACATTTCAGTGCCTTTATTGGCAAAAAAACATTTCCAAAAACTTAAAATCTAATGCTTTTATCGACAAAATTGCATCTTCACGAACTTCTCGGCAAAATCTTATTTTCACGAACCAATTATCGTTTCTTCTATCGACAAAATTTTCTGTCGACGAACTTTGAAATCGACAAACTAAGGAGTTCACAAACTAAAGATTTTTCTGATATCTTATTGAATAAATCACCTATCAAAAAACTTGAGAAACCACAAACCAACTTTCCTTTGTCGGTAAAGTTTTCCATCGACTAACTTTCCCTGGATGTCGGTGAATTTTTGAGTTCGTGAACTAAAGATTTTGCTAATACTGTAAACTTTGCACTTCAAGCTTTCTTCTTCATGCCTTCGTCGCTCAACTTTCTTGTCAACGAACTTGTTGTCAAAGAAACATGTTGTCGATGAACTTAAGATTTTGTGAATCAAATGATTCACTGATCTAAGGCATAAATCATTCATGTCTTAGAAGTTTTTCTTTGTCATCTTTTCATCAGCTAACTGGTTGTCGAGAAAAATTGTCATCAACGAACTTGTGAGTTCGCGAGCCAAGCATTTCACCAACTAAAGGTAGAAAACATGCCTTAGAAAATTTTCCACTTCCCTTTGACACCAATGACAATATTTGAGACACAACCTATTCCATCTACACCATGGACTAGAAGTAATCTTGAGTTGTTCGTAGAATCTCAACCAACTAAGCACTCTAACTGCTCTCAGAATATCAATCGTCACACAACTATATCATGATCATACCATGACATCAATATGTCACACATCACTCCAAACAAGAATCTCCTAACAAATAACAAATGCATTTGCTTAGATCCTTTTACAAAGACTTAGTCAAAGGTTGTTAACCAAACACACCTAAATGTGAACATGTCCTCTTGCACTACAACCAAAACTAAACCATGGCTTGGAATAACAAAGAAAATCTTGTTGATCACTTGTGATATCTCTACACAACTTTAAGAACATATGTGTGTCTTTAGTTGAGCATACTACATGCACTCTAATAATGTCATATATGTAGGTTGTACTACGATACATATTCTACTAACTCACTTAGATCATTATACGATAATGAGTTCTTCACCAAACATCTTACAATTGCTACCATAACAACATTAGGTTATGACACACCTCCATGCCATACCACAACATTTAATTCCACTATATGTTTACTACCTAAGCTTCTAACACTATCTTAGCAGTGTGCAATCAAACTTGTGAACATGATCTTGAACATACCCAAAACTTGTTTCTTAATCAAGAACTATTTATAGGTGAATAGCACACCAATGTTCCAAACCTCCAACATACTATAAAATTGAGAAGAAAACTCATGCATGGAAGAGAATAAACCCATTTCATCCCTACACCAAAAAAACTTAGTAGTATTTACAAGTCTTTTCAAAGAGAGCAATATTTACCTAGTTGTCAATTTTCTCCATCTAAACTTTCATTCTCTTAACCGCCTCCCTAACAAATAATTTACATCCAAATGTTTGGTCAAAGAATTGTAAAAAGGATTTCTAGCTAGAGAAATTGCACTTTGACTATTATAATTCAACACTATATCATTCTTAAAACCAATACTAGTAAAAGGTCTTTGTAAGCAAACTACTTCTTTGCAAGCATGTGTTACTACCATATACTCTACTTCAATAGTGGATTCAATGATTGTCTATTCCCACTTATCCAACTCAATACTCCAAATAGAGTGAACACATAACTATTATTTGAACTCCAATTATCTAGATCTCTAGCCTAATCAAAATCAACAAACCCCTATATATTGAACACCTTGTCAACATCATTGGTACAATGGTAACATAACCAAAGATCTAAAGTTCCTTTTTAGTACCTAAAAACTATTCACTTGAGTCTAGTGTTCTCTACTAGACTATGACATGAACCTACTTAGAACTCTCACTACTTAGGCAATGGTTGGCCTTGTATAGGCCATTGCGTATTAAAGGCTTCCTACCACACTTACATATGGAACATTGTATATGTCCACCAAACTCAATTTAGTGCCTACCAATAAAAGGATACTTACAGGTTTACCATCATGCATTCCAAACCTCCACAAAATAGTTTCAAGATATTTCCTTTGGTTCAACAATAGTTTCTTGTTATCCCTAGCTTTGTTAATCTCCATACCATGTATGTAGCCCCTAAATCCTTTTTATCAAACTTCCTACACAACTAATCCTTTAATTCCTTAATTAATGTCTTATTGTTTCTAATGATCAACATATCGTCAACATAGAAAACAATAATTAAAACATAATCACCAACCTATTGTAATACACATAGTGATCAACATTAGTCCTAGCAAAATCTATTGCTATCACATATGTATCAAAATTTTGATACCACTTGTACAAAGTGACTACTTCAAGCCATATAGAGAACTTTTTAGTTAATAGCTTAGATCTTCTTTTCCCTTCATCTTGAATTCTTCAGGCTGACTCATATAGATTTTCTCGTCTAAATCTCCATGCAAGAAAGTATATTGGCATCCATCTATTCTACTTCAATGTCATATGTCATAGCAACATATAACAATATTCTAATGGAATTTAACTTAAGTATGGGAAAAAAATATCACTGAAGTCTATTCCCTCAACCTAAGAATACCCTTTTGCCACCAATCTTTCCTTGTACCTTTCAAGTGTACTATCTACACTAAACTTTTTCTTAAACACCCATTTGTAACATTTAGACTTCCTTCTATCAATCAAACCAACCAACTCCCAAGTCTTGCACTACTTCAATGCCAACATCTCCTCTTTCATGGCATTTCTCTAAGACTTTCCTTCCTTAGAAGAGAGAGATTCTTCTATAAGTTTTGGTTCATCATTAGTACAAGCTAGATCAAAAACACAACAAAAATCTAGTTGACAATACCTATCAAGGCATTTCCAGTACCTTGTAAACCTCACAATTACTATTGGAGACCTCGTTGCATCAAAATTATGTTCTTTAAAATTTATCTAGAATGTACCTTCTTGAAATTCTTTCTCTCCAATCCACACTAATTTGTCCACTAGTTTGTTCATTTATAGATGTATCTTTTTGCTATATTTTGAGTTCAAAATGCATCCTTTAACTCTCATTTACCCTTGGTTATACTTCCCTAGATAAAATTCTAAGATCCTTGAATATGGCATCCCTTGAGTAGAGAACCTTCAATGTCACCAAATTTCAAAGCTTAAAGCCTTTCACATTTTCAACATAACCTATGAAAATTCTCTTCTTAGCCTTAAAATCTAACTTAGAACATTTTCTTTGGCACATGAATAAATCCCTCATAACCAAATACTCTCAAATGTGTTACAACATACTTTTTACCTATCTACATTTCATATGGTGTCTTCTCTTCAAGTTTAGAACTAGTCTTGACCTATTTTTAAAGTAGCAAGTAGTATTAACCAACTTAGCCCAAAACTCCTTTCCCAGACCAACACTGCTTAACATTCAATCTAATAAGGTTTTATTCAACCTTTCAGTTACTCTATTCTATTATGGTACGTAGGGTATTGTCCTTTGTTTAACCATTCCAACATGTTTGTAAAACACTTGAAACTCCGTAGTGCAAAACTCTCCACCATTATCTGACTTTGATACTTTTATTTTTTTACTAGTTTGATTCTCTACAAGTTCCTTAAATTCCTTAAACTTGTGAGAAACTTCATACTTCATTTGAAGAATATATACCCAAGAATGTCTAGAAAAATCATCTATAAAAGGAGACATAATACTAAGACTTACCAATAGAGTGCACATCCACATGACTTAAAACATCACTATGAATCGCTTCTAAAATATCTCTTGCTCTAATGCTTCTTGAAACAAACCTTATCCTATTCTTCTTTCCAAACACAAAATATTTAGAAAACTCAAAACCAAAAGAATAATCTAAAATACCTTCCACCATATTCTTACCAAGGATTTTGAACTTTTTCTCCTATGTGACCTAACATGTGGTGCCACCACATACCTATCACTCGATTCAAGTTGAATTACATTGATTAAGTTACACAGTATTGATATCACTAGCCTCAAGAGCATTCCATGCCTAACACCTTTATCTAACACAGCATTTTCTCTAGTTAACCAACAAACCTTGTTATCAGAGATAACATGCATTCTAAAATCAATCAGCTTAGAAAGATAAAAGATTGCTTTTAGGCCTAGAATTTGTAAAGACATTAGATATTGTCCTTAGTCTGTCATCCCTTAAGGACAACTTCACCTTTCCCTAACCAACTATAGGGAGACTTTTGTTATCACCAAAGAAAACTCATCCTCCATAAAACTCCTTGTAATTAGAGTACCACTTCTTATGAGTGTTGGGAATTAAGGTGTCTCAACATTTGCAAATTCCTATGTTGTATTTATTTATCCCATGTCAAGTTGGCATAGTCGGCACCTTGTGTATATGCAACAGGATAAATTTTGGTGATTATGGCAGCCGTGGTTTCCCCCTTGAATAATTAACGGGGGTTTGGGGGAAGCGCCCCAAAGACGGGGTCAAGGGGCGGAGCCCCTTGTGGGGTTCCAGGGGCAGCGCCCCTGGCGCGCTCCCTATCGTGGTACAAGTCGGGGTTGAGTAGTATCTTTGCACGAGAGAAAGGGATCTTTGGGCGGTCAAAGGAGGTTATGACATGTTGTAAGAGGAATATGATATTTTTAATTAGTGTATGACATTCTCTTACAGCTGTAAGTGCTGCCATTTATGACAGATTCTATGACAGCTGTAAGGTGCGTAAAAGCATCTGTCATAGCCTATCTTGGAACAAGGCGCCCACATTGGGATAGGATGTTGGACAAGTGTCCTTAGGCATGGGTTTTGGGGCATGAGTCCAAGATGGATGCCCATCTCTAGAAGGTTCTATATTTGCCTTGTAAACTCTATAAAAACAAGTGCTTGGATGGGAGATATATAGTTTTTGTAAAAGTACTGTTATGCTGCCAGAATATCTCCAGATTTGACATTTGAAGACTCCTGAAAGAGCATTGGCTTTGAAACTATATTGTAATATGTTATTGTTTACTATAATACATTTGAGCTATCTTTTGGAGTGTAGGGTTTTTCACCTGTAAGGGTTTTCCCCACGTATATTTTGTCTCTCTTCTGTCTACTATGTGTATGTGTATTACTGCAATATCTCTGTTATTGTGTTAATAATGCTGTAACTGGAAAGGTTAATTTGAATTTGCATACATCTCTCCTCATTAGATTAGTGGAGGAAGCGATTGCCGCACACCTAGCTTCCTTTCAGTTGGTATCAGAACTTGATCACCTTTGGTCCTAGTTGTTGGATAGGGATTTTTTGAGCTGATCTTAGATTGAGTGGGAGTTTGTGCAAAGTATTCTATAATCTTGTTGCAGGAAAGAGATGGCAGACACATCCGGAAGATTAGAGGTGGAGAAATTCAATGGCACAAATTTTGAGTTATGAAAACTTAAGATGGAAGACATGCTTGTTGATCGTAACCTATGGGAAACCATATCCGGTGTAAAACCAATGGCAATGGCACAAGTAGATTAGGATCTCAAAGATCAGAAAGCTAAGGGTCTCATAAGACTCAGTCTAGCTAATTCTGTCCTGTTAAATGTCCATGAGGAGAAGAGCACAAAAGACCTTTGGAAGAAGTTGGGTGATGTTTATCAGGCCAAATCCTTGGTGAACAAACTTTTTCGAAGAAAGAAGTTGTATTCTCTAAGGATGGAGGATGGAGGATCGATTGCAAATCACTTGAATGCTTTCAACATGTTAGTTGCACAATTGACATCTGTTGGTGTGAAAATGGAGGAGGAGGATCATTGTATGACCTTGCTTTGTTCTTTGTTGAACTCGTGGAATCATCTTGTGATGGCTATTGGGAGCACCACATCCACATTCAAAATGGATGATGTGGTATCTTTGTTGTTATCTGAAGAGATGCGGAGAAAGTCTTCTGAGGCAACCAAAGAGGCTCTTCTAGTTCATGGAAGACCCAAGGAGAAAGGGAAAAAGAAGGACAAGAAAACTGAGAAGGGCAGATCCAAATCTCCTGGAAAGTCCAAGGCTCTTTGTTGGAACTGTGGAAAAACTGGGCATTTCTAAAAGGAATGCAAGGAAGAAAAGAAAAAGAAGAAGAAGAATGTCCCCGATTGAGATTCTAACAAATCTCAAGATGATGGTGATGCCTTCATCGCAGCCCTGGCCACCCATGCATCTGATGATGTGTGGTTGATTGATTCTGGGGCTTCATTCCACATGACCTCGCATCAAAGCTGGTTCACGAAGTATGAAGAGTTCGATGGTGGAAGAGTGTACCTGCGTGACGATTCTCATCTGAAGATTGTTGGTCGTGGAAAAGTCTAAATCTAATTTCCTGATGGACGAGTGAAGGGGATCACTAGGGTTATGCACATCCCAGGCCTTGCACGGAACCTTCTTTCTGTAAGTATGTTGAATGATGCAGGTGTGCAGGTTGTCTTTTCGAAGGATGGATGCAAGATGACTAGAGGATCTATGGTGCTTGCAAAGGGTACTCGAAGAGGTACTCTGTTTTAGCTGGAGGCATGCACTTCATAGTGCAATAGTTCTTCTGATTCGAAGAAAAGAGTTGCAGTCACTTCATCCCCACCATTTGAACAAGCAATAAAGAAATCTATTGTAACAAATTCTGATGGTAGCACGTCTTGTGTACCCAAGGGTGCTCATGCTTTAGAAGTTAAGCTTCCTACTGAAAAGACTATGTTATGGCATATGAGATATGGCCACATTGGTTAGAAGAGTCTTAGAACCCTGAAAAATAAAAACCTCATTGAGGTGTTAAACGATTGTAATCTCAAGTTTGACTTTTGTGAACATTGTATATATAGAAAGCAAAACCATGTTCAGTTTTACTCTAGTTCTCACAAGTCTTTTGGTGTGTTGGACCTTATTCATTATGATGTGTTTGGTCCTGTTAGTGTTCATTTGATTTCCAAATCTGTATATTTTGTATCTTTCATAGATGATTACAGTAGGACATGGATTTATTTTCTCAAAAGCAAGACTGAAGTCTTTAGTCGGTTCAAAGAGTTTAAAGATTTTGTTGAGAATCAGACTAGTAAAAAGATTAACTGTTTGAGAACTGATAATGGTGGTGAGTTTTGTTCAGCAGAGTTTGATAAATTCTGCAAAGAGCAAGGGATTGAAAGACATAAGACAACTCCATACACCTGACAACAAAATGGAGTTGCGGAGAGGATGAACAAGACATTGATGGAGAAGGCTAGGAGTATGCTTAGTGGAGCAAGCCTTGAACAAACATTTTGGGCTGAAGCTGTAGCCACTACTTGCTGTCTGGTAAACAGATCTCCTACATCAGTTCTTGTTGGTAAGACACCCATGGAGGTGTGGTTTGATAACAAGCCTTCAGTTAGACATCTTCATGTTTTTGGTTGTGAGGCATATGCACATGTGCCTAGGGAGAAAAGGTCTAAATTGAAAAACAAGGCTATTAAGTGTATCTTCATTGGCTATGGTGTCGGTGTGAAAAGATACAAGCTTTGGGATCCTGTGGCTGAAAAAGTGTTGTATAGCAGAAGTGCTATCTTCAAAGAGCTAACACCTTTTTCCATTGTTTTACAGCCAGAACAAACAGAAAAGAAAGAAGATGTGGTTCAGTTTCCTTCTACCCCTGAGAAAACTAAACCGACAGACCCTGTGAGACCTGATGATGAGGACAACTCTAGTAGCTCTGAAAGTTTAGAAGAAGAAGCAGAACCTCAACCTCAGCCATTGAGGAGGTCTACACGAACAAGAAGGCAACCTGATAGGTTTAGTTATTCATTGCTTGATTCTAGTTGTGCTTTTGCCTTGCTTACTAACACTGATGAGCCTAGAACTATGACAGAGGCTATGGGCATGAAAGATGCAAGTTCCTAGAAGGAGGCCATGGAAGATGAGATGGCTTCTTTGGAAAAGAGTAAAACATGGGACTTGGTGCCTTTGCCTGAAGGACGAAAACCTGTTGGATGAAAATGGGTGTTCAAGAAAAAATTCGGTGCAGATGGTAGTGTTGAAAAGTACAAGGCCAATCTGGTTGCGAAGGGGTACTCACAAGTAGAGGGAATTGATAATGGTAAAATTTTCTCTCCTGTTGTAAAGCTGACATCTATTCAGTTCATGTTATCTCTTGCAGCAGCTTATGACTTAGAGGTGGAGCAGATGGATGTGAAGACATCATTCCTTCATGGTGATTTGGAGGAAGAGATTTACATGTCACAACCAGGGCATTACATAGAGAAAGGTAAATAAAATTTAGTTTGCAAGTTGAAAAAGTCTTTGTATGGTTTGAAGCAGTCTCCTAGGATGTGGTACTTGAAGGTTGATACCTTTGTGTTGTCAATTGGATATCTGAGATCGAAATCAAATCATTGTGTGTATTACAAGTTTGATAATGATTGCATTCTCATTATTGCATTGTATGTTGACGATATGCTGTTAATTGGGAATGGTAAGAATATGATTTCTAATTTGAAGTCTTAGTTGTCAGCATAGTTTGAGATGAAAAATCTAGGGGCAGCTAGGTACATTATGGGAATGGAAATCAGAAGAGATAGAGCTAACAAAAAACTTTGGTTAAGTCAGAGTAAGTATGTGAAGACCGTGTTGGATAGGTTCAGCACGGCAGATTGTAGACCATTGTGTGTTCTTGTTTCTTTGGGAACAAAGTTGTCTATTAATGATTGTCCAAAATCTCCTAGTGAGGTGGAGGACATGATCAGAGTACCTTATGCTAGTGTTGTTGGCAGTTTGATGTATGCTATGGTCTGCACAAGACCAGACATTGCCCAAGCAGTGGGAGTCCTTAGTCGATTTATGGCTAATCCTAGATGGGTACATTGGGATGTAGTTAAGCTAGTGTTCAGATATTTGAGGGGTACTTCTAAATATTCCATATGTTATCATTGTAATGTTACAGGACCTCTGTATTCTATTTGTATTCATGGATTTGTGGATTCTGATTGGGCAGGTGACATTGACAGCAGGAGATCCACCAGTGCATATGTGTTCACAATGTTTGGTGGTGCAATTAGTTGGATGAGTAAGCGACAACCTGTGGTTGCTTTGTCCATGACAAAAGCTGAGTATATGGCAGCAACTCATGCTTGCCAGGAAGCCATTTGGCTTAAGAGATTGTGTTCAGATATTGGTTTTGATGCAGGACAGATTATGATCTATTGTGATAGTCAAAGTGCGATTTGCATAGCAAAGAATCCAACTTTCCATGCCAGAACAAAGCATATTGATGTATAGTTTCACTTTGTGTGAGACATGGTAGAGGATGGGAAGGTGAATTTGGAGAAGGTAGACACTTTGAAGAATGTTGCGGATGCATTGACGAAACCAGTGGGCACAGAGAAGTTTAGATGGTGTTCAGAGTTTATGGGCCTCTTGGCCCCTAGCAGTTAAATCTTGTCATTGCTTTTGGCCCTTGCAATGTGTTCGACAAGTGGGAGAATGTTGGGAATTAAGATGTCTCAACCTTTGCAAATTCCTAATGTTGTATGTATTTATCCCATGTTGAGTTGGCATAGTCGGCACCTTGTGTACATGCAGCAGGATAAATTTTGGTGACATTGGCAGCTGCAGTTTCCCCCTTGAATAATTAACGGGGGTTTGGGGGCAACAACCCCAAGACGGGGTCAAGGGATAGAGCCGCTTGTGGGGTTCCAGGGGCAGCGCCCCTGACACGCTCCTTGTCACGGTATAGGGCGGGGTTGAGGGGCAGTGCCCCTGTGGGGGATCGGGGGCAATGCCCCCGAAACCTCAAACGACTTTTATTTAATGAAAAGTGTCAGTGAGTATCTTTGCATGAGAGAAAGGCATCTTTGGGTTGTTAAGGGAGGTTATGACATGTTGTAAGAGGAATATGATATTTTTAGTCAGTGATGACAAATTCTCTTACGGTTGTAAGTGCTGTCAGTTATGACGGATTCTATGATAGCTGTAAGGTGCGTAAAAGCATCTGTCATAGCCTATATTGGGACAAGGCGCCCATAGTTGGATGGAATGTTGGACAAGTGTCCTTAGGCGTGGGTTTTGGGACACTAGTCCAAGATGGATTCCCATCTCTAGAAGGTTCCATATTTACCTTGTAAACTCTATAAAAATAGGTGCTTGGATGGGAGATATATAGTTTTTGTACAAGTACTGTTATGCTGCCAGAATATCTCTAGATTCGACATTCGAAGACTCCTAAAAGAGCATTGGCTCTGAAATTGTATTGTAATATGTTATTGTTTACTGTAATACATTTTTGCTTTGTTTTGGAGTGTGGGGTTTTTCACCCGTAAGGGTTTTCCCCACGTATATCTTGTCTCTTTCTCTTCTGTCTACTTTCTGTATGTATATTGTTGCAATATCTCTGTTATTGTGTTAATAACGCTGTAACTGGAAAGGTTAATTTGAATTTGCTTACATCTCTCCTCATTAGATTAGTGTAGGAACTGATTTCCGCACACCTAGCTTCCTTTCAATGAGTCATGTGATATGATTCACCTTAATCGATCAACCAAGAATCATCACCAATAATGCTAGTAGAGATAAAAACATTAATACATAGAGATAAGAACACTACTCCCAAGCCGAAGGAATTTGTGGACAAAATGAAAGAGGGTTCGGATGAATACCTCTTTAAAGAGGACATTCTGAACCTCATTAGTTTCCCCCTTCCTCCCCAGTGAAGAACTCAGAAGATGAGAAGATGCAAGGCCCTGCCCAGAATGTGGAGGATCAAACTGGAGAAAGGAGTACTAGAAAGGACAAATACCACATAGACAACAGATTTGAGGAGCCGCTATTGGGGGCCCAGAATGTTGAGAGTGGTGAACCAGATGCTAGCCCCCACAAGTCAAAATTATCTACCCTAGAACTGCAAGGGATAATTCTTGATAGAGAAGAGGGGGACATTTTGCAGTCATCGAGTGACTCGGGCTCTGAGAGGGAAAAGACAACACGGGGCTCCCCTGAGATAGATATGGAACAGGTACAAACTCGTAGCCCCCAACAGAAGGCTAGAGGTTATACGTTAGGCAAAAGCAATCTGGGGGAAACTTTCTCCCCATCCCCAAGGGTAGGTTCCACCAAACCTACAAAAGACTTTGAGGGCTAGTCAACAACTAAAAAAAAGGGGAAAGGTTCCAGTAGAAAGACTGTGAATGTTGGGGTGGATCTAAAGGTGGGGAGACCTGTGCAATGAAGGAAAGTATGTTGATTCGTATATAAATGCCTATCTTCTCTATACCAATTTCTAAAAATATACTTTTAATTTATCAAATATTAAAAAAATAATAATTAAATAGTACAAACTTTTGATTGACAAAATAATCTATTAACCAATACATCCCAAAGTTAACCTGCTAAACCAGGAACTAATAAGTTCAGTTACTATTTTCATATTATCTAAATTATATCATATACCTTAATTAAAAAATTACATCCATCTCAACCGACACAAAGACTTAGATTTACCTGCAGGCCTAGAATTTGACTATAATATTTAGGTTTAAGATAGATAGACCATATGCCACACATTGAACTTTGTCTTGTTAAATGAAAAAAAACTAAATTTAGTGGCCAAATTTGTTTCATACATTACATCATATGAGGACTAAGCTTGCCCCTTAAAATTTAGATATAAAAGTGGAAGAAGAGGAAAAATGTATAACTTTCCCTTCATTGAAAATTAGTTTTGAATTTATAACATGCCTTTCATTTTTGGTTTTGAATGATGTAAAAGTCATAAATGAAACTCTCCCTTCATTGAAAATTAGTTTTGAATTTATAACATGCCTTTGATTTTCTATGCAATAAATGCCAAGCTTTCTAAATGCATTTACATGATGTCTCTTTCTCTTACTTTATATATTAAGAAATTTGAGCCATACACTATTCAATCACAATAATAAGATATTTACATAAAGAAACCTAAAAGCTACCTAATAAATTTTTAAATTTAGAAATGTGAGCCATACTTAACATATTGAATCACAACAATAAGATATTTACATAAAAAACCTAAAAACTACCTAATAAATTTTTAAGATGAATGATAATCTCACTTATTTATTAAAAAAATTACAATTTTTAATTTATCAAATATTAAAAAAATAATAGTTAAATAATACAAACTTTTGATTGGCAAAATAATTTATTAACCAATACATCCCAAAGTTAACCTACTAAACCAAATAAATTTTCATAATATTATCAAAGTTATATCATATACCTTCATTAAAAAAATATGCCCATCTCGATTCTCAACCAACACAAAAGACTTAGATTTACCTACAGTCTTCAAGTAATATCATAAAAGCTTGAGTCCTGGTGTCTACAGTCTAAGTATGCTATGTAGTGGTGTCTCTCTCTTGTCAAGTCTTGTTTTTGTTTGATTGACGGTACTTCCTGTCGTGTTCCGCTTTAGATTCCACAATACTATGCTTGCAAAATGGGTTACAGTTGTAATGTGCTGGCTGCTTTTCCACGCTGGGTCCCATCTTTTAATTATCTCTTAGTCTTGACGTTTCATTCCACACTCCCACTCCGAGCCCTACTCAATTTTTGTCGTTCATTGCAACTTGGTCGCACCCATCGCATCATTGAGATGTAGGAAGGTTCATATTGATTAGTAATTGGCATACTCAACACGAGGAAGACTATAAACAGTCAAGGTTCATCAGTAGGAAGGTTCATTCATCTCTCAACTATAAACAGTCAAAGAACAAAAACGTAAACATTTACTCTTTAGTCACCCAAACCTCCGAAACTAAGAGTGTATGGCTTGTTTTTTTTACTAATTTTTTCTGTATTTTAATATTGGTGTCTTTTTTATATAGTTTGGTGTTTTTTGAAGGTAAGTGATTTGATATATAGATATACTAGCAATTGCATGTTGGTTTGTAATGGGTACACTGAAGAGTTGTAGTAGTTCAATTGCCATGTCTTTAAGTGAATGATGATTGTCTTGTATCCTCTCATGGAATGTCACACGATACAAAGATTGATCAAACTTAGTGACCCTCATTACTTTTATCATTTCACACCTTTGCATAATTTGAGGTCATATGGATTAAAGTTAAATTTAGACATGCTATAATTTTAGAATGAGAATCCCTAATCGTCTAAAAATATTCAATTTCAAGGGAAAACCTTTTGTTTTGTTTGAATTTGTAGATGATATGGGAATGCCCCTGTGTTCAATCTCACTCTAGAAAAAAATTTGTAAAAGGAATATGACATAGAATGCACTCCATTTTTGCAAAAGCCATCCAAGGAACAATCCTTGTGGAAAACTGACAATTGAGATTGAGAAGTTAAGTGTAATTGTTGCACTCAATTTTCTATTATGTTTATAATTTCACACCTTTGAATAATTTGGAGGTCAAATGGATTAAAATATCTACTATTAGGTCGTGTCTTTCTAATTCAGTCTTGATGTTCACGTTTCAATTCAATATATTGCTAAAAAATTATGAGATAAAATTATTGCATTATATCAAACTAAGTGTCTTGTCAAAAAGATACTTTTGAAAATAAATTTGTATTCTTTAAAGATGCATGAAGGAGACTTTGCAACCAAATATTTAAATTCTTTTCATGTAGTAGGGAGCCAATTGGCTTCCATAGATGTAAAAGTGGAAGAAGAGGAAGAATGTATGACTTTGATTTGTTCATTATAGGATACCATCTTTTTATTTTGAAGCTTATTTATTTAAAGAGAAACAATATCCTTTCCTTGTTCTCTAGAATTGGGGATGCAAAAGTTGGTTTGCATTGTTTGGGTACACTACTCAATTATGTTGTATCTACAAAAAATTGTAAATAAAACAAGCTTGACCTCAAAAGTTGGGTGAAAAAATTACATCAAAAGGGAAATTGATTAAGGTGGAAGATGCGTAATATTTGACAAAAGAAAAATTATTTGATGAAATGATTAATTCAATTGGAGGTTTTAATCTGATAATAGGTGGAAGCCCCTATAATAATCTAACAAACAACAACAAGGACACAAGGTATGGGCTTGAGAGGAAGCATTGTCTATGAATTTCCATAAATTGTGAATTATGTAAGGAATGTAATGCATTCAAACTATGTAATTTGAGAAAATAATGAAACCTTCATTTTTAACTAATCTAGACTTTAATAGATCATAAGTGTTAGAATCCATAAATCAAATTATAACCCATAATCAATTGAAAGAGTCAGAAACAAATACTGTAAATGCAAAAGCAATTGAAATATCATAACAATGATACCAAGAGACTGACGTGAAATGCTCGAATGACATAATAGCATCAGATAACTATCTCCAATATCGAATGAAAATACAAGCTAGGTAGTGAGTTTATATAGAATAGAGAGAGGGTGGAGGTGGCAACACGGACCAATAGGAAGCAACCGTCTATCGGTCTAAAGATAGAAAAGTATCTTCCCAAGATAGCTAACTGTTGCTCCCTTGTAGTATTGCGACACCTCATAATCCACTCACCTAATTATCCCACTTTGTTAACCTAAGCAAGATTAAATAAACATGTAGGGAAAACCTTGTGATAAGGAATTAAAAACCTACACTAACACCCCCTTAAGCATAGCTTAGGTGGGTAAAGAGATGGGTCCCGATAAATGAAGCTTGATGAGGTACTCATGTACAATGAATTCCCCCCAAAAGAGAAGTACCCCCCCACAAAAGAGAGTATGCCCCCCCCAAAATAGAGAGAGAAGGAAAGAAGGAGATCAGAAACCCCCTCAAAGGAGGATAGCTTACGCACCCCAAGAAAATCTCGCAAATGAATGCACATGCTCTCTGTGAAGGGTTTGGTGAAGATGTTTGTAGTCTGCTATGATGTTGAACAATACTCAAGATCAAGGACCTTCTCATGAATCAACTCTCGTATGTAGTGCATGTGAATCTCAATATGTTTGGTATGCTGATGATGGACCAGATTGTGAGAAATCTGAATAGTACTCTGGTTATCACAAAATATGATTGTAGGGTTTTTGAAGGGAATGCCAAACTCAGTGAAAATGTGTTGAAGCCAAATGGCCTCAGTATGCTCAGCATTAACTAATCCTCAATACTCAGCCTTTGTAGATGAAAGAGCAATAGAAAACTTCTTCTTGCTCGACTAAAAAATTAGACTAGAACCAAGAGATAAGCAATACCCTAAAGTATACTTGTGATCTTGAGAATCGCATGCCCAATTTGAATCTATGTATCCCACCAAGTCAATATCCACACCTACTGCATAATGAATCCCATAACTGTGAGTGCCCTATACATAGTGAAGAATATGCTTAGCTGCTTTCCAATGCAGCTCATGTGGCTCCTGCATGAACCTATAGACCAGGCCCATGACATATGAAATATCAGGCCTCGTGTGAGTCAAGTATATGAGACTCCCAACCAATTGGTGATACAAGGTAGCATCCACCAAAGGTGAAGAAAAAGAATCCTCAAGTTTGACCCCTAACAGAAATGGAGTCGATGCAGGCTTATAGTTAGAAATATGAAATCTGAAGAGCATATCAAGTGCATACTTAGGCTGAGAAAGAAAGACACTAGTCAAAGACTATATGATCTCAATGCCTAAGAAGTAGTGAAGAAGTCTCAAGTCAGACATCAGAAATCGGTCATGAAGGGTAGTTTTGTGTGCCTTTTAATGGTGAACGAGGAACTCCCTATAATCAACAAATCATCAACATAGAGAACAAGGAAAGTGAGAGTATCATCCTGCTACAAAATGTAGACGTTTGGATCAGAATGGCACCGAGTGAACCCAACTGATAAAAGGAAGAAGTCCATCTTGGCATACTAGGCTCGAGGGGCCTGTTTAAGGCCATAGAGAGACTTCTAAAGTCGAAAGACAAGTGAAGGATCCTGGATGAACCCATGTGGCTGCTCCATATATATCTACTCCTAAAGGTCGTCGTGAAGAAAAGTACTCTGCTTCCAGATCAAATTTCTCAAAAATATCCATCAGTTTTTATTCCAAATCTTTGATCTTTTCCTCAATCTCTTGAGTAGCTTTGGCCCAAGACAAACAAAACTTGTACACATCACTAGCATCCTTCACAACTTTTTGAATGTTGGGTATTGTATTATTTAATGAGATTTTTTCTTTTGTTATTTTCAATTGTTCCAGATGTTTTTCATCAAATTCTTGTCTCACCTTTATTTCTACAGATTTTTCAAATGATTCAAACTATTTGCTTATGGAACTTATTAATCCCTTCAGATGACTTGCTGGGGGCATGGATGAATCCCTCTTGTAGGTGGCCAGCAGCTTCTCCAAAATTCTAGATGCTTCATCAATCAATTCACTGTCCTCAATATGTGATTTTGATATCTCCTCTTGAGCCTTTGTCTGAACAATTGTAACCAACTTAAACTTCTATTCTTGTGTCATTGTGTCCAAGTTTATTGGACCATGTAGAAATTCTGGCTCATCCAAAGCTTGTGTTCTTTTCTCCAACAATTCTTTTGCAGACTCTACAGTGTCTCTTGCTATGATAGGGACTTCTTCTTTGTGGCTTTGCTCCAGATCCTCTTGATCCATATTATTAGTATCCTCCTCTTGTTTTAGTGGATGAATTTCTATGACCTGTTCTTCCTCAATCTTCTCCTTGTCAATGTTATCCTTAGCAAGATGTATTGGAGAGGGTCTTATTTTAGAATCATCAGCAAGTGCTTCTTCCTGCTCAGTTAGTTTGTCATCTTTATCTGATTCTTGCTCCAGATTTACTTCCGAAATAGGTGTACTATTTCCACCATCTGTTGCTACATTGTCATGAGTGGTAGGAATATTTTATTTTCTCAATATTTTCAAAGTGATTTCTTCTCTCTTTTTGACCACTTTGTCACTTTCTCCTAGCATCAACGAGTTCATCCTTGTTTTTGGTTCTAAATTTCTCTTTGGTTTCCTTAGAGATCAAATTCTCTTCTTCCGAAGTGATTTCAGGACACAATCTTGTCAGAACATGTTGTCTTAGCTCAATATCTTTGGCTCTAGCAATCTCATTTCTCATGCTCAGAAGATTTGCTAGGTTTTTCAAAATTTCAGAGATAATCTCAATAAGGGCTCTGTTGAAAATGTTTAGATACTTCACAGTGGCTTCTTCCAAACTTTTTTTATCAATATCACTATATCCATCATAGTACTCAATTATGGGTTTTAAATTCCCATCCATGGTGACATCTTTTATAACATCTACAAGTGGTGGAGGCTTTTCCCTTTTTTGTCTTTTGTAAGGCTTATCCTTTTTAGAGGACTTTTCTTTACTGATTCCAAAGACTTTGATAGCCTCAGCTTTCATCTTCTTGACCTCTTCATCACCTTTTTCACTTACACTAACACAAAGTCTTCTTCCCTTCATCTTTTTCCTCTTCATGTCTTTGACAGGGAATTCTTTTGATGTTTTCTCCTGGTTTATTGAGTTTGTGGTGCCAGAGGAGGTGGTAGAGCTCCTGGTAGTCCTCTGAACTTTTTCTGGTTTATCCTGTTTTGACTGAGATTCCTCTGGAATCTGTACTAGCTCATCCTTTTTCTTTTCTTCTGTTGCTTACTCTCCCTTTTCCCTTGCCTCTTTTAGTTGTTCCTTGGTGATGCCATATCTTGCAACGATCTCTTCCACTTCTTTTCTAACTTTTCTAATTAATTCAGGTTTTCTGAATTCAACATGAAGTTTCATGGATAGCTCTTCATAAGTTCCAAATCTTTCTTCCTTGTTGTCCTTGGGTTTGCTTAGCATGTGTTGAGTGTAGCTCTCTAACATTTTACCATCTACTTCATAGCCCATCGACATTACCCAGATAGTCCTAGGCTCAATAGCTTCCATTAGGAATTGATCTTTTGTAACCATGAAACATATGGTATCCTTGTACTTCTCAACAATTTTCTTAGGGATTCTTTCTCTAGACTGCATCATGCTTTGAAAATTTTTGAAGTACCCCCATAGGGTTGTATTTTGCTCATTGACACTTTCAATGCTATTTAGATGGTTTCTGATTTGAACATCTACTGGTTTACTGCTTAACCAGATCCAATTCTTCATGTTTGGTACCTCATTTATGAAGTAAAAGAATAAACAAAGGACCAACGTACCATATTTGAAGGGATAATTCTTGCTCTCCTTTGTCTTCCTCAAATTTTCCATTAATTTATTTAGTAGCAGCTCACATAATTCATAATCAACATTCTCCTTTATCATCTGATAGGCAGTATAGATTGTTGTCCCTGAGACAGAGTTCTCCTGATTGGAGAAATAGATCTTGTATCCCAAAACCACATGATCTATGATATCATTTATAGTCAGTGCCCTCTTGTCAAACTTTGCTCCAATGGCCTCTATAACAGTCTGATTCTTCATAGCCTTCAACAAGGGCACACTTCCAATGGAACTTAATCATATCACAGCCCAAATTGCTTCCTTGGTGATTTTTCTTCATGTTTGGTAGCTCATTTATGAAGTAAAAGAATAAACAAAGGACCAACGTACCATATTTGAAGGGATAATTCTTGCTCTCCTTTGTCTTCCTCAAATTTTCCATTAATTGATTTAGCAGCAACTCACATAATTCATAATCAACATTCTCCTTTATCATTTGATAGGCAGTATAGATTGTTGTCCCTGAGACAGAGTTCTCCCGATTGGAGAAATAGATCTTGTATCCCAAAACCACACGATCTATGATATCATTTATAGTCAGTGCCCTCTTATCGAACTTTGCTCCAGTGGCCTCTATAACAGTCTGATTCTTCATAGCCTTCAACAAGGGCACGCTTTCGGTGGAACTTAATCCTGTCACTGCCCTAATTGCTTCCTTGGTGATTTTGAAGGGCTACCCTAACCACATGAATTCATCGTGAATTCAGCTCAGAATGTACCTTACCCATTCATCCTCCGCAAACATGGGAAAATCCACACACTGAATAAACTTATTTTCCTTTAGGGATTTGTATTCTTCTTTGAGGTCAAACTGATCATCAGTTAGAGGCTTGAGATATAAATCTGTTAGACAAATGTTGCTATGTTCATCTAGAGCAACATGAATATATGCCCTAACGTCCTCAACAGGACTCCATAAGGTATACTCAAAAATGCACCTATTTGATCCACTTCAGTTGCTTTATGCGGGTGTTTCTTGAACTTACATCGAGGGCGATCAGTAATATCTACAATTTGTGGAGTCACCATGGAAAAATTCAATAGATTCACAACTAGGGTTTCTACGAAAATACCTTGTTTTGTTGAGTCAGGGTTTCCTTTCTTCGAATGCTTCAAATATTGGTTGTCATTGCTCAATTTTAGCTTTGATCTCTCTAAATTTCTAATAGCTCCAAGTGCAAAGTGATTTTGAAATCAAACAAGTTCCTTTTTATCCTCCACACGGCTTGACCTAGTCGTTATTATGCTCATTCCCAAAAAGCTGCCAACACCCTTCATTGTAGAACATAGATGATTATAATTGCTCTGTAATATGTCACATTGACCCTTTTCACCTTCGTGCTTGATTTTGGCACCCACTTTCTGGCTAGGGGATTTGGAATTTCTACACTGCTCCCCTTAAGATAGAGCTCTTAATTTACTTCCCAAAGGAAGTATCTACACCAGGTACTGGTGCAAATCGATCCTAGACCTCAATTATTTCCTTCTTGATCCATACCTTGTCCATTTCTTTCTTGGTTTTAACCAGATCAACTTTCTCTTTTCCCTTATCATTTTTCTGCTCTATTTTCCTTTCTTCATAATAGTGTTTTCTCTTCACATTTCTGCTTCTGCAAAATCTTGTGCAAATGTCCAAGTTTGTTGCAATAGAAACACATCACATTCTTTTGACCTTGATTCCTTTCATTGATTGAATTTGATCTGCATTGATTAGCCATATGACCAAATCTATTGCATGCAAAACACTTTTCATTGAATGATTCACTGTTCCTTGTATTTAGAAAATTATCTCTTACCAATCTTCTGCATTCATTTGATCTGTGTCCCATTTTATAGCATGCATTGCATCTAATAGAGTTTTGCCTCATTTTACTTCTGCATACAACAACTCTATGACTAATTCTATTGCAAGTGAAGCATTTACCTTTGAATGATTGTTCATTCCTCCCATTGTTGAAACTTTCCCTGATCTGATTTCTACATTCATTTGCTCTATGACCAATTTTCTTGCAATTCAAACACTTACTAGAGAATGATGGAATCTTTTGATTTATTCTATTCTTGCACTGAGTAGACTTGTGACCATACTTATTGCATGAATTGCAATAACCATTGAAAGATGGGTACCTTTGGGCATTTGGTTGTCTGACTAGAGGTCTTCTAGGTCTTCCTTTTTTATTTCTGAACTGGTATCCTTTGTTTTGCCTTGACTCAATGCTTATCTGACCAGATTTTGAACTTTCTCCTTTCTCAAATCCCAAACCTTGTTTCTCATTTGTACTTTTTTGGCTGGCAATCATTTCATCAAGCTTTGCGGTACTTATCTTGAATTTTTCTTCAAAACTTTTAGCCTTCTAGGTCTATTTTTAGGTTTGCAATTTCTTTTTCAAGTTTTGCACAATCTTCTGATTTGTTTTTCACAATTAAATTCAGATCATCCTCTGCTCTTGATCTATCTACAACTTCTACTTCCAACTCATTCAAGGCTTCATTTGCTGATAACAATTGATCACTGACTTCTATGTATTTGTCTTTGAATTTCTTGACTTGCTCCCTTAGCTTTAAGATGCATTCATCAGCTCGTTGCAAGTTTTCCTTCAGATCCCTAACTTTTGCTTCAGAATTTTCAAGATCCATAAGGGCTACTTCTAGTTTGTTGTATCTTTCATAATTTCCATACCTTCTTGCTGCCATGATCATGTTATCCCAAATCTTCCTTAAGTTGTTAGACTTTTTCCAAGGAACCTTGCTCTGATACCAATTGTTGATTGTCAGAAACACTGAGAGGTGTGGGGGGTGAATCAGTGTTCTAAAAATCTTTTCATGCACTTTACCTTTCATTCGTTTCCTAATATTAATTAAACAAAAACATAATATGCATATGAACAACAACCATGAAAACATGACACATGAACACCAAGACTTTTACGTGGAAAACCCAAGAAGGGAAAAACCACAGAGAGGACTAGCTCTCAAATATATATTGCAATCTTTACAAAAATAATGTTCAGGCTTGGTCACTCTATGAGCTTGGAACATATTGGCTCACTGCCGTGAAGTACAACTAGGTCTAGTAGGCTCACTGTCTCAACCCTAAACCTAGCAAGATTACCATAAGGGTTGTTAAACCCTGAGGGCCATTAAACCTTGATGAAGGCTTACTGATGGCTCATTGCGATGGTTAGCTCCAAATAAATTGCACATGAAACTGTATACTGCTTAAGCATCTACCTCTATGCCAGGTGCAGTCATTTAGTACTTGAATTTTGAATCCCAAGTCTTCATTCTCTTTGATCTGTATCACTGCTTTGCTATACACATATTTGCATCCACTTCAACACACTACAACACACCATGACTGAATTTCATTGCATTTATATATCCGCATCATGGATTGATCCATAATCAAGTTGACATCCAAAAAGTGAAACGTATACATATAAAGTTGTACCTTGTTTGCTAATCTAATGTACTATATGTTGTGTGGACCCAAATCTTTTTCCAAACATGTTCATATATGTCATCTCTAATCACTCAATCACTTAACTAGATCCTTCACATATTATCTCTTCTCCACATCATGATTTATCTCACCAGTCAGCCTGTTCCTCAAGTGCATGCTTAACAGGTTCATCTGCTGACTTACAACTTTTACTTTGAATCACAAAACACTTCCAAAATCATATCAAGGACTCTTTACACAATCCCAAACTTGCCTTCAGAACCGCAAGGCATGATATCATCTTGTAGAGAAATGCAGACCATCAGAACTCAGACTCTGTCTCTATCAAACTCTGTCAAACATTATGCCGATACATAGCAACTTGCACCTATCTTTCCAGTGGACTTCAGATCTCCTATCTCTGGAGTAAGATACTTCACATAAGTGTTTACAACATCTCAAAACTGCATAATGAAATACTTGTCTACGGAAGAATGCAGACCATTGCACTAAACCTTGTTCACTATTCCTACTATACCTTTGCTTACCTGGACTTAGACATTTCTTCTCCTCTAGTTGATTGTCTAAGACTGTTAAGATGCTCTGCTCTGGGAAAATAGTTGATCTTATGATAGTGATAACTTTCCAATAATTGAGCCAAATGCTCTAAAATTTTGATATGATGTAAATGAATGTGTCTAGATGCTAAGTCCAACTCCACAAGATCTAAATGGAACTGTAGTAGAATGTGGACCAAAATATAGAAACTTCTTATGACTGAACTAATTGAACTAAACTAGAAAATGGAAGGAAACAAAATGAAATGCAAATATTTTTGGTTGATGCAAGATTGCTTGTGAACCAAGGATGCTCCTACATCAGACACCTGGGGTTATTAAGAAAGTCAGTCCCTCACTTTGTTGGGGCTCTAGGAAAACCAAGATGGTCCACCTCAGCATAAGAAATCCATGATGAATCTTCTATCAATCTGCCTTTCCACTTAACCAAATATTCCTTGTATTGCTTTCCTCTAGTGTTGCATCCAATTCTGTTATCCAAAATTTCCTCTATCTACTTCGGTGCTTGTTGTGGCAACTGCTTCTTCAAGTCTTCTTCAATACTATCAATGAACTCTGCTTCATGATACTGATAAAGGTTTGCAATGTTGAATATAGGTGAAACACCCAATGTCTCCGGTAGCTGCACTTCATATGTATTTCCTGAATCAAATTTTTTGAGTATCTTACAAGGTCCAAACTTCTTCATCTTCAACTTATTATATGTCCGTACTAGAAATCTTTCTTTTCTCAAGTACACCATCTTTTCACTTCCAACTTCAAATTCTTTGTCTCTTCTCATCTGCTTGCTCCTGATACTTACTATTCATTTCCTCCAAATGCTTCTTAACCTGATTATGTGTTGTCTCCATGTGATCTACAAATTCTGTTGCTTCTGCACTTCTCTTATCCTCCATGTTGATATCTCTCAACTCTGCTACTCCTCTAGGGTTTACTCTAGTTACAATCTCAAAAGGTGTTCTTCCGATACTCCTATTCACTAAATTAGTGTATACAAACTTTGCTTGTGAAAGAATCAAATCCCAACTTCCTACCTTCTTATGTATGAATAGTTTTTGTTATGTACGAAGTTGAAGCTTTGTGTAGATAGAGTGTGATTGAGTAGAAATGTGTGTGTGCCCCTGATGAATTAAAAGGAAGTGACTTGTTTTCTAAAGTTGGTGTGAAGGTTTTTTGAGGGCTTGTTTAATGATGGATTCTGTTGAATAGTTTGGAGATAAAAATGTGTAAAAAGTTGAAAATGTTTTTGATAATGAAAGACTGTATTTGATTAAGAGTGAAGTGGTTTTCTAAGATGAAAAGAGAAGTGGTTTTGATGTGAAAGGTTTATTGAGAAATGGAGCAATAACATTTTTCATATATTTGTTATAAGGGTTTCTACAGAGCAGCATGACAGAGGTATGATAATATTTTGTTGTGAAGGACATTATAAATAATTTGTGTAAGAGGCAAGATGTTATGTACTTAGAAGGTATAATAAGTTTTGCAGAAGATGTATTTTTTATGTCTTCTCAGGTAGATTAGTATCATGGTTATTTATTTTTCTTTATCAGTAGAAATGATGCTCTCATTCTGTAATGATCTTTTGTGTGGGAGATAAGCTCTAAGAGTTTGTAGGATATATAGAAAGATGCTCATGTGGAATGTTTTTAGTCTGAAGATATAGCTATCAAAAGAAGGTTTGATTAATGTTGCAGAATGATACTATTAGCAGATGTTGTGAGTCCAGGGATTCTTGTGTGACTACAGAGGTAAAACTTGTTCATAACAGAGATAGACTATGCTGAGGTAAGTGTTCTTTTGAAGATTGAAGGCAAGATATAATATTGGTTAGGTATGATTATTATTTCATCATGAAGATTCAATGAGTGTGGTCCTACTTTAAAGTTTGAATATATTGATTCAATAATTGATTGCAATCATGTCAGAAGAACTGGTTTTTCATTCAAAAGATTTAGTCAAGATGTGTGCAGAGGTTGAGGATTTTTGGTTCATATTAGTTTCAGTTTAAGTCTTGTTCATGGTTTTGTTTATCATTCCTATGTACAAGGAGAATAAGCATGATTAAGTGTGAATCAAAGGAGTTTAATGAAGTCTTTTATGTATACACTCAATCTTGTATGAAATTGGTGATATAAGGAGTTTCTTGTGAAGAACATTATCTTTTATGTATGTAAGTAGGGTTGATGCTTGTGGTGTTGATGACAAAGCAATATTCTTCTGTAATGAATACATGGCGGTCTTGTAAAGGAGAGATAAGGTGTTTTGTATCTGAGTTATAGAAGTCATCTATAACCAGTGATATTAATGTAAACAGAGTAGTACTCTATGCTATATCTTCTTGTTATGAGATTGGAGATGTTTTGCCAGTGAGACATTGTCAGTGAGACATATTGTGTTGCCAGTAAGGCTTGTGAGACTGCCAGTGAGGCTTGTTTGTACTCAATGAGAATTTGATCACTGAGACCTAATAAAGTTGGTGAGGTTTGGACAATGGTTTTTCCTTGGATAGGGTTTTCCAGTTTATATCTTGTGTAATGGTTTCATGTGTGTGATTCTATCATTTGTTGATGTCTTTATCATGATGATGTTAGAAATTGTTTCTATAAGATTAATGAATAAACAAGTTTTATTGGATCACCAATTCACCCCCCTCTCAATGATCCTTAGTATTCCTACATAGACTTCACCAAGGATTTTATTGTGGAGTGTGATGCTTTAGGAAATGGTATAGGAGCATTTATCATGCAAGAAGGAAGGCCCATTACTTTTGAAAGTCATCAATTGAAGGGTAAGAATCAGCTCAATCCCCTTTATGAGAATGAAATGCCAGCCATTCTTCATGTAGTGAAATAGTGGAGGCGATATTTGATGGGTAGACACTTCAAAGTCAACACAAATCATGGCAATCTTTAATATTTTTTGGAGCAATGGTTATCATCGAAAGAACAAAAAAATGGGTCACTAACATGTTGGGGTATGACTTTGAGATCATCTATAGGAAAGGAAAGGAAAATATCCTTTGATAAACTATCTAGAAACATCATAGTACAAGAAAATTGGGTGCAAGAAGCCAAAATAGAGTGGAAGAATGATGTGGCTACAAGAAATCTCATTCAACAATTGTAGACTAATCCTAGTAGTGCAGATAAGTTTTGTTGGAAGGGATACTATTTGTGGTATAAAGAGAGATTGTACCTATGCAAAAATTCCATCCTCAAACACAAGATTCTTGAAGATCTCCATGATTCTTCAGTTGGGGGTCATTCAAGATTTTTGAAGACATATCATTGAATTGAAAGCAAGATTTCTTTTTGGGAGGGCTTAAAGGTGTTGTTCAAAAATTTGTGGCAAAATGATTGAAATGTCAAATAAATAAAGGGGAAATGGTTAAGACACATTGTCTCTTGCAACCCTTAGTTATACCCAACCAGCGATGGGAAGAGGTCTCCATTGATTTCATCACAAGCCTTCCATTATCTAAAGGTAAGAGTGTCATCATAAAAGTTGTGGATTCCCTCACAAAATATGCCCATTTTATTGCATTATCCCATCCTTTTAAAACAAGTATAGTGGTAAAAGTATTTATGGAGAATATAAAAAAGTCACATGGTACCCCAAGGGTTATTGTCAGTGATCATGATCCTATCATTACTAGTAACTTTTGGATAGATTTATTCTCTTATTTGGGTACTCAATTAGCTCATAGCTCTTCATACCATCCTCACTATGATGAAAAAACATAGGTTGTCAATAAGTTCTTGGAAGGATATCTACGTTGTTTCACTTTAGATAAGTAATCTCAATGGGTGGATTGGCTATCACTAGCAAAATGGTCATACAACATTTCATTCCATACTTCTTCAAAAGCATCGTCATTTATGGCATTATATGGATACCATCCTCCATCTATCACATCAATGTTGAAGAAGACACAAAATAGAATGAAACAATAGGTACTTTCAGGAATTAAAGGGAATTTGTCCATGACACAAAATAGAATGAAACAAGTAAACCAACATCATAGTGAAATGATTTTTGAGGCTGGTGAATGGGATTTCTTAAGATTACAACCTATAATAAAATGAACCTAAAGCAACAAACAAAGAGTATTAAGTTATCAACAAAGTATTATGGGCCATACCAAATTCTATGGAATATTGGCAATGTAGTCTACAAGCTTGAGTTACCACCTAGAACATAGATACATCAATTTTTCATGTTTCTTGTTTGAGGAAGGTGATTTATCAACAAATTCCTATACAGACTATCTTACTAGAGCTATATGAAGAAGGAAAAATCATTTTGTATCTAGAGTTGATTCTCCAAACATGCACAAGGAAGTTAAGGAGCGGGACAATCACCAAGTATCTCATTCAATGGAAGAATTTATTAGTTGAAGATGCCATGTGGAAAGATGAAGATATAACAATTGCAATATCATTTAGATAAAATTAAGGAAAAGAAGTAAACTACAACACAATTGATTAATAATGGAAAAATGTCAATTGATAAATATTGCTCTATTAGTATTGCCAAAAGTTGGAGTTTGAAAAATGAAAAATAAATTATAAATAGTATAAAATTTATTTAATATATTTTAAGGAATATTCTCTATTGACATTACCAAAGATTAAGATTGAAAAACACACAAAAATGTATTAAATCTATAACATGTAAAGTAAGATATTAAATACATTTTTTTATGAGTATTATTAAAATTTTGAATTGAGAAATGAAACAAATTTATTTTATATAAAATATGTAAATATAAAATTAAAAATAAACTTTAAGTAACTCGTGCTATAAAAATTAAACTATCAATAAAGAAATGAATTTAAACATTTAGAAAAAGAAAAATGCCCCCTTTCTAGAGTAAGGAATTAAACAACTTAACTTTTATTATTCTATATACACAATTAAAAAATATTGAGGAAAAAACTACTTCAAAACAAAATAAATTAAAAAATCATAAGCATTCAAAATTGTGGGTGCATGATGTTGGTACAAATTACTACACAATATATGTGTGAAAAAATACTATTCAAAATCTCAAGCATTTTGTTATAATTTAAAAAATAATAATAAATTTAAAATATTTTGGAGGGTAAAGTATTTTTCTTTCTTTTAAAGTTTAGATTGGGTCTTACATTTGCTCCTTAGCAAATACCTCCCAACAATCTCCACATAAATGCCAAGTGCAAGTTTGACATGAGTATGCCCTTTTTAACTTGGTGTGAAGATCCTTTCTTTCCAAACATACGTCACAATCTATAGAACTAATATAGTCCCTTGTTAAAAATAAACGATATTGGTGATGATGCAGATAATTTGATATTTCATCTCTAAAAAATGTCTTGGCCATTTGAGGACATTTCCCACTACTTAAGCTTTTTATCAAGTCATCGATCATGATGTCTACCTTAGACATATTTTTATCATTTGATTTATGTATCATATATTCCACCACCCCAATCCCACTTGCAATGACTATTCCATCACTATCTAACAACACTAACCATTTGCGATCATCCAACAAATGTTTCATGATCTCATGCAATGTCATGTGAAAATTGAACTCCTAATGCTTCTTATTCCTTGACATATACTTGCAATGATTCCAAAATTTTACCATGTCCCAAAATGAGAGTGTCTTCCAATGCATTTCTTTTGTTGCATCTTCATACTTTATTTTAACATCATCATTTTTCTCCCATATTGTTGAAGCACTGCCCAGATATAAAATTTCAATATCTTCATAAACTTTTATTAATTGATCAAGCTTTGACTTCATCTTAAGTGTCTCATTTAGAGGTTTCGCATACAAAAATGTTAGTTTATTATTGATTAAATGTGTCACCTGTAACCATGAAAAAAGTGAAAACACCAAATTTAATATTAGTTGAGTGTGTTAAAAAATTCAATTATTTTAAATTTAAAGGAAACTCACCTTAATTCTTCTTAAACCTTTAAAATCAATTCCATGTAAGAGGAATTCCAAGCTTAATTTGGTGCCCACATTGAATAAAATTTCTCTTATTTTAGAATCCGTGAATGGATAAGCATTTGCACCCCCTGCTATCGTTGTTGTTGTCGCATTCTCATTGAAAATTATTCCATCTCTATTAAATAGAATCACTCTCCTAATGAATCCATATTTGAATGTGTAGACAAATTTATGGTGAGGGAGACTAAGCCAAGGCATATGTTGAATAGTCCTCTTATAACTGGCATATCCATGAACTTTCGAAGGAATCCAAACTGCTTCAAAATCAACATGCATGCCATGAAGATCTTCATATATTTGCTGTAAGTTTATACACTCACAACTCTTGACGTACTCATAGCGGCACCAAATGAGAGCAATTACTTTCCCCTTCAACTCATTTGGTAGAAGAAAAGTTTTGGTGATGTTGTAGGAGAATACTACCATAAAAGACTATTAGAAAATTTGGTTGCTGAAAACACTGAAATGAAAGAATTAACTTTTCCACAGCTTATACAATTCTTGACTGAGATAAATTAGGATATATGTCAAGAAGCAAGGAAAAGAAAAGAGCTAAAGAAAGTAAAGCCATTAATATCATCCTCAGCTTGTTATCAAATCATGCCCAGCAACCAATTTCCTAAAAAGGGAAAATCTTCTTCTAAATGCTACTCTTGTGATAAATCCTATCCTAAGAAAAAGAAAAAGAAGAAGAGGTATTCCAAATATCCTCAAAAGAAAGGATATTTTAGGAAAAGGGAAAAAAGAGTATCAAGATCTAAGAAAAAGTGGAAACCCACTTGTTATATTTGTAAGGGTGATCATTATGCAAATAAATGTCCCGAGAGAAATAAAAAGAAAAATAAGGGCAAGGTTCGAGCTGCTAAAGCTGCAGGACTTGATGAAAATGATGAGTATGAATTCATCTATGATTATCCTACAAATCCTGAAGACATTGTTCTATCTAAATCAGAAGAAGAGACAGAATCTGAAGAAGAATATGAATCTACCCATGAGCAGGTTCAAAAGGATCGATCATCTAAAAGTTTAGATGATTCTAAGAATTCCTTTTGTAGGATGCTACGCAAAGACACTAGAGCTGAGCTAGACAAGGTGATTGAAGAAATCATTCAGTTTGAGGCTCGTTTACAGAAGATGGACATGGGACAAGAAACATAGAAAAAGCTGACCAGCAAGCTTGATCAGCTTATAGCTAAAAAACATTTTTTGTTGAAAGAACCAGAAATACCTTCCTTGGCCAGAAGATCAAAGCTCCCTATTCGGAGAAATGCAGAAACTCCTCATCCTATAGGTCTAAGGACTCTTGAAGAAGCTCCCTCAGCAAGAAACATGGCCTGACGCCTTTGGCGGCATCAAAGAAAAGCATTTCTAGAAAAAGTAATCGAACAAGCACATGCTAAAATTGCAGAGATAAACGATGGAGAGAATATTCAGCTTGTGGAAGAAATGGAGAAATCCAAAGAAATTGATAGATACATCAATTAGTTCAATGCAACCAGTCCCATTTAGCTACCTCAACAAACCACAATACAAGAGGAAGCCCTCTTTTGTGAAGAAAAACCTTTCAATCCAGCAGTTGAAAGATCTCTCCAAGCGGAAGGATTTGATACAGATCCAGTTCTCAATCTTGTAGGGAAAACAGCTCCCTATCTTGCAGAAAGAATACATGAAGCAGAAAGTAGTAGCCAACGACAATTCTGAGCCTATCAACGCCCAAGGGCTACCACTACCTGTCCAGGAGTATCCATTTCCTAGGAATTAAAATGTATCCACTTGCATTTTTATGGGATATAGGTGTTGACTTGAACGTTGCTAGGTATAATTGTTTCCCTGCAAATCAATGGATAGAAGGGACCACAAACATTGTTTTTGGCAATGGTAAATTTGAAGCAAGGTTAGTATGCAAAGCCCCTGTTCAATTAAGCAATGGATATATTGATGAACTAACCTTCATTCATTATGAAATGGATGGATATGATGGAGTAATAGGTAGCAAAGCAATGATGCAATGGGAACCTATCACCATTGATAGGGATTTCATTACTCTGCATAATCAATTCCCAGTACCTCGACTCCACTAGGATTTGGCTTTTACGATAAAAACAGAAGCAATTAAGCCAATCAAAGGAAATACAACATGGATTGCCAAGCAAACGACGGTTCTAGAAGACCCTTTGGAATAACTCAAAAAAGAATTTGCAGCAACAGTAATGACAAAAGACCTAAATAAGCACTCCTGTAATCTGGTCTATAGTATCATCTTAAAGAAGGATTCAGAGGGTAAGGAAATCACTCCTAAAGCCAAAGCTAATTATTTCTTGATGAGTTCTACAGAGACTAAAATATGCAGAAAAGAAATAAAAGAATTCTGAGTGATAGAAAGTCTCCTAGAGAGTTCTAAGTCCTGAAGTCTTTTGTCAGTCATTTGTTCAGAGTCGAGTCTGAGTCCTTATGAATACTTGAAGGATCAGAGAAGTATGCTCTTCCTGTAACAACATGAATCAGAAACTCAGAAGTCCAACAAGATTAGTATTATAATCATAATATGTATTATTCAGCGAGCAATGAATGAACAGAATATTTTGTGATCCTAGATTAAAGATTTTCTTGAATATCAATCCACACTATTCTTTGTTTAATATTCTGTCTTGCAGCTGTTGTTTAAAAATCTGGTATCAGAGCCAATTTCATGATAATCTTTGTTGCATTCTTGGTTAAAGTTTTTGAATAACTATAACCATTCATGAGTAAAAAGTCTGTTTCAATCTGTATTGCTCTTCGTATATGCTCTCTATAAAGCTCTTACAGTTAGTTTTCCTGTTGTAAGTCCTCGCTTGTAAGTCTCGTGTTTAGCCATGGTTGGCATTGTTAGGGCAGTGAGAGTCAGTAATCTTGTAATGCGAGCGTAAGTTCGAGCACGAATTTGAGTGTAGTATGGATATGGCTTCAACTTCTGGATTGGCTATGGCTTTTGAAGACCACACCAAGGCACGCAACGAAGAGGTTAGCTTCACAAACTTCTTCACTCAAAATGAAACTACTTTTAGTATGCTAGAACATAGTGGTAATGCCATAGATGAAAGTTTATCTCAGAATAGGTTTTTGAATGAAGAATTTAAAGTTCCAAAGATCAAGCCCTCTAAGATTTATAGTGATATTCCCAGTACTCTTATTGATATGTTTAATAAGTCTAAAGGTCTAAAAAATTGGTTTGGGTATAAGTCTTTACAACGATGTCATGTCATAGAACTCCAAAACACTGTAACTGGAGGATCTAAAGGCAAATTGAAATTATTTTTAGACACTGAAATAGGAGATTTGCAGAAAAAAGCTAGGGTAGATCCAAGAAATCCTCAGTTCACGCATCTTTCTTATGTTCAAATAGGCATTACTGGTCATTACTGTAAAGGCTTGCCTATCATAATGGTAATGATGTTAAAAGATGCACGCTTCTATAAATTGTCTCATGCCCTACTAGGCTGTGCTTGTGATTCCATGTCTGAAGGATCATTATATATTGATTGTCTGTTAGACTTTACTGTCAGTTTGAAAGATGGTAATCTGGATGAAGTCCTTGTGTATCAATTTAAAACGATGAATCTCTTCATGAAGGAGATGTCAATAGATCACTCCCTGGTGTTCTTAGTACACTATAGGCTTTATAATAAGATAATCCCTTTAATGATGAATCCACGAAAAGCCACGGGAGTTGAAGGACTATCCACCATCTGGAAGTCTACCAGTGAGCACACCCAACTAACAGCCCCTAAAATTGTTTGTCATAAAGATATACAGTTGCCACAAGAATGGGCGTTAGAATTATGGGATAAAGATTGCCATCCACCTCCTCAAAAACCTCCACAACTTCATGGAGTATCCATCCAAGAAATAGATGATCAGGCGGTTATTAGGTTCTCTTCGGGTCAGCGTACTCCGTCAATGAGAACAGAATGAACCTTTAATTATAATAACCCTATTCCATCTATGTTACCCAGATCTCAAAGTGTCAGATTGCAACCTTCTAAAGGTTTTGAAGACTTGTTCAAAATTCCTTCTATAGCAAGTCAATCTACTGCATCCACTAGTTCATCTCATGCTTCCTCTCCTCACGCACAATATTCTGAACTAGATAATGGTTTATTCAAATGTGAAAATTGTTCCTTTGTGTTTAATCCTCCTATTGGTCACTGTAGAATGATGTTCGCAAAACCTGCAAATTTCCCAGAGCGGGACATTAAAGAAACTCAAGAAAAGGCCATCTCTACTCCCGCTGGTCCCTGCATTGTGCCCGGTACTCTTCCTTCCTTTAGGGATTTTATGATGTATGATTTATCCAGAAAATACCAAATGGTGTTTTGGCCCCTGCATTCACTAATGCAGGAGAATTCAATGGTTCTAGTCAGAGTAAATTGCTTAACTAGACTAACCTGTGTCTCTGCAAAAATCTATTGCTAGCCCAGGATAGAAAGGTCCAGCATGATCTTGAAAATATCAAAAATGAAAAGTTCCACATTGGCGTTCAAGAGAATCTTCATTTTATGATTGCAACCCTTGAACAGATAGAAAAATGGATTAATGAAGAATGGTACACCACCATCTGAAAAGAAATTCATAAGCTTCATTTTGCTTATGACCAATTAACCAGCATGCTGAAGCGTTGTGGGTCCTTCAGCAACAATCTAATGAATCGCACCGAGAACTTTTGCAAAAGGTACGAAGTGAAAACAAATTGGATAATGATGTGTTAAGAACTTAGGTGACTAATAGTAATCTTCACATCAGATAAATTGACACAGCTGGATATTGTTAAAAAGGAAGTACAGTTTGTTTCTGAGTCATAGTTATTGTTAAGTGATTCTATCTCTAGAGAGTCACAAATTGTTCAATCTATGGTTCAATCAACACTCTTAACAGTTAAACAACCACAGACTGTTAAGCAATTAAATTTCCCTTCTAGTACCAATAGTTATTTACAGGCTCAGTATGAAGGATCTAAGTTACTAGTTCATCCCAAGCAGCCTGTTATAGAAAGAGTCTATGACCCTAGTACCGGAAAAATGAGAGATACCACTTAGGAAGAACAAGCCCAAGGCAAGTTCCAAATGGCCCGTGGTAATAGAACCAATCCCAATCGTTCTAATCTGGTAGATCCCTTCAAGAACATCCAGACCTACAAGGCAAATACTCCGCCTTTAGTAAATTTTGATAATTTTTAGGATGTAGAAAATATGAGGAGCATTGATGCCATGAAGGCATGGATAACCAATTATATGTCTCCAAATACTGGAGTTGATGAAGCTCAGTTTATCGAACAAGCCCTCAATTCAATGACTGGCAAAGCCAGAAATGTATGGGATCACCTGGAAGATACTTTCCAGGAAAATTTGATAAACAGTGGCATAGATTGAGTCTGTGCTCAGTTGACTCGTCTGTTCGTTGGAAGAACAGACACCAGAGAAAAGCTGGCCTATAATAAGTTCATCCGTGGAAAGTGTAAGGATGTAAAACATTTCAAGGAGTACTATGAAGAACGGTACAAGAATTTTTATCAGTCAGGCCGTGAACAGAACCATGAATTCATGTTCACAACTTTTCTGAAAAGTTTTGATGATGTGGTAGGAGAATACTACCATAAAAGAGTATTAGAAAATTTCATTGCCGAAAACACTGAAATGAAAGAATTAACTTTTCCACAGCTTATACAATTCTTGACTAAGATAAATGAGGATATATGTCAAGAAGCAAGGAAAAGAAAAGCGCTGAAGAAAGTAAAGCCATTAATATCATTCTCAGCTTGTTATCAAATCATGCCCAACAACCAATTTCCTGAAAAGGGAAAATCTTCTTCTAAATGCTACTCTTTTGATAAATCCTATCCTAAGGAAAAAAAGAAGAAGAAGAGGTATTCCAAGTATCCTCGAAAGAAAGGATATTTTAGGAAAAGGGAAAAAAGAGAATCAGGATCTAAGAAAAAGTGAAAACTCACTTGTTATATTTGTAAGGGTGATCATTATGCAAATAAATGTCCCGAGAGAAATAAAAAGAAAAATAAGGGCAAGGTTCGAGCTGCTAAAGCCACAGGACTTGATGAAATTGTTCTATCTGAATTAGAAGAAGAGATAGAATCTGAAGAAGAATATGAATCTGCCCATGAGCAGGTTCAAAAGGATCAATCATCTGAAAGTTCAGATGATTCTGAGAATTCCATCTTTTGTAGGGTTCTACGCAGAGACACCAAAGCTGAGCTAGACAAGGTGATTGAAGAAATTATTCAAATTGAGGCTCGTTTATAGAAGATGGACATGGGACAAGAAACATAGAAAAAGCTGACCAGCAAGCTTGATCAGCTTATAGCTAAAAAACATTTTTTGTTGAAAGAACCTGAAATGCCTTCCTTGGCCAGAAGATCAAAGCTCCCTATTCAGAGAAATGCATAAATTCCTCATCCTATAGGTCAAAGGGCTTTTGAAGAAGCTCCCTCAGCAGGAAGCATGGCCTGACACCTTTGGCGGCATCAAAGAAAAGCATTTCTAGAAAAAGTAATCGAACAAGCACATGCTGAAATTGCAGAGATAGATGATGAAGAGAATATTTAGCTTGTGGAAGAAATGGAGAAATCCAAAGAATTGGCTAAATACATCAATCAGTTCAATGCAACCAGTCCCATTCAGTTGCCTCAACGAACCACAATACAAGAGGAAGCCCTCTTTTGTGAAAAAAAACCTTTCAGTCCAACAGTTGAATGATCTCTCCAAGCAGAAGGATTTGATACAGATCCAGTTCTCAATCTTGTAGGGAAAACAACTCCCTATCTTGGAGAAAGAATACATGAAGCAAAAAGTAGTAGCTAGCAACAATTCCGAGCCTATCAATGCTCAAGGGCTACCACTACCTGTCCAGGAGTCATTCTGACTATCCATTTCCCAGGAATTAAAATGTATCCACTTGCATTTTTATGGGATACAGGTGCTGACTTGAACATTGCTAGGTATAATTGTTTCCCTGCAGATCAATGGATAGAAGGTACCACAAACATTATTTTTGGCAATGGTAAATTTGAATCAAGGTTAGTATGTAAAGCCCCTATTTAGTTAAGCAATGGATATATTGATGAACTAACCTTCGTTCATTATGAAATAGATGGATATGATGGAGTAATAGGTAGAAAAGCAATGATGCAATGGGAACCTATCACCATTGATAGGGATTTCATTACTCTGCATAATCAATTCCCAATACCTCGACTCCACCAGGATTTGGCTTTTATGACAAAAACAAAAGCAATTAAGCCAATCAAAGGAAATATAGCATGGATTACCAAGCAAATGATAGTTCTAGAAGACCCTTTGGAACAACTCAAAAAAGAATTTGCAGCAACAGTAATGACAAAAGACCTAAATAAGCACTCCCATAATCTGGTCTGCAATATCATCTTAAAGAAGGATTTAGAAGGTAAGGAAATCACTCCTAAAGCCAAAGCTAATTATTTCTTGATGAGTTCTACAGAGACTAAAATATGTAGAAAAGAAATAAAAGAATTATTATAGTTAGGTCTTATTCGAGTGTCAAGCTCACCATTTTCCTACCATGCCATGTATGTTCCAAAGTATGATGAAAATGGTAATGAACTTCCTAAAAATTGGTTAGTAGTTAACTACAAACCACTAAATGAATGTCTACAAGATCATAGACATCCTCTGCCAAGTAAGGATCATATCTGGTAGACTATACAAGGAAGTCATATCTATTCTAAATTCGATCTAACTAAAGGTTTCTGGCAAATTGCATTAAAGCCTGAAGATTATTATAACACAGCTTTTTCTATTCCACAAGGCCTATTTGAATGGAAGGGCCTACCCTTTGGTATCAAAATGGCTCCTTCCATCTTCCAGCAGTAAATGGATTTAATCTTCAGACCATATGCCAAGTTTATTCTGCCATACATTGATGATATTCTTTTATTTAGTCAGGACCCTAAAGCACATCTGCACCATCGATAGCAGTTCTTGTCTATTTTCCAGCAACATGGTCTTGTCGTCAATCCCTCAAAGAGTCACTTTGCCCAAGAAAGTATTACCTTTATCGGCATCAAACTTCTACCAGGGGGAGAATGGAGGCGCAACCTCATATTCTCAGTTGCATTCAAGGCTTAAAGGTAACTAATCTCAAAGAACTTTAGCGTTTTCTAGGATTAGTCAATTATATTGTTGGATTCTATAGTAAAGTTGTTGAAGACCGACTTGAGCTAAACAAGTTGTTAGGGAAATGTCCACCATCATGGACTTCTCTTCATGATGCTTGCATTTCCCGTATCAAGGCTAAATGCGCCAACCTGCCAATACTTAAACTGCCAGGAAACGGTGAGAAGATCATTGAAACAGATGCCAGTGAAGCTGCTTGGGCAGGCGTTCTAAAAGAAAAGAACCAACATGGTAGGGAAGAAATTGTCAGGTATGCTTCAGGAAGCTTTAAGAATAGTGAACTAAATTATCACAATACTCACAAAGAAATCTTAGCTATGATTAATACATTGAAAGCTTTTCAAATGTTTATTGCTGACAAAAAATTCCTCATAAGAAGTGATCTGCAAAACCTTCGAGGATTCTTCAAGAAAGAATCAAAGGATAAGGTTATCCATGGTAGATTACTTAGATGGGCACAATTCCTCAATACATTTGAATTTGAGATTGCACATCTACCAAGACAAGAAAATGTGTTTGTAGATTTTCTCTCCAGAGAAGGGCATATTCCAAAAAACACCTCGCAAGGTCATGTACGAGTCATCCGTGTTCCTGAGCACCGGTGGTATGAAAAAAATTATTCGGAATGGAGTACCAATCCATTTGCCAGATGAGATCGTCATAACTTCCAAATGGCAAATAATTTCTTATATGATAGGTATAAGATGATAACTGCAAAGATGTAACTCAGTCAAGAAAATCTTTGGACTAAAGAACCTTTTTTCCAATTCTCAGCAGAAGCCGAACCCATAGATCCTAATGTTGGTCATGTACTACCAAATTGGTGTGGAGATTTTATTCTGCCAATCAAATTTATGAATCCTTTTGTACATAGACCTAATAGATGGTTAGATGAAGAAAAGGGTGAAGAATTAATTAGAGATATGTTTCAAGGCCCTTATCCACCTGCTGAAGGTTTGCAGTTTCAAAACACTTCTACGTATACTAGTTGTATTTTCAAACTAACATTTGGATCTCCTGTTGAAAATTTGATAAGCAGGCATGTATGTCAAACTTATGGACCTCAGGGCACCGGAACCCACTATGAGTTTTGGGGAGTTAGTAATAAACTTCGGCACTTCTATACACAACAGACTCCCATATGGATCCATACAAAAACTTACCGCATGGAGATGACCGACCGAGGCGCTATGAAACAAGGAATCTATGAGCCCTACAAACTAAAAACAATGAGTATAATCTGGAAAGAAGCAGATCCATCAAATAATCCCATTACTCTGAATAGAGCTGAATGTCTTCCACATTCTTCCACTATGGAATGTGCTAATTGTACCTATGATCCTCTAGAAGATCTGCGTGTTACAAATCTTGATGATTCTGGGCCCAGTACTAGTTAGTGGATGGGCTTGTCATCCACCAAAGGAATATGTCCTTTCGTGTCAACAGACAGACGAGGCCCACACCTCAGTAAAAGGGGAAAGCTTACGCGCCATACAGTAAGCACGGGTTAACCTTCTCGTGATCAAAAAGTAGCTTTGTAAAAAGTAGATTCTCTTAGGGTCGTGTCAGTCCCTTTTTTTCTTGTTCATGGGTTATTGGGATCCACCATGAGGAATATTATCCTCAACATTGGATAACCCTTCGAAAAGAAGTTTGCTACGTGTCCACTTTCTATGGACGGATTTCAACTCCGGATTTATGACCATGAGGTAAAAGATTCACCTCGTCTACTATAAAAGGTCACAAGGCCGCCTCATTTGATCAACGAGTTCTGAGTGATAGAAAGCCTCCTAGAGAGTTCTGTGTCCTGAAGTTTTTTGTCAGTCATTTGTTCTGAGTCGAGTCTGAGTCCTTAGGAATACTTGAAGGATCAGAGAAGTATGCTCTTCTTGTAACAATAGGAATCAGAAACTTAGAAGTCCAACAAGATTAGTATTGTAATCATAATATGTATTATTCAGCGAGCAATGAATGAACAGAATATTTTGTGATCCTAGATTAAAGATTTTCTTAAACATCAATCCACACTGTTCTTTGTTTAATATTCTGTCTTGCTTTAAATCAGAGATGTCGTTATGTGGGGAGAAAAATCATAACAAAAAGATCAGCCAAATATATTTATGATAAGTAGACGATCAATTAAGCATCATAATTGTTTAAAATGAAACTAAAATCTAAAGACTGAAGCCATAATAGATCCTTCATTTTCTATTTATTGAATTTTCTACTTCATTAGACTCTCGAATTCCCAATCCCTTCTTCCTCCCAACTTTATTTAAACAACATAAAAAATAATAATTATGTCGATAAACGTTCCCTTAGTGAACAGCACTACATGAAATACATATATGACCGGTCCATATTAAAAGGACTACTATAAAATAAATCTGAACCATTGATTTGTTGAAAGAAGTAATAAATGATAACAGACAAAAACACTTATTTTTCCACTACATACAATTTCCCATGGTCAACAAAAATTGCAAAATAAGATAAAATAAAATATTAAATTGAATTGGTAACCGATGGCATATCTAATTTGATTAGATTCTTAGCAATGTTGCCAGTTACTTTGTTATAATCTTTGTAGATCTGATTTCTTCCTACTTTCTGCCTTATGGCTTCATTTTTATGTGGCGCAGTGGCAGTTCAACAATGGATAAAAGTCAGAGGATAATATGGCCAAACTCCCATGCCTAAAACTCTGTTGAAATAGATAGTTCCCATATTACACACCCATTTTGTTTCTTAGGACGTGCTTTTAAGTTAGAAGTTTACCTAGAAAGCTCCACTGCATGCAGCGTTCCAATCAATTAAAACAATGCCCTCAAGAAAGGGACAACCATAATAACAAAAGCTTTGCCGACTAGACTTGAAAAAACAATCAGTTTTAACTTTTTTTATTACAATCCCTTCCCACTGCCAAAATTATGAAATTTCAATTCTTTTATTATGAATTACAAACAATTAACAACAATGCCTCTGTCAATAATTTTTCTCTTTAAATTTTGGAGACAAATTAAAATATAGCGGAAATTATTGGAAGAGTCGTCTAAAAAATAGGGGAAATTTTTGAAAGAATCATGTGTAAATGCTCTCGGTTGTTTCTTTCGTTCCATGATGCCCTGGCCGTATGGCAGTATTTATGCATTTTGTTGTATTTATGACATGAAATGTTAAATTTTTGGGGAGACCCTAAATTTCTAAATGATTATAGTTGTATATATATTTAATTTTAAAAAGAAATAAAAGTAATCTTAAATGATTACAGTTGTATATATATTTAATTTTAAAAAGAAATAAAAGTAATCTTCCAAATAAAATAACTTAAATAAAGGTAATAAATAATGATAATTGATATGTAAGTATGTTCTTTTAAAATAACAATAAAAAGACAAGGATTTAATTTTGTATACCATTTAATAATGTTGGATTATGTTGTTTAGTGATTTAAATGTGTTTTGATATCAAATATGATTCTAGAATGTTCTAATATATGTTTAACTATTTTTTTTTTAATTCAAATCAAATCAATGTTCATGAAAGTGAATTCAGTTTAGGATTCAACCTTTTCAAACAAAAATGATTTGTGAAGTTGCGGTCATCTAAAACATGTTTGTCTTGCTTCATGATATATGAATTTGTAAAACAAATGGTATTGATGAACATCTTTGAGGAGTTTGCTAGGTGAGGATCTTCTTCTTTGGTCAAACCCCTCAAATCCAATTTAACAACTTTGGCACAAGGATTGAAGGAAGTAATCAACCGTGCAAGATGCATATCTGTCATTAAGTGCAAATGCTTATGTAAGTTGATGATGCAATGATGTATTATGGTGCTACTTGAGCTATAATGCAAATTGAAAAAGGAGCTTGTGGATATCTCAATAGTGAAATAAGGTTTGTCATTTTATACAACACCCTAGCATGCAATTTGAAATGTTTCATGTTCAAGTCAATAGGTAACAACTTATAGGAAGGGGTTAACAAGGGCCCAATTTAAAGTGTGATTTTAAAAGTTTTGGCGTTTATTTTTGCACCCATGGGTTTGACCCAATTAACTAGATGGATAAAATGAAGATTAAAATTAGTTCTTAGGGATGTGTGTAGATGGATTTGAGTTAGAATTAAGTAATTGGCCAACTCTTGTGCAAAAAGACACTTGCATGCTAGTCATTCCATTAGAAACAACCCAGTTAAAGTTAGCTCAAAACAAAGCATAAAAGTGTGGGGTATGCACTTTTTACCCAAATACAAATTATAATATATATTTTTAATTAAGTTGTCCTTTAACATTTGAACTAGTCTACAACTTTGAATGAATATCAATCATGAAAAATTTGCTTAATAGACAAGGTCAACAATCAAATTTGGGCCCAAATATTTACCTAGGTAGGTACCTAACAGAATTTACTTTTCTCACTTGAGTTTTTTAGTTTCTAAAAAAAATTAAGTATATACTTAAATATTTTACAAATTGAATGTATATGTTTTTTTATAAAAAAATGTTTAAACTAGAGGAGATAAGCTAGTGGTTACACAAAACTAATAGTTGTCATTGCATATGTGTAGGGAAAATATATGTTTCATATACAAATGATCTAGGGTAAATTAGTTAATCAAGTATGATAAGCAAATCCACCCTAAGTTTATGATTGAGGTTGTTACACTAATTATATATTTTCATAAATGTGCACTAAAATTAATAAATAAAATAAAACTATTTAGCTATGAGTTTGATGTTGAATATATTATGACAGGGGATGCTCTATATCTTACCCTTTGTGTCAGTGTTTGGGTATCCATCAAATGACTATCTTTGGACTGAAAATTCACTATCTATCATTTTGGGTCATTTCTATGCCTGCGAACTTGAACTTTGATGTTTGGATTCAATTTTATTTTGCATATTGGGTTCACCTTGATATATGTATCTATGTATGATGATTGGTGGTGTTGATGAATACATTTAGGAGCTTGCTACATGAGGATCTTCTTCTTAGTCAAACCTCTAGAATTGATTTAATGGTTTTTAAATAATGATAAAAGGCATGCAAGCTAATCATGCAATATTCTACATTGATGTGATGGTGGTGTCATGATGATGCTAGACATGTTGATGCAATATGTGTTTTCCCTCTTGGTAGATGATTCCTAGATGATTCAAATGAATTATAGTTTATCCTTTTATAGAATACCCTAGTGTATAATTTTAAATATTTCACACTCAAGTCAACAAATTAATACTAGGTGGAAGGGAGTTGGCTTGGGCCCAATATACAAATTTGAGTTTGAAAGATTGGGGGTAGAATCCATGTCAAGGAATCAACCCAAGGAAATGAATGAAATATATATGAGGATTGGATCCTCATCCTTGGGGTGTGTAAAAATGGGTTCATGTTATCATGCCAACTCCTACACAAAATATGCCAATTGTACACTAGTCGGCATATTATGGACAAAGGGGCCAAAGGGAGTCTGAAACAAAGGAAAAAGTGCAAGGTGTGCAATTTCCACCCTTACATTTTTACCCCACTTTTTTGAATTGCATCTGAACTACTATGAATATGAATGTTAAAATAAATTAGTGGTCAACATTAAAGTAAATATTTAGACACATAAAAAGGATATGGATAAGGATGACAATTCCACACACACTCTCCATAATGAATGTTTTTGATATTATAAACAAGGAAACAAGGGTCCCAGACCCTTTATAGAAATAAAGAGTTTAGGAGGAACATCAAGAACCAAAATAGAGCTCTACATACTCTTTATTATTTTTTGCCGCCTTTCAATACTGAACAATGCATCAAACTCATCTACAAAAGTAGTGTTTTTTTGTTAAGATTTACAAAGGATTATTTTGTCATTGATCTCACTTCCACAGAAGCTGCAACACGTGGAGCTTGCATATGGGCATAACTGAGGTAAACCATTCATTTTTTAAAGGTTGCAAAGATTTTGAAATGAATTGAGGATTTAGATTTCAATTATAGTTATTTTCTTTGAAGTATTTGATTCAATGAGTGTTGTATTGATCTAATACTTGGCTGTGTAATTCTCTTTATTTAGAGTCATATGCCCATGTCTTTTCTTTTTCTTTTAAGCATTGCAAGAAAGGAATTATACTCAAATAATTGTTGGTACCATTAAATTCACATGAAATAAGTTTAAGCTTCCATATTGTAATCCAATTTAACATTTTTCTTTCCATTCATCTTAGACACACATATGATGCTATGTAAGCTACTAGATCTATGGTGACATGCCAATTTTATTGATGTTTATGGAATTATTTCAGTGTTATATTTTGGTATAGTTGTTGGAATTTAGGAAGGCTTGTTCGCTAAACCAAATTAATTTTGAGCTACTTAATTTCAGGTTTCAAATTATAGTCTAACTCTCATTTGTTTGCTTGGTTCCTCCTCCAAATTCATCAACTTCCTCACCAATGTTTCCACCTCTTCTCTTAAAACATCTTCCCTCATTTCATAACTAACCTTCCAAACATCATCTACAAATCTCCTATTTGTTGGTTGCTCTGCAAAGAATGGCCAACATATCATGGGCATGCTCGAGCTTATGCTTTCAATTGTGGAATTCCACCCATTGTGCGTAAAAAATTGTCCCATAGATGGATGGGATAGAACCTTTCTTTGTGGTGCCTAGCTTTTGATGAAGCCTTGCTCCTTTGTTCTCTCCATGAATTCACTAGGTGGAATGATAGAGTTTCTTTGGATAAGATCAGGGTGGATAGCCCATAAGAATGGTTGACTGCTTGCCTCCTAACCCCAAGCGAACTCCACAATTTCTTCATCTGATAATACAATGATTATTTTGAAGCACACATAAATCACTAATAATTCTTGTTGCTTGTCTAGCCACTCCAAACATGACATTTCTTCTTTCCAAATATTGTTGTTTTTCCTTGCAATTGCATTGCCATACCCTATAGAGCTAAGTAAAGTGGACCAATGAAGAGCACATTATTACAAATTTAGCATTCAACTTATTTAACACTAGTGCTTCTAACTCTTGAAAAGAGTTAAACTTGGCTCATCATCATCTAATTTCTTTGCCTCATCACTATATACTAGGCTTGGATATTGAGTTTGTTTTGTTCTCATCACTATATACCATACTCGAATAATTGTTGGTACCATTAAATTCACATGAAACAAGTTTAAGTTGCCATATTGTAATCCAATTTAACATTTTTCTTTCCATTCATCTTGGACACACATATGATGCTATGTAAGCTGCTAGATCTATGGTGACATGCCAATTTTATTAATGTTTGTGGAATTATTTCAGTGTTATATTTTGGTATAGTTGTTGGAATTTAGTAAGGCTTGTTCGCTAAACCAAATTAATTTTGAGCTGCTTAGTTTCAGGTTTCAAATTATAGTCTAACTCTCATTTGTTTTCCTGGTTCCTCCTCCAAATTCATCAACTTCCTCACCAATGTTTCCACCTCTTCTCTTAAAACATCTTCCCTCATTTCATAACTGACCTTCCAAACATCATCTACAAATTTCCTATTTGTTGGTTGCTCCGCAAAGAATGGCCAGCATATCATGGGCACGCTTGAGCTTATGCTTTCAATTGTGGAATTCCACCCATTGTGCATAAGAAATTGTCCCATAGATGGATGGAATAGAACCTTTCTTTGTGGTGCCTAGCTTTTGATGAAGCCTTGCTCCTTTGTTCCCTCCATAAATTCACTAGGTAGAACGATAAGAATTTCTTTGGACAAGATCGGGGTGGATAGCCCATAAGAATGGTTGATCACTTGCCTCCTAACCCCAAGCGAACTCCACAAGTTCTTCGTCTGATAATACAATGATTATTTTGAAGCACACATATATCACTAATAATTCTTGTTGCTTGTCTAGCCACTCCAAACATGACATTTCTTCTTTCCAAATATTGTTGTTTGTCCTTGCAATTGCATTGCCATACCCTATAGAGCTAAGTAAAGTGGACCAATGAAGAGCACGTTATTACAAATTTAGCATTCAACTTGTTTAACACTAGTGCTTCTAACTCTTGAAAAGAGTTAAACTTGGCTCATCATCATCTAATTTATTTGCCTCATCACTATATACCATGCCCCATTGGACTTGGCTTGGATATTGAATTTGTTTTGTTCTCATCACTATATACCATACTCGAATAATTGTTGGTACTATTAAATTCGCATGAAACAAGTTTAAGTTGCCATATTGTAATCCAATTTAACATTTTTCTTTCCATTCATCTTAGACACACATATGATGCTATGTAAGCTACTAGATCTATGGTGACATGCCAATTTTATTAATGTTCGTGGAATTATTTTAGTGTTATAAATTGGTATAGTTGTTGGAATTTAGTAAGGTTTGTTCGCTAAACCAAATTAATTTTGAGCTGCTTAGTTTCAGGTCTCAAATTATAGTCTAACTCTCATTTGTTTGCTTGGTTCCTCCTCCAAATTCATCAACTTCCTCACCAATGTTTCCACCTCTTCTCTTAAAACATCTTCCCTCATTTCATAACTGACCTTCCAAACATCATCTACAAATCTCTTGTTTGTTGGTTGCTCTACAAAGAATGGCCAGCTTATCATGGGCATGCTCGATCTTATGCTTTCAATTGTGGAGTTCCACCCATTGTGCGTAAGAAATTTCACATAGATGGATGAGATAGAACCTTTCTTTGTGGTGCCTAGCTTTGAATCCTGATATCACTATTCACTATAACGTAACAAGTATTATTTTTGAATCTTCATATTGAGTTTGTTTTGTTCTCCTTGCTAGACATAATTACAAAATTCTATATTTGTGTTGGTTTAGCTCTAAGTGCCCATGATAAACTTTTAGTGGAATCAATAAACAATAACCATAATAGTTTGAACCAAGTGCCTTGCTACCTGATTGATCAATTTCTAAACATTCACACAATGAAGTGAGCTGCTTTGTTTTGATTATAAAGTTGTGAACAATGGGTATTCATTTGATGAATAAATTGGTAATCACTTAAGCATAATAGTTAAATGGTCGCAACCAATGTCATCGATGGTATTCTTTGGTTTTTTTATCGTTTTCCATAAATGTAAATGATTTAGGGCATGGGAACTTTTAAGGGTTTGGGATTTATTATAAATTAGTTAGGAAACCGAAAAAAAGATTTTAAACAGTGATGTCTATTAGTAAATTTCTTAGTTTTTGGGATTTTGTTAACAAACTATAAGACAATGTGATTTTCTTAACAACGTATTAGTTGTTAACATGTTTACAATAACTGCATAATAAATCTAATAAAACCATTATATGTTATATTTAAAATATAAAATATAAAATTCTTGTATTTAAAATTTTATTTCATATATAGATTGTTCCATCAATTCATTATCATTTATTCTATGTCCATGCCTTAGATGTCATTGAATAACAAAATATTAAACAAACATTGTTATAGGCGTTAACTTACATGAAATAACAGAAAAATAATAATACATGTTCTTCTCAAACTCATTATGACTCAAGAATTAAGAAATAAAATAATTATGTAAGATTTCATATAATAATACAACAAAAGAAAATTAACAAATAATATATAATAAAAATAATATCTAATGATTAATACTTGCTATAACTCATATTATATGACAAAATTATCTAATAACTATATTTTGTTTTTTAATATCATAATAAATCTATCTGCATATCCATTGAACGTATGGGTCCAATTGCTAGTTTAGGTCCATATGGGAAGGAGAAATCCATGGAATATATATCCATATATATCTTTGATAATGACATTTTCCAATTATCTCTGACTTGAACCGTTGGAACGCACTACTAGTCCATGGAATATATGTCTTTGATAATGGCATTTTCCAATTATCTCTAACTTGGACGTTTGGAATCATTTACATGGGAAGACTTGACTTACATCCAGCCTTCCACTTAGCTACAAGCGTAGAAAAAACGCTTGACTCGCGAAAAGCTACGCGCTTTGAAAATATTGGTAGAATTTACTCTGTATTCGACCGCATATCCACACTCTGGTTTGGAATTATTGGCTCAAACAAGTCAAAGTACTGAATTTATTTACGCGGGATCGACGGCACTACTTCGGCCATGTTCTTTCATTGCGTATCCTGTTTTCTATTTAAATTCCAAAATAAATCTACGCACTACTTAGAGCAATTTATAAGAAAAATACAAAGGCTATGGTTATTGAAATGGAGACTAAGTATTTGGTCCTAGCAATTACAATAATTATTGAAGCGCATAACTGCAGTTCATTAACAGTGGATGGTAGAGATACGCTTCTATTGGGGACTTCACTCACTGGAAATCAGACCATAATGTCAAAGAATGGCACGTTTGCATTGGGATTTTTCAGTCCGAGAGGAACGAATAATTGGTACATTGGCATCTGGTATGCACGAATCTCTCCGAAGACCATAGTTTGGGTAGCTAACAGACAGAATCCTGTCAGAAGGATGCCCGGAGTTCTAAACTTTTCGAGGGACGGTCATCTCAGATTGTTTGATAGAAAGGGCCGGTTAGTTTGTTCGATTGGTAATGGCCTGAAAGGATCGCGGGTAGTGATAATGGACTCTGGTAATTTCATTATGCTAGACGGCCACAACAAGCCTGAGATTGTTTGGGAGAGTTTCGCGCATCCGGGAGATACATTGTTGCCTGGCATGAAGATGTGGAAAGGCATGAAGCTAACTTCGTGGAAGAGTTCCGTGGATCCTGCAATCGGGATCTTCTCCACAGGAATGGACATTTCTCCAGGAAAGACGCAGATGGTGATGGTCTATAACAACAGTGTTCCATATTGGTCCACTGGAGAGTGGATGGGGAATTATTTTACCAAGATTCCGGAGTTGCAAGGTGATAATATAATCCAAGTGTCCTGTGTGAGGGTTTCTCCTTCAAGCATATACTTCAATTTTAGCATAAAACCGGAAGAACATATCCTCACGGCGCGGATCCTGTTAGACGAGAACGGCGAATTAAAAGTTTACTTCTGGATGGATGACGATAGTTGGAGTGAGAGATGGTCGACATACCGAGGTCAGTGCAGTGTCTATGATATCTGCGGGGCGTATGGAGTGTGCAATGCGAATGATGTGTGTAGTTGTGTTGAGGGTTTCACGCCCAACCATCATACTCAAGCTTGGTGGTCAAGTGGGTGTGCTCGGCGAAGACCCCTGCAATGCTCTGTCACAGAAGGCACCACCGACGGTTTCTTGGAAACCAAGAACCAATACTTGCCCCAAGAAGAAGCTATCTCATACAACATCGAGTCAACACAGCAAGGCTGTCGGACTGCTTGTCTCAACAATTGCTCCTGCACAGCCTTTGCTTTCGGTATTTCTGATCCACCCGTCTGTAGACAGTGGTTTGGGGATTTATTCAAAATGCGCGCTTCATCCGACGCCCAATCGGTCTTCATCAGGCTGGCTGCTTCTGAGTTGCCGCATTCGACATCAGAGCGAAGCAGCAAAGCCCCTGCACTTAGGATTGTACTTCTTGCTGCCAGCGCCGGTGTCTCTGCCATTTTAGCTCTCCTGTTGGCCGTCTTTATTGTGTGTAAACGTCGAAGACTGCGGAAGAAAAGCATGGAAGAGGATGTGCCAACGTCGCTCAAAGCATTCACTTACAAAGAGCTGCGAGTTGCAACCAATAATTTCAAACATAAGCTGGGGAGCGGAGCATTCGGCTCTGTGTTCAAAGGAGCTCTGCCAGACAACACGCTTGTGGCGGTTAAAAGATTAGAGGGTTCTGCAGGAGTAGAAAAGCAATTCCGTGCGGAAATAAGCACCATCGGGATAATACAGCATGTGAATTTGGTGAGGCTCTGGGGATTCTGCGTAGAGGGCTCTCGAAGGCTACTGGTGTATGCCTACATGCCCAATGGCTCTTTAAATTCTTTCTTGTTCTGTAAAAATGAAGAAGCAGAGAAGGTGTTGGATTGGAAGACCCGGTTTGAGATCGCACTGGGCACTGCACGAGGATTAGTTTATCTCCACGAAGAATGCAGGGATCGCATCATTCACTGCGATATTAAGCCTGAAAACATTCTGCTGGACGGCGACTTTAGCCCGAAGGTGGCTGATTTTGGGCTTGCAAAGCTGGTGGGCAGAGATTTCAGCCGCGTAGTGACGACCGCAAGAGGAACTCGAGGGTACTTGGCTCCCGAGTGGATCTCCGGCCTTCCTATCACTCCCAAGGCGGACGTATACAGTTTTGGCATGACGTTGCTGGAGATTATATCTGGTCGTAGAAATCTGGACTTGAAGGTAGAGGAGAGCAGGTTCTACTTTCCTACCTGGGCTACATCTCAAATTCAGGGGGGAAACATAATAAGCATTGTGGATGCAAGGATATCAATTGAGGCGGATATCGATGAGGTGAGAAGAGCCGCCGTAGTTGGGGGGCTGTGCATTCAAGACGATGAGAATACGAGGCCGAGCATGGGTGAAGTGGTGAAGATATTGGAAGGGACGATGGAGGCTCCTGCGCCACAAATTCCGAGATCTCTACAGATGTTGGTCGGTCAGGTAGTCGACGATGACAGTGAGACCTTTGCTCAACATCCTTGCATGTCAAGTCGTTCCGTACCCGCAAAAGAATAGGTGGTTTTAAATATTTTCCGTACCTCCAACAAAATATAGTTATTAGATAATTTTGTCATATAATATGAGTTATAGCAAGTATTAATCATTAGATATTATTTTTATTATATATTATTTGTTAATTTTCTTTTGTTGTATTATTATATGAAATCTTACATAATTATTTTATTTCTTAATTCTTGAGTCATAATGAGTTTGAGAAGAACATGTATTATTATTTTTCTGTTATTTCATGTAAGTTATTAGATAATTTTAGTGGAGGCTTAATAGATTTGGGGTGTTTGGTCATGACTATTTTTTAACCATGCCATCCATCTAGATTCTTGCATAGGATGAGTAGCAACACACTTCACCATCTTGACTTGCAACTTTGGCATAAGTGGGTAGTCCTTGATTTTGTGGTGAAGGGCTTCACATCTAAAACATGTATTAAGGAGGTTGATGTAGGTGAATTTTATAAAATGTACATCACTCACTTGAATCTTGATAGATTCTTTTAGGGTGCAGGTGAGGTCTAGCTCCACACCCTTTTATGGGGTTGAGTTATGAAAAATTTCTTCGGCTCATGACAAATAAAGTGTAAAAAGTGGTGGATAAATTTCTCTAGGAAGGGCTACATAGGAATAGGGAGTCAAAGGAGTTTCATTTTCAAATCTAATTGATCATGTTGATTTTATATTATTACCTTATCCCTCTCATGATGGTATTGATTTTTTCATGCCATGAGCTACTTAAGACCCCAATCTTCCTTTGAGTAGGGGTGCTTGTATTAACCCTACTATGGCTACTCAATCTAATGAAAATGAAATATTTATGATGCTCATAATGAGAACCACTTTTATCATCAACAAAATTATGACCATGATGCTCAAATTGCCAAATAAGGTCTTATCTCTTCAACAATTTGTCACCCTTTTGCACTAAACTTTAATAAATGCACCTCTTGGCATATATATTCTACTTGGCATTGGATCTTTGGTAGTCTCTTCTTTAATAATGTCCATCCCATCCTTCCTCTTTTTTTTCGAGCCTCATCATACCACTACTACAAGTTCTATAGCTACTACTACTCTTGTCACTCCTAGCTTTGCCCCTATTATTTCCATACCTACCTCAAGTGATCCCATCCCCCTAATGTGCCACCTATAGTATCATCCTTATAATCACATACCTACTAGCATCATAGATTCTACCCATGTGTCTCACACCATCCATCATTCCCACCCTATGTCTCACATTAACCCTCCTTCCCAGCCTATGTCTTATATTAGCCCTCCTCATCATCCCATTTTCACCTCATCTCGTAATGTGGTTCCTCCCTCCATGGCTATGTCCTTTACCTATTTCCACACATCCTCATTATACATCCTTGACTATTTCACACATGTCTAATTCTATCATTAGCCCTACCTCTAACTTGGATATAATGTTACAAGATATGGCTACTCTAAATAAACAAGTAAATGACAATAAGGATACTATTACATACAATCACCCACGTCACAAACCACTTGCTTATGAGGTTGTTATATAACCCTTTTGTATGGTATCTATGGTGGCAAGATTTGGATTATAAAATGGTGAGGGAGATCCTAACATGCATTTACAAGATTTCACAATGGTATGATTAGATTTTGCTTATGAGGATAAGATTTTGGCCAAGTCATTTCAAACAACCTTAAAAGAATGTGTTATACAATGGTTTTATTCTTTGCCTTCATGTTCTATACACTCTTTTCAAAATCTTGTTAACTACTTTTCTAAATCACTTCCACATCAATATAGTGATAATAGAGATAAAGAGATAGAGAGATAGAGAGGGACAGAGAGAGAGGAAGAGAGGAGAGACAAAGTTAGAGATAAAGAGTAGTAGAGAGAGGGGAGGGAGATAGGTAGAGAGAGAGAGAGAGAAGAAGATATATAGACAAACAAAAATTTAGCATGGTTTCGTAAACAAAAGTTTTTATCTTTATTTTCTACAGACAAACCTTTGGAAGACACACTTTCATTTAATCCTTGCAAAAGCAAACCTGATTAGCATGACTAATCAAACTAATAGCCCTCGAATTGTAATTGGCAACATCATATAATCAAAATAATGTCCATAGTTTGCAATACTTATTTTTGCTACCCTCTTCAATTTGCGGGAACATTCAACTAAGAAAAGTAAGAAATTACTAATCTATTTAAGTGTAGACAACTACAAAATAAAGATTTTATTACCATAATACTATACAAGTATACAATTGGCAACATCCATACCTACAATTAGTGTCATGTTGGTTGAACGAACAAATTTGTTACATAGAATCAAAATAATAGTAATAATTAGATAGAGAGAAGAATAGAGAAATGGGATTGGGGGGATAGAGCGAGGAGAGATGAAACAAAAAGAGAAAGAGAGATAGATAAAGAGAAAAGTAATTAGATAGAGAAAACAAGAAATTAAACTAATCTATTTAAGTGTAGACAACTACAAAATAAAGAATTTGTTACTAGAATACCATATGAGTCTACAATTGGCAACATCCATACCTGTAATTATGAATCAAAATAATAATAATTAGAGAGAGAAGAATAGAGAAAGGGAGACAAGCGGAAATTGAAGTAAGGAGAGAGAGGAACCAAAAAGAGAAAGATAAAGAAAAATAGAGATAAAGATATATATATGGAATTACATAACAATTATAAGCAATATATATTAGTTATTATATATATTTATTATTTTTTGTTGTGTACAATACAATATACATTAATTATGTCAAGCCTTGGTATGATGCAAGAATCATCCACCATTGGTCCTCTGCATCCATTATGTGTTGCATACAAAACTAGGCGAGCAACAGTGATAAAAAAATGAGTTGACCATATGTGAATTTCTTAATTCCTGAATTGTTTCCTCAACTCTAGAGGAGTTCAAGCACAAAGTGTAGTGAATTGGAAAATGTGCAAAAGGATAGATTTCATAATCGCACTTCTGAACCAAGTTTAGAAAATCATGGATGTGATCAACCCAAGGAGATCATTGTGTCAAATCAAATTAATTGTTGGGTTGGCTTCAACCAAATTGTGATATCTCAATCAATCCAAGATAGAGACAGAGATAGATCTAGGGAGATAGAGAGACAAAGAGAAATAGAGATATAAAGAGGGAGACGAAGAGATATATACAGAGATAAATACGCATATATATATATATATATATATATATATATATATATATATAGAGAGAGAGAGAGAGAGAGAGAGAGAGAGACTTGATGAAATTATTATTTCAATTGTACGTTAATATGATTTGATAATAGGTGGAAGCCCCTGTAATAATTTGATAGGAAATAATAGGAACACAAGGGATGGGCTAGAAGGGAAGCATTCCTCTATTTTCTATGAAAATCTCTGGATTGTGAATTATCTAAGGCATGCAATGCATTCAAGTGTAACTTGATAGAATAATGAAACCTTCATTTTGTACTAATATGGACTTTAATAGATTATAAATTCCTTATTTCTCATAGCCAAATCTCCACCCAAATGTAAGATCCTACCAAAAATAAGTATTGAAAAATAACTGTATTGGTTGGATTTAGAGTTCCAAATCACCTTGTGGGTTGGTAGTGGAATCTTAAATAGTTTGAAAATATGATTTTTTTCTTTGAAATAAAAAAATGTGATATCTGAATCAATCCAAGATAGAGCTAGGTGGGATAGAGAGACAAGGAGAAATAAAGAGATACAGATTACTAGTGGAATCTTCATGAGTTTGAAAATATGTTTTTTTCCTTTGGAATTTTATCCTAGAAACATAAATATTGTGATAATAGAATAGAGAGAAAGTTAGAGAGAGATAGTGATAGAGAGAGAGAGGGAGGGAGGGAGGGAGGAAAGGAGAAAGAGTTAGAGAGATGAATAGAGAAGTGGAGAGAGAAAGGGGGAGAGAGAGAGCGAGAGAGGTGACGAAGAGAGATAGGGAAAATAGAGAATGGGAGAAAGATATATATCAAGAGATTCTCACTAACCCCATATCCACCAAGGTAAACACAAAAGCTACAAGGAAGCCATGTTGGCTACATTGCACAACATCAAGACAATTCTTCTTTCAACTTCTATGTTGCATGCAAGGTGCCTCACATCTAGAAATGTATAATATGTCCTCATTCTAGAAAGAGCATTATCTACTATATTAGATTCTTTCCTTTAACATAATCTATATCATAATCATATGCTTGCAGCTTACCCACTTTTTTGTTGATCATTCAAATCTCGTTGGCCAAGAAAGAACTTAAAGCTATTATGATTTGTTTTGACAACAAATCTTCCACATACCAAATACTTGTAGGTTAATTTTTAATTTTTTTAAAATTTTGTCAGGGTATTGATCTAGAAAAAAATCACCTTCTGGTCCAGTAGTGAAATCTTAAAGAGTTTGAGAAAGGCCCACCGTACTTTTACTTTTACTGTGTATAGTATACCAAAGGGTGTATGGACAAACCATATCCTTATTTATGTATGATCTATTGAACTAAAATTTGTTGATTCAAAGTACCTTTCAATTTCAACTAGAGAACATGGTTACATGCATAACCTTCCTATGAATAATTATTTCCAAATTTTACCTTTACCACCCATGATAATTGAAGAGACATTTCCTAAAACATACAATCATTAGCTATCATGGGATTACAAAACTAAGCTTAATTGCATAAACATAGTGGAAAATTGTTATATTGTGTGATTACATAACTAATATATTACTCTTGGCATAATTTGTATTAAAAGGCCATCAAAACTATGGTTTCTCATTACAAAGTTTGCGTTAATCTTGTAGTCAACAAGTTTTTTTGTAACTATGCAAGTATGTAACCTATATAATTAATTTTTTCTCTTAAATTCTTTATTTATATAAATTTATTTTTAATTGTTTATATACAACCTTTTTGGTTGCTCATTTAATAGTTAAAAACTTTGAACTTGCAGGTGGAGAATTCCATGGAAACTTCTCTAGGATTTCATCTCTCATGTGATATCAAAGGCACCATTTTAAATATTAAAGCCATACATTTTTAATATTTGAAGAGGCATTTCCTAAAAATATAACATAGTGACAAAGAATGAAAGAAAGAGATATACCATATATGTTTTTAAATAAATATATATACATTTGAAAAGAGGGTATTTGAATTTGACATATTTGAATATTTATATGAATAATCTATTACCAGAGAGAGAGTCTAAAACAAAGAAAATATCGTGGGCAAATTAAATATGGGGGTTGAGGATATTAAAGTTTTATTGATAGAGATAGATAGATAGAGAGATAAAATTTGATGGAAATAGGTGATAAAATGTTATATATTTTAGTTTTTTTTATTGTAAAAAGGTGGATTGATTTTTTCCATGGTTGTTATGGGGAGTTTCTTGTTGTCTTCATTTCCTAGTGTCATTAGGGTGTCAATCATTTTATTGTTTGTTGGCTCTTACTATGCTTTTACAAATTGTAAACAACAAGAAGGGATTTAATAGTACAAGTCTCTTTGGTTTTGGGTGTCTCCAAGGATTAAATGCATTTTTTAGGGGATTGAATACAATCCCTAATATCACACTTATTGGTATGTTGTTACATGCAATTAGTTGAGTTTAGTAGAGTTTGTGATTGTCTTTGAGTTATTTCAAGGTAACTTTTGTTGTAGTATATGGGATATATATGGGTTATCACATTATCAAATTTTGAGCATAGGTATTTTGAATTGCTCGTTGAAGTTCAATTTTTTGTTATTTCAAGAAAAAAGTCATTACTTTTTACTCTGTTTTGGCCCCCCATTTCTATGCACTTACCCTTGTGTAGTATATTTTAAGGCTAATTAGAGAAGGAATAATAGTTGTGTGGACAAATTAGAGATATAGTTGTAGGCTAAGGAATTTTGTAGTTTGAACCCTTTAACATAACAAACATTTTAATAATACCGAGTGCAATTACATCCTAACAATTAACAATATATATACATCTTTTATTTATTATTAATAATTTATTTACTTATTGTAATTTAATAAAATAATTAATTTTAAAAAAACACTTATATTTTATTAAGAAAATAAAATAATATATTTTATTTTATATTTATAAATATAATTTTGATATTATAAAGTAGTTTTTATTAATATATATTATATTAGATATAATATTGTATTCTATTTATATAAAGTCTATATAAATTAAAAAAACTTTTAAATCACCCTAACAAGTCTAAGACATAAAACGTAATGATAACAATTTAAAACATTTTTATTAAAACTATCTATCTTAGAAAAGATTATTCACATCAATGTAAATTAGTGTTTTCCACTTTGAAACCTTGAAACTTATATCGTATGTGTGGAAAATTGAAACTTTCAAACCATGTGCGGGCACGGGATTCAGAGGGTATGGAGTTGTTAAACATTAACATGTACGCTATGTGAAGCGATGCCCCTCGTTCATTGAAACTCTCTTAATCTTGCCTGAAAATGGTGAATGAAAAACAAAGACGACAAACAAAAAATGAAAAATGGTGAAAAAAGACCCAGTGAGATCCAACGTCTATCTCCTTAAAAAATTGGACAGTGGCTACTACCCTAAATAAGTTAAACAACGACATGGGATCCTGCCCTTAATTTGATAGGCTCCCCTTACAATAGAGTCTAAAATAGCAAGGAAATCACATGCCTAAATTTTCAATCACTGCAAGGTCTATCTTTTTTTCTTTTTCTTATTTTTTTTACATAAGCTCAAACTTCCATAGTTGCAGACTCATTCCAGAGAATTTCAACCAATGTCAAAGTAAAATTTTTTTGTGGCTAAGTGCTTTTAAAATTAGCTTTGGGTTATGATAAAGAAAAATAGAAAGGGAAACAAAGAGATGTAGAGGTAGAGAGATAGAGAGATAGAGAGGGAGAGATAAAGATATATAGAGAGAGGTAGAGAAATAGAGAGATAAAGAGGGGGGAGGGGGGGAGACAAAGAGGGAGACAAAGAGATATAGAGATAGAGATAGAGAGATAGAGTCTATAGAGGGATATTGATAGAGAGAGGAATAGAGAAAGAAAGATAGAGCAAGAGGGAGAGATATAAATAAAATATATAAAGGGAAAGAGACAGAGAAAGAGAAACTAGCTTTTGATCAATCGTCTTTCCCAACAATCCAAAGATGACATGTGTCCATGTTTTAGGACATTTTATGTACACTTAAATAAACATGTCATTTGCTTAAGGACCTGATGATTACATTTTATATGCCACTTACAAATTTTAATAGTATGTACATTTAACAATTAACCATCTACATTTATTATTAGAAATTCCATGATGTCACAACATAGGAGACTAAATTTTAAACATTAAATAATATATAAAGTTAATGTAAGTTAATTAATAGTCAATCTGAAGCTACCACTTGTCCATCAAAACCTTGATCATGTAAACAACATCATTTTCTTAATGACTTGTCAATTGCCCTCACTTATTGCATGACTGTATACAAAAAAAACAATTGTTAATTACCCTTCCAAAACTCTTTGATGTACCCATTGCACACAAAGGTGTAATTGTAAGTCTTATCATAATTGAGATACACAACCCTTCAAGACACTTTTTCATGTGTCAATAGTTGATTTCATTAACTCCAACGACCCAACATAATAGCTCCCCCATGTTGCAACTCGCCCTACATCAAATAGTTTATTTGGTGAACAATGGAAAGCCTATGTTATAATTGTATCAAACTCTTCTAGCATGGAAATGGAGGCACCACTAAAAATGATCATACAGGGAACTACAAGTACTAGGAAATCACACTTGATCATATAGGGAGCAACACATGGAAAATCATCATTATTATTGCTTGCACCAACAGGAGTCACAACTTCCAACATACATGTATCCACTATACATTATGCCCTTCACATTCCAATAAAAGAGATGAACCCTTTACAATGACACACATTAGCAACATTCTTCTAAACTACATTTTAACATGGATAAGCCATCACATAAAAATTCACACCACCATACAACAATCAACTTTATATGCAAAGGCTCAAGCATTTAAAGTAAGAAACTAAGAACAATTACTTTCAAAACATAAGAAAGGGAGATCCCATTCATCCTCTTTGATGATCTAGGGTAGGTCCCTCCAGTGAAGGACATTCCCATATATGTTGGAGCATTGTACATGGTGACACTTTGGCAAAGCTTCAACATAGTTGTTACATTGAACAAAATTTCTCGTCAAACTAGAGAAGCACCAATGCAAGTTGCTTTTTGTGCACTTCTTTCAAATATAAGGAATACTTAGCCAACACTTCTAGATTGGGAGCTTCTAATGTCACATTCTAATTCTTCACTTTCCTCTATGGAACAAACAACTTTTCTTTCCTCGATACATTTATTTGCAACAAATGAATTGGTCTCACTTCATAATAAATGTATGCTCCAATCATTAGCAATGCCCATTTCAAGATCCAATGCAAAGCACCTTAAGGAGACATCATGCCCAAATCTAGAGGATTAGCAACTTGATGCAAAGATTCTCTTGTGCATTGGCCAAAACATTATGCTAAGTTCTAATTTGTGGGTGGGAGCAACCGTTGTGAATCATGAACTAGGACAAGTTGAAGCAATTGTATACAAAAATGAATAAAAACCCCCAGACCTCCCCTTATTTTGGCAGTGCAATTCAAACATTACATAGGCCAACCTTGGAATCACAATCAACAAAAAAATGTGCCCATCATCTGACTAAGCCATGGTGGGCATCACCAAATTTCTTTAAAAATGGCATAGGCCTTAACAATCCATAAATCACAAGGTCTAACACTTGAAAAGACAATAATCAACATCGACAACATTAATCACCAAGGACTCACATTCATAGCTATATCAAGAGTACTATGTACGTATGCAACATAGTCCATATGTTGCACTGAGAAAGCAAGAAGAGAACTGCTTACGAGCACTTTCAAATGATAATACTTAGCCAACAACAACAAAAAAAGGTTTATAATTTACATAGCTATTTATTTGTCCACCATGAAACATTATTCTCTTATTTACAAGAATGTAATTTCATAATCATGCATATAAATTTAATTTACTCCATTTATTTTTCATGCAATTCACAATGATATTGGATTGTCGAAGTAAGATATTGTAGAGCATTGGGAAATAATTTCCACTAGCTATCACCCATGGCATGCACACCATACACCTCCAGATCCATTGATATACATTAATAGTGAATCTTCTTCTAATAGAGAGCATGTGATGCAAGAAGATAGTCTTGATGAATGGAAAGTCTTATCAACATTATATCTAGGTCTGTACCTTTTTAACTAGATGACCTTAGCTTTCTTAGCCAATGTGAGATTGACAATAACCACAATTGGCCTACACCAACCATTGATCCACTTTTGCAAGTGTTAGCATTTAATTTCATTGACTCCAACCATCCAACATGCCACATCTCGCATGCTAGGACTTGTTGATGATGATTGTTAGTCTCATTAACACAAATAAAAGTTTACACAATAAACCTTTATCATCTTGGAAGAAATGATAAATTTAGGATGAATTTATGATCCCAAGACTCTGTGGACCAAGTCTTGGTCATCTGACGTTACTCAGAGGTTGATGTGTGTTGCTATTAATCATTTCAAGTCCTTACGTACTTTAGTAATTCCTACAAAGTTCTTCAACATTCTGTCGAGTATCCTATTCTTTATGCATGTTCTACACAAATCTCCAACAATTCTATCAAATCTTACTCTGTTAAGTCAGGATTTAAACAAATAGACATTAATATGATCCTAACTTTGAGTAATTCACTAGAATTTGTCTTTGATTTAGACTAATTCCGAATATATTTCCAGATTCAATTAGTTCTTCTGATATTATCCATATATGAACTAATATTTTCTTATGCACTTCAAATCTTCTTGAAGATTGTGTCTATAAGCATGTATTTCACTATAATTTGCCATTATTTGCATGATATTCAATATGATGTGCATTTCTTACTATAATATGCTCTAGATATACAATTATTTGCATTAATTCAACATATTTTCACTGTATCTACTTATGATTCATCTTTATTTGTAGTTATCCTATGGTTATCTATGAAATTGAAAATGAGAAAATAGAGTTTAGAGATTGAGATTTCTAAAATTACTTAACTATGACCAATGATCCACATACATGCTTTGATACAATAATGAAGAGAAGTGAAACTAAAACATACTTCACCAGGACAGTCCACAAATCTACATGATCCAATGCAAATCTTCAAAGGAAAAGTTGACAACAATATGCAATAAAATGAAAGCACTTCTATTGAATGCAACATTTCACCATTACACATCCAGAAATCAACTGGAAGATTACATAAAGTTTACAATCAAGATGTAATTTGCAGCTTCATCTCCATCAAGTATGCAAAGAACAGATACATTTATAGTGGTCTGAAGAAAGAACCTTGCGAGGGATTCACCAATTTGCAGAACTTCACAAACTTGTGCCTAGAATTGAAACAATTGAACCTCCCATAGTTTCAACAATTCAGTCTCCATTAGTCTCAGTAATTCGATCTCCTATCAGGTCTACAATAATCTGACCTCTTTCTAGATATGTAATAATTGGTTTTCTCCCTCAAATGAGAAGTCACGACCCTTTTATAGAACAAAGGCCAAAAATAGTTACATTGATCCAATGGTTAGGACCCTTCTATAATAATCAATGGCCCAAATTGGTGGCACGTGATTGCTAGTTGGCAATCGCTTGTGGAGAACAGTTGGCAAAGAATATTCTAGTATCTTTGGCTTGGTCCTTAGGATCTCTTCTTATTTAGCATCTTCCACAGATTTCTCCTCTGTCAACCCTTGAGTTTCATCTAGCTTAGCTTCCTTTCTCCAGAATCTAGCTTCTTCTTCTTCAAGCTTTAATTAGCTCCAATATCCTACAACAAACATACATATATTAATCATTTGATAATCCTACGGAAAATTATGCATAACATTAAGTGTGAGAGGAGGTCCGGATATGGATATCTAGGATGTGAATATCAAGTTCAAACTATATCCATGGTAATGAGTATGGATGAGGATATCGAGATATGGATATCCATCTATTAGGATATGCAAAATGTCCATATGGATATGTCCATATGACGTCAGCATCAAGGTCAGGTCAAGCCTTGTTGACCAAAAATATACTATTGGGCTTCAATTCTGTTTAGAATAGGTCGGGATATCCATGTGGACACGCGTCTCAACATTATTGGCTAGACATGGGCATGGATATTTGGAAAGTTAGGATATTAGCGGTGCGAGCGCGAAATGAATTTTGTTGGGTCACTAGAGGTATAAAAGGCTTCTCGTGAGGCCGTGAAATGGTACCACGTGGACTATGTCTCCAAGTTGAACTACAAGCATGAAATTTGGAAAGTTAGGATGCTAAGGGGTGCGAAATATGCATATGCACAAATGTCCGTGTGATGTCAGCAATCATTTGGTCAAATGTTGACCCAAAGATGGATATCAAGTTGAGGAAATCCTAAGGCATTCTCCTTTTATCTTCGAATATATGGACATTAAAATGTCTGTCAAACCGTATGCCACGTGGCATCATTTGGTTGGTTCACAGGAGGTCATCAATTTAGTTCATAACAAACAAGGATATGGATATTAAGAAATATCCAGATATAAAAACTCACTAAATATCCCCAAGTTTGAATATCCTGATGATGTCACCCCTTTTAAAGTGATTCTTGGTTATGAGAAAAGTGATATCATCCAGATATTCAGAAGATCTAGACATTAACTTTTGCTAAATATCCCGTGGTAGAATATCTAGATGATGTTATCACTGTTTGATATTTCCTTGAGATGACATTTGGTGACGTCATCCATATATTCACATTCAAAGATCTAGATTTTAAGTTTATATGTGAATTGTCCATAGTCTAATGTCCATTTGAAAAGTCAAATAAGACACGTCATCAGGATGTTAAAAGGTTGGGACATTAAGAAATGTTTGGATATTAAAGAAGGTATGGACATTAAGATAATGTCCAAATGTTGAGATTGAATATCCAGACCTGTTGATATCTATGCATATGACGAATTGTTGCACGATAGGATAAAATTTGACATGTGCACATTTGTGAATATCAGGATATGACCTTTTACTGAGCATTTTTCAAGCATTTCAGTTGGGATAATTTGTATGGACTTTAACGAATGCGAGGACATTTAAGTGTAAAGGTGAATATCCACATGACCATTGACCAACACTTTGATCATGAATAACATCTCTATTTTGAGGAATTTCTACCTGATCCAAAAGACAAACCTGCTTAGAATCTCATCCTCTATCATTTAAAAAGCTTTGTGAGGGAGAATTCACACTTTGAAATTTTGATCCAGAACTCAAGATCCAGAAATGCCTAAAACAGGACTTAGACATACTGATTGACAGTGCTTTTACCATACCGCCCAAAAATAAAAGGGAAAGAAAAACAAGCCAAGCAAAGCAAGAAAAGTTGGGTCCCTATTTTGCTAGGGCAAAATGAGGTGTGTTGTGTAACCACACAACAGGGCTCACCCTGAATAAGACAATTTATCTACTCAAAAAAATATCCTATGATATAATTGTATCGTACTCTTTGCATATGCACTGGATTCACACAGTCTATCTATTACACTAAGAAAACAAGAAGAGGACTGATTAAGAGCACTTTTACATGGAAATAATTAGAAAATGTATATAATTTATATAGCTATTGTTTTGGACTATACACCATTCTACTCTTGCTCACAACAAAGTTTGTTTAGAATAATGCATACACATTTTTTTACTCCACTTTATTATAGGATTTGAGAGTGAAAATGATGGATCGATACCATAGAGTAAAAAAGGGAAAATAAAATATCAGTTGTTAAAACATAATTGCATATATTATAGATACTCCCTTTTATAGGATACTAATATTGGAAACAAAAAAATTCCTCTCTATTGTTGTCACAAATAAAACTGAGTAAATTTACAAAATATTTGTCTACATATCCAATTTTCATACCTTTGTTTATATAGACAAGTCACAACTTTGGTTTTACTTTCATTGCTTGCTAATCTTTTTACATATGAATATTACAAATTATGTTCTTAGCATCAATTCTATATGTCCAACTTCTTACATTGGATAGTTAAATTATTTGATTACACTATAGTATGTTCCTTGAAAATAAAAATAAAAAATATTCCTTTTGGTTTCATTTTTTCCTCAAAAAAAAGGTTCAATTCTAAATTCTCTAGAAAACAAATCATGCTTTTCTCCTTTTTTTTCCCCAAATAATCATTATGCAATTGTATGGAAACCACTATAAATAAGCTTACTTGCAATTTACTTGGTCGATTTAATATAATTTGAACATACAATATACATATTTCTACAATTTTTTTCAGCGTACCTATTTCAACTTTCAATTGGTCAATTCATGCCAACAATCCAAAGATGACATGTGTCCATTGGAAACTACACTTATATTTTTTAAGGACCTAATAATTCACCTTTAAGACCTCTTTATTGTACCCATTGCACACTAAAGTGTAACTATCTCTTACAATAGCAAGATCCCATTTCCAAGCTTCATTGATTCATACATGGCACGAGTATTACAATTGGAAACAATGCTACTTATTGAAGTGGCTCAAAAAAGGACATTTGCAACATCTCAAAAGTCTAGGAAATATAAATAAAACTTAACACCAATGATTATTCAAGTCTCCCCTCATTTTACCACCATCCCAGCAATAGATGATCAATGTTTTCAAGCATTTTATTCGAGTGAATTGCTACTATACCAGTAATTTAGAAACATTCACAATAATATTGGTTCATTAAAACAAGATATACATCCCAATGAAAAAGAATTTCAAATAGCTACCATCCATGGAATTTGAACCATACATCTCCAAATCCATTAATAGGCACTGATGATGAAACTCCTGATTGGTCATGATGAATGACAAGTCTTGTCAAGTCTATACCTAGGCCTGCCATTTCAATTGGATGGGCTCGACATGCTTGGTAAACAAAAAGAGGACTAGTTAAGGGCAATATCACTTGCAAATAATTGACCAAAAAAAAACTATACTTGCATACTTACTTTTTGTAGTGCCCCTCTATTCTCACTTTGGATGAACAGGTGGTTGGATTAAGGAGCATGAAGAAGAAGGTAAAATACTTGGAATGCTTAGGGTATGATAGACATGATGGTAGGCTTACTGTTATGATGTAGTTGAGGACACTCATTGATGTTTACTATGATGAAACTGTTAATACTTTATGATTAATACATTATGCTTATGTTGTGATCAGTTATAGGTTAATTGATTATGTAAATTAGTTTTACTACGTGATTAATGCGATTATCTATCTATGTGTTATCTGGTTGTTTAGTTACTAATGAAATTGTTTAATGTGGATACTTGTGATGTGTTTTGTGAAGGGACAATGTAGTATTACTCATAATTAGTACCCTACTATGTTGCAATTCCCTGTCACTATGTGCTTGCTTGGATGATTATATGTATGTATTTGATACTTTTGTTTGCTACAGGTTGTAGGTACCAGGCATCGACTCCACTTGAATTGGCAGGTCTAAGCATGCCTTCATACCAATAGAATTTGTTGAATAGAGATAATATATAGTCCCCTAGCCTAGCCATCATCCTTGAAGAGGATGAGTATTCAGTTGTGTACCCTGTCATTGTTGTCGGTTTGGTCATGATAGTCAGTCATTGTTGTGGTGGTCTTGCTTTCCGATCTTGCATAGTAGTCAGGTATGGTTTGACAGTTGGGTTATTTTATTGGTATTTTATTGGTTATTGTTGCCTTAAAATAAAATAATTAGTTATGAATCATTTTTGTTAAATAAATAAATATATAAATGTCCTTATGTAAATTTAGTTTATGAAAAATATATTATTCTAGAAGTTAAGTTAATAAATAATAATAATAGTAATAAATGTAATTGCAACTAGAGATAAATAAATAAATAATATTTATGTGTTGCCATAAAATATATTTATCTTGGTCTGGTTGTAAAATGTTTAAAATAGCAAACTATAAGATATTGTTCATGCAAGAGTTATTGCCTCTTGTGGGGGGAATCTTCTAGAAGATTTCAAGTGATTTCTTTCACTAAAAATAGGGAGTTTTTGGGCTGTATTTAGGGGGGAGATTTCTTTCTCAAAATGATCTTCAGAAGATGGAACTTTTGGTGGGGAGACTGGTTTGTGGCTCCAGCAGTTGAACCCGACATCGAATCTTCATCCCAGTCAAGCAAGCGAAATCATGTTCCTTTGGTTCTAATTTCTGTCTCATTTTTTTGTTGAAGCAAATGTTTGATTTATAATTTTTTCTATTGATGGTAATTTGCTTGGGAGGTTAGAAGCCTTGTTATCAGATCCAATTGTGCATGTCTATATCATTACATTTCTGGGAATCACCGATTGATGTGACTATCTATCTCTCGCCCATTTCGTCTTTGTTTTAGCAGGCTGTTGCATTAGTCATAACTTTATTTTTACAAACTGGGTTCCTCTAAATTTTCTATATATGGTGTAAGACCTAGTTACCTAAATCATATCCAAAAATCATCTATACCCAGTTCGTTGTTTTGGAGATATGAATTTTTTGTGACTGTCTACCTCTCAGCCATTTTGTCTCTGTTTTAGTAGGTTGTTGCGTTAGCCATAACTTTAATTTTACGAACTGGGTTCCTCTAAATTTTTGATATATGGTGCATGACCTAGTTACCTAAATCATATCCAAAAAGCGTCCATACCTAGTTTGTCAATTTAGAGATATGAATGTTTGAAAAAAAAATTCTACCCTTTTATAGCTTTAGTTGAACTTATCTCTAGGGTTGCATGGCAGGGCATTACATTTGGTAACAAAGCCTAAGTTGCAACACCGAGACCTCTGGATTGTTATTGTTGCTCTAGGTTAAGTGATTTTCTCTTTGTGGTGTGTTGGTAATAGTACCTCCAGCCTGTGCATAGGATGAAATTAGAAGGTTGATAAGTTTACAGACTTGCTCTTTAAGAAATGAATTCTTTATGTCATGTTTATTTATGTGTCTACGATGTATTATTTCTTCTTCATTTCTGAAAATGTGATGATATATTTGCCAATATGAATTTCTTGAATGATAGTGCATGTAATTAAGTATTGGAATGACTTAATCATTTAGTGAGTCATGTGGTTGTGTGATGTTGTCATGTACAGGGTATCTTTTCGAGGTTGCTTGATAATCTATATCTAACCCCTAGTTGGTCATGACCTCATGTGGAAGAATTATTGTGATTTATGAAAGTTATCATTGTGTATGCTTGTGTAAGAACCATATGCAGGAGATCAAATTGGAGCTTGTGTTGGATCTATGAGATCGTGAATGTGACACTCTAAGTCAATTATAGTTTTGAATTATTCTTGTGTGTGACATCATACATTTCCTTTATATCTTCTTGCATAAGGAAGCAATTGCATATTTCTATAATTTAGTAAAAAGAAATTGTATTGCATTAAAAATAGAAGTTGTTCAAGTAAATAAGTAGCGATTGTGTTGCCTTAAATCCTTGTATAGAAGTTGTTTAGATAAGAGGATGTAGTTAACTTAATTGTTTGAGTGTTGGTGTACATTCTCTAACACATTCTGGACCTTGTGTCCTTGAGTGTTGTGTAGCGGATACTCCCTTTTTGTGGCTAAAATTAGTCACATTGTGATGTGAATTTGTTGTGTAATTTGGTTGTTTTGAAATTTTTAATGGTTGTTTCATGTGTTGTTGGGGCTTAACAGTGAATTTTCTTTCTTTGAACTTTCTTATGACAAGAGTGGTCACCAAACCCCTTTTCTTTTTACTTGATTTATTGTTGGAAATTGCTGACACTCTGTGACTTAAAGTTGGATTTGATTATTTTTCCACTTGGGTTTGCATTTATTTTTAAAATCTCTATGGTGGTTATTCTAAATGTTTGTTTCTATTGGCCCCATGTTGTGTTAAGTGATGTTTCTATCATATTCATTTTGAACCTTTGATAGTATGTTCAAGGGAGGACTCTATAGAGAATTGTACTTTGTATGTTGGAAATAGTTGAAAGCATAGTGGAAATAAGATATGAGATGTATTTTCCTTGATTATATGTGAATGCAATTCTCTAAATTGGATGAAATTCTAAAAATATGTGTGATTAGATATAAGTAGATCACATGATACACCTTAGAGGTAAAGAATTGATGTTTTTTTTGTTGTTATGGAATGATTGTGTATGTCTTATGAACAATTGCTTAATATGGATGCATATGTAGGCAATAGAAAGTTGCAATACTAATATATTATGTTTCCACCTTAGTTTGTGACTTCCAGGAGGAAGTCAAGTTTTAGGGGGGAGGATGTAGTGCCCCTCCATTCTCACTTTGGATGAGTAGGTGGTCGGATTAAGGAGCATGAAAAAGAAGGTAAAATACTCAGAATGCTTAGGGTATGATAGACATGTTGATGGTAGGCTTATTGTTATGATGTAGTTGAGGACACTTATTGATGTTTACTATGATGACACTGCTGTGATCAGTTATAGGTTAATTGGTTATGTAAATTAGTTTTACTATGTAATTAATGCGATTATCTATCTATGTGTTATCTGGTTGTTTAGTTACTAATGAAATTGTTTAATGTTGATACTTGCGATGTGTTTTGTGGGGGGACAGTGTAGTATTAATCATAATGAGTACCCTACTACGGTACGATTCCCTGTCACTATGTGCCTACTTGGATGATTATATGTATGTATTCAACACTTTCGTTTGCTGCAGGTTACAGGTACCAGGCATCGACTCCATCTGAATTGGCAGGTCTAAGTGTGCCTTCATACCAATGGAAGTTGTTGAATAGAGATAACATATGGTCCCCTAGCCTAGCCATCATCCTTGAAGAGGATGAGTATCCGGTTGTGTAAGCTATCAGTGTTGTTAGTTTGGTCATGATAGTCAGTCATTGTTGTGGTGGTCTTGCTTTCTGATCTTGCATAGTAGTCAGGTATGGTTTGACAGTTGGCTTATTTTATTGGTATTGTTTTGGTTATTGTTGCCTTAAAATAAAATAATTAGTTATGAAGCATTTTTGTTAAATAAATAAATATATAAATGTCCTTATGTAAATTTAGTTTATGAAAAATATATTATTCTAGAAGTTAAGTTAATAAATAATAATAATAGTAATAAATGTAATTGCAACTAGAGATAAATAAATAAATAATATTTATGTTTTGCCATAAAATATATTTATCTTGGTCTGGTTGTAAAATGTTTAAAATAGCAAACTATAAGATATTGTTCATGCAAGAGTTATTGCCTCTTGTGGGGGGAATCTTTTGGAAGATTTTAGGGGATTTCTTTCGCTAAAAATAGGGAGTTTTTGGGCTGTATTTAGGGGGGAGATTTCTCTCTCAAAATTATCTTTAGGGGATGGAACTTTTGGGGGGAGACTGGTTTGTGGCTGCAGCAATTGAACCCGGCATCGAAACTTCAGCCCAGTCAAGCAAGTGAAATTAAGTTCCTTTGGTTCTAATTTCTGTCTCATTTTTATGTTGAAGCAAATGTTTGATTTATAATTTTTCCTGTTGATGGTAATTTTCTTGAGAGGTTAGAATCCTTGTTATTAGATCCAATTGTGCATGTCTGTATCATTGCATTTCTGGGAATCACCGATTGATGTGACTGTTTATCTCTCGTCCATTTCGTCTCTATTTTAGCAGGCTGTTGCGTTAGCCATAACTTTCATTTTACGAACTGGGTTCCTCTAAATTTTTGATATATGGTGCATGACCTAGTTACCTAAATCATAGCCAAAAATTGTCCATACATAGTTCATTATTTTGGAGATATGAATGTTTTGTGACTGTCTACCTCTCAGCCATTTCGTCTCTGTTTTAGTAGGTTGTTACATTAGCCATAACTTTAATTTTATAATCTGGGTTCCTCTAAGTTTTTTTTATATGGTTGATGACCTAGTTACCTAAGTCATATCCAAAAATCATCCATACCCAGTTCATCATTTTGGAGATATAAATGTTTTGTTATCATTACTTCTATGTAAAAAAAAAAATTCCGCCCTTTTATTGCTTTAGTTGAACTTATCTCTAGGGTTGTATGACGGGGCATTACACTTTTACCCATTACTATTCAAAAATAACTTTACTTGCATGCATGTCAACATATTTATCTTACTCTACTTGTTTCCTAATGTAGATTCAAATGATGGATGGACAAAAACAATTCACCAACAACAATACTATATGCTCTGTTCTCAGGAAATTTCAATGTTCAATATGCATTTATAAAGGAACCACTAACTATTTTTATCTACATGCTATTTTGGCGTACCCATTTCACACTAAGGTGTGATGCTAGTGTAGTAATTGGTGGACAAAGCTATAAATATTATAAGAAATTCATTTTTTTTTTACAAATAAAAACAATGTAATGGTATGAAATAAATAACCACATGAACTAAATCATGAATGAACCATTAAAGAATTAAATCATAAAACATATTTAATTTACTCTACTTCTTTCCTAATGTAGATTCAAATGATGGATGGACAAAAAAAATTCACCAACAACAATACTATATGCTCTCTTCTCAGGAAATTTCAATGTTCAATATGCATTTATAAAGGAACCACTAACTATTTTTATCTACATGCTATTTCGGTGTACCCATTACACACTAAGGTGTGATGCTAGTGTAGTAATTGGTGGACAAAGCTATAAATATTATAAGAAATTCAATTATTTTTTTGCAAATAAAAACAATGCAAGGGTATGAAATAAATAACCACATGAACTAAATCATGAATGAACCATTAAAGAATTAAATCATAAAACATATTTAATTTACTCTACTTCTTTCCTAATGTAGATTCAAATGATGGATGGACAAAAACAATTCACCAACAACAATACTATATGCTCTCTTCTTAGGAAATTTCAATGTTCAATATGCATTTATAAAGGAACCACTAACTATTTTTATCTACATGCTATTTTGGCGTACCCATTGCACACTAAGGTGTGATGCTAGTGTAGTAATTAGTGTACAAAGCTATAAATATTATAAGAAATTCAATTATTTTTTTGCAAATAAAAACAATGTAATGGTATGAAATAAATAACCACATGAACCAAATCATGAATGAACCATTAAAGAATTAAATCATAAAGAAACCATCAAGAACTATGGCCTCCCATTTAACCAAGAAGAAGTATCAAATCTTCTAGTGCCCCAAAGTCATCCACTAAATAAATTCTAAACAATCAATACATTAGGTGAACCATAGTACATAAATAATGTAGGGTAAGAGAAAAATCATGTTACTAATTTCCCTCTTGATAGATTCACATATTTACAACCATATTATTAAACAATGTATTTTTTTTTACAAAGTTATTATATTTAGTACTTGTTGAAGAAGGCTATAAATATATATTTTTGGATAAATTTATAATCTTATTTTAAATTATGTATCATTCCAAAAACAACATAGTATAATGCAATAAGACACATAATGCAATAAGGCACATAAAAATGCATTATTCTTAAAAATTCAAAAGAAACATTAAGTTGTCTATTTCTTATACTATGCATATTGGTAGTAGCAACATAATTTATGGAATGTACTTGAATGTTTAATGTATATTATTATCACAATATACTTTTTATACAACTATAATGTCTTGAATAAGATTTCAAATACAAATTTACTTACCTTCTACTCATAGCTATCATGATGAACGCAATCACTTTTATCACTTTCTCTTCTAGCAACTAGTTGTTCACTAATACACGACTATAAAAATATGAATGTAGAATACAAATATTGGATACATAAAGGGTCACAAAGACATTGAAATAACAGCAGTTCAACATGTATAATAACAACACGAAATTGTATTAATGTTTTGAATGTAACTTTATTAAATCATATTAGGATATCATATTAAATAGAAAACCATATGAAATACGATCACATCAAATATTTTATTTTATAAAATTATAATTATATGGACATAATTGAAAGAGAAATCATTATTGCAAGTACAAAGATCATAACATTATTTTAACAACACAATGTTTATTTATGTAAATGAACAACAAATGAATTAAATATTTATTGGATTTTCTCTCAAAGATCAACTTAAAGACAGTGATTGCAATTGATTCTCTTCATTTTTCCTATTCTTAACATAATTTACATTTTCTATCTTAATGCATCATTCAAATGAAAATGGTGGTGATATTCACAAAGGTTTGAGAGATTTAACTCAAGAGATAGCAATGAACGTTAAACCAACCCTGTCTACATCACCAATATTTATTGCGGCTCTTTCTAATGTTAACCCTTATGACTTGTATATTTTTAAAGCCCATGCCATTTTGAGGGGGATTTGTGCACAATTGCCTCTTGTAATAGGTGAAAGCGAGATAAACTTTGGGTTGTTAACATCCCAAGGCACACCCACATAATTATCAAATTCCACAATCACACACAATGGAAACTCTTGTGGTTGAGTACCTTGACGTTAAACTATATTCTTTACAATACCAAGTACTCAATTAAGTAAACTTTAACATATACCCACAAATTACATACCAAGATCATGCATTGACCAACACATAGTAGTGTTGATAGAAAAATGGTGAAAAGGTTAATATAAAGATAATGCAACAAACCCAATACCTTTACCTTCAAACCAAGTCCTCAACACACGATAGAATGGAGTAGATGCACCATAATCTACTAGTTATGTTCTAGATGAATGATAGATAATGATATGTTGATTGCTCATAATTTTTGTAGCATAACGATAGATAGAAGGCAATGGATATGGAGATCTAGAGCGAATTTGACAGCATCGTGGTGTATGAAGATGGATCTGCCCAAATCACTTGGTTGAGGCTTCATTTATAGGAGAGGAGGGATAAGGATTGATGGTTAGGATTGAAAGGTGAATTGTGTGGGTTGGATGGCTAAGATTAAAAGATAATTTAATTTTGGAACCCTTCATTTAAAAAAGGTAGTGGTGTTACAACTTTTTTAAATGAATGTGGTAGTGTGACAGAGGAAGTTTAATGATGGTTGTAGTATGGTTGTAATATGACACATAATTCAAATAAAAAATTACTTAAATTATGCGAGAGGGACATGTGTTGTGATGAGAATAAAGGTGAGGGCTAATTTAAATAAATATTTATTTATTTAAATTGGATGAAAGGTGAGAAATTAATTAAATAAATATAATTTATTTAATTAATTGGCTAACTTAATTTAAATAAATATTTTATTCATTTAAATTAGAGGAATGGTGGGAAATTAATTAAATAAATATAACTTATTTAATTAATTGGCTAATGGGATAAATGGGATTAAAATGGGAATAGGATGGGAATTCGTTAAATAAATATGATTTATTTAACTAATTAGGTGATGAAAGGGGTTATGTGAAGGTCCTAGGACAAAATGTCATAAGATATCTCAAGTAATGTATCGACAAGGTTATGTTGTAAGACATGGACAGTTTTAGGTGTCTACATTTTGCCTCTCTTTGAGATGGTGTTGCGACTAAGAGAAGTAACATCATTTCAAAGAAGATAAGGTGTGGATAGAGGAAAAGGATGCCCTAGAAAATTGAAAGAGTGACAAGGAGAAATAGATGAAGAAATGGGATGATGATATAAGGATAGGATGATGATGCCCCCTCAAGAGGATAGGCAGGTTGGAAGAACATAGGAATGCTCTTGAAATGAATGAAATAGTAAATGATGGATAAGAAAATGAAAGATGCAAGATAAGGGATGGATGAAAGAGATGAATGATACGTTATGCTACCATGAAGTGAGAAATCATATAGTTTGATATAGCACTAGACATTATGCACCAAGGTATAAAGACTAGGGTGTGTTGGGTGAATATTTTGTCGTTAACTTGCTAACGACAAAATGGGTATATCAGCCACAGCTATGATGAGACAAAGTCTCTCCTCTCAGCAAGGGGAGGTTCCCTCTAATTGCTTAACTTTTGTAAATCAAACACTTATCAAATTTATGTACACTAAAAACTATGTTTGGGGTGGTTCCATCTCATCTCATTCTCTTTTTTCAGAATAGATGTTTATATTTCAAACTCTCAATATAAAACTTATAAATTATCACAATATCACAGAAACACAAAGTTTTCTGTTACCTCACCCACTACTTGTAACCAGAACTTGTTTGAAGCAAAATGCAGCCCAAAGTCTTCACTCTCCTTCAATATGATAAAAATGATTCAAATATAACAACTTGCAGCACAAAGTCTTCAAACTGTTGTATTTTCACAAACATGAACATATAACCCACAACCGATTTGATAACACAAAGTTTATCAGAATCAAATCTAGAGCGCTCTTCAATCACTTGAAACAAACTCCACCTTTCAATTATTATCAATTAAGATTATGATAGCAAGACATAAGAACAAAACTATCACAACACAAATAATCCCAAGACAAAGATTGGAATTGAACTTGCTTTCTTGTATTGATGAATATTTGAATATTGATTTTCACAATAAGCACAAAGTCTTGATTTGCTTTTCAATTCGCCAGAGTTTTCTTGCAATAGATAAAAGATAATATTTACAAAAGAGGTCCCCTTTATTTATAGGGAAAGACCTTGAGAAAATCTAGGAAATCTACAACTACTTTGACTTATTCAAAAATAGGAGTCCTTATTGACTTGGGACTTCCTATTTTTTTACATGTAATTGCATATCAAAAATGTACATGTAAAAATGTCCAAAACTGTTTTGAAAGTACATAATGAAATCAGAAAATAAACTAAGGGAAAAAAATCAGCTGCTTCGACTTGTGTCACCGCCCTTTTTCACGTGGTCATCATACATAGTGAAGGTTGCCTGCATTTCAATGCTATCTGGTTTGAATGTGTTCTTGAAAATCATCCTGGCCCTCACTATGGCATCCCTTACTGTAGTGATTGACTTGGCGTGATTGGTTAACCTGGTTTTCAAATTGTCCAAGGTTAACTGGTTGTCTAATATGTTGTCCACAGAAGTTATTGAGAATACCTTGTCTTCAAATTCCTGCTGAAACATGTCCTCAAATTCCTTGACCATTTCTTCTGCAGAAAGAAACTGGTTATCCTGTGATACCAATTTACAGGGCAACTCCTCCAGCTTATGCAAAATGTTAACATCATTTTCTTCACTGGTTTCCTTGGCAGCTTCGAGATCCTTGATCAAATTTCTTAGCACATTGCTCCTGTACGTTAGAGCTTCCTTTGTCTCTATATATGAATCCCTGTTGGAAATGGCGCCAATGGATATTAAAGTGCTCATTTTCAGCTTCCTCATTTCAACCCACTTATCATGAGTATCCTCTGTGTGCTCAATATCATGAGAGATGGCATCGATGAGATCGTTGAGTTCTGCTCTTACTTTCCTCATCTTATCCGTTTTCTCAAATACCTCCTTGAGCAAAGAGATTCCCTGAGCTCGCATCCTATCTAAGTACTCTTCAAGTACTTTTCCTCTGAGATGAGTCTTTTCCGCTTTCAGGATGACGGGGTCTTCTACAGACACGGCCTCCGGAGTAACTGCTTCTGAATTCAACGTGATCTTTCTTACCACTGCAGTCAGCTGTTCTGCCTTTGCCTTGTAGTAGTCTTTCATTTCCTTTTCCCTGTCGAATTTCTGGATCAGGATGTCCATGGCTGACTGCATATCATTTTTAGCGCTTTCATGGGTGATTTTGCCCAATTCAACCCTAGAAATAGAATAGTCATTCATGTCAAAATTTTCGACAGTTGCATCCTGTGGGGGTTTTGCTATCTCCAAAACCTTCTGCCCTTTTTCTTCAAGTACCCTTGACAGGATCTTTGGTTTCTTCGGAGCCTTAGGTTTTGCTGGTGTCAGCTTAGTGAAATCAAAATCATCTGGGGAGATGACTTGCTTTTTCCTCTTTGGCGTGTAAGCTGATAACCAAGGTGGCAGCAGAGAAGTATTTACATTGGAGTCCATTTCTGCCACTGGTGTTACTGGGACTGTACTTGTGCCGGTGGTAGAAACAATAGGCGGGGTATTGGTAAAAACCGCACCTGTTACATTGGCACTTGAAATTTGCTCAGTATTCATCACAAAATGATCAAACATAGAAGTATCTCCTATATCAAATGACGAAGAAGACAAACTAGGAATGGAGTCAGAAGAATGAAGAACATTTTCAAAAGTGCCCTGGGGATTATCAAAGATTATCTTAGGAGGAGAGGGGGATTCAGAAGAAGGAATGATAATGGGGGAAGCAGGCACAGGGGGTGCAACAGGTGTATTGTCTTGTGGAGACAAAGCCTCTTTTTCTTGTTCCTCTGACCCCTTGTCTCCGACATCCATCTCTTCTGTGGCTGGCTCTTCAGTTGCTGGATCTTCGGCCGCTGGCTCTTCAATCTCCATATCCTTCGCTTCAGGTTCCTTCTCAACCACCTTTGCTTTCTTTGTCACAAATCTGATTTTAGGTTTATGTGTTTTAGAGGATGATGGAGCATCACTCTTATTCTTCGTTCTATTTTCAACCTTCTTACCAGTTTGCTCTTGAACTTCAGTTTCTGAACCAGTGAAGAATTCATTCAGCGTAATTCCTTTATCTTCCAGCCACTTATTGGTGTTGGCCAATATGGGTTCAAATCTCTTCCTTAGGGAAGTCAGCTCCTTTTGGGACCATTGGATTGGCGGTAGAGGAGTACCAGCTATCTGTTCTGTTTCATACTTGGCATCAACCAATTCTCCATCATCTACAAGGTCCTCTGGGATATCAGCAAGTCCAAGGTATTCAATTTGCTCTAGAGACAGCCTGCTATAGTCCAGTTTTCGGATGTCTTCCTCTGTTCTCAAGTCTATCCAGACATCTTCCACCATGGGTTCATGGAACTGTGTTTTCCTCTTGATTTTATCCCTTACACCCCGGTAATCAAACTTTGGTCTCCTCTTAAATTGCTTCATGGTGACCAGCTGCATCTCCGTTTCCATAGCTCTTGCCTTTGCGGCAGTCAATACTGAGTATCTGCCGATTTCTACAGGAAATCTGAAGCCAGGCTTCTTGAGTTCCATCTGCTTGTTATGCACGACAATCATTTGCCTGCACAACTCCATCAACACCAATCTATCTGAAGGAAACCTTGGTAGCATATAAGGGTAACCTTGGTAAAAGCCAACCCTCAAGTAGGAGAAAGATGGAAATTGCAAAAACATGCAACCAAAACCATTAACCACTGTCCATGCCTCATCTGAGATTCTTCTCTGCTCCAGTTGGGGATCGAAAAGGCACAAGAATACAGCAAAGAATGCATCATTCACTCTCCTGAAATGGTGAATCGAGCCTTTCAATGTTAGCTGGGAATAGTACTGGTATACTGGGACTACTCTTCTATCCCCTTCTGACGACAACCCTGGAAAAATCCTCATGGAGGCTGCAATGTATACCAGATAGGAAGTCATGAAGAACTTGGAGGTAGTGGATACCTTCGTCAGCTGATCATGCAAAGCGTTACTAATTTGCTCTCCCCAGAAAATGACCTGCTTGCCTTGGAGTATGACCTTAATGAAAGGATACATCCATTCCTGAAATTGTGAAGAGGAAGACAAACCTCTGATCCTGCTGAGAAGGGTAATCAAGTCACCAACTTCTTCCACGAAATCACTTCGAGGGAAGCTGCGTGGCCATCTGGACAAACTTGACCTCGCAATCTTCAACCATTTGTTGTTGATTACCTTCTTTGCCTTCTCTGGATTCTTATCATATTCTTTTTGAGCATCGGTGAAATCAAGCTTCAACACCTCTGTTGCAGGAGGACACATGAACACCTTGTCAATAAACTCAGGGTCCAACCTGATTATTACATTACCACTGGCGTCCACCACAGCTCTGATATCTTTGTTGTAGAAATGGGCGCACTGAAGAACAAATTCTGTATTGTGAGCCGCCACTGGGAAGGAGGATACCAGATGAACATTACTTTCTACTATTTTCCTCATCATAGCACTGGGGTTGCTCGACTTGGTTCTCTCTACGAACTCGGCCATATCAACATGGCCAATCTCTGTATCTCTAATATCTTCAACATTAGAGTGAACTGAGGTGATTGGGAAAACACCCTGGTATTTATACTTCATTGCTTTAGCCTTCTTTGGAGACAAATCAGTCATTTGGACGATCTTTCACTGAGAGGAAATTTGACGTCGAAAGGAGCTCCGCAGAAGAAACTGCAACAGAGATCATGATCATGCAATCAGGGAAAATATGGGCAATCTGGGAAAATTGCATGTTGACGATCACGACTATGGGAGTGCGCTTGAAAAAGGGCTATAGTGCGAGCTGGCCAAGGATCAGAGGAGAAGCGGGCTCGGGAAAATGAAATTGAAAATTTTCCAGTGTTAGGAAAATTTGGGATATTTTTTGCATGGGCGGCAAAATTCGCCGCCCTTGCATGTGAGGGGTTTGATGTTTGTGCATCGGCGGCGAAATTCGCCGCCCGTGCAGCTTGAAAGAATCGTGAGACGGTTAGAGCGGCGAAATTTGCCGACAATGCAGGAAATAGGCAAACCGAGGTACGTTTGGTAAGAGCGGCAATTTTCGCCGCTTTTGCAGGAAATAGGAACGAAAGGTTTTTGTGTTCGGGCGGCGATTTTTGCCGACACTGCATTGACGACTAGCAACTTCATTTCTTTTCAATGTTCCGTCGGCGATTTTTGCCGACACCACATGGGGGTTCCCTATATGTGCGAGCGGCGAATTTCGCCGATATTACATGGCGAGGTAACATCTGCAAGTTCGGGCGAGCTCGGTAAAACGCCGACGTCCGCCGCTATAACACTCAACAAAATTTGCTATGTCCGGGTGAGCTCGGTAAAATTCACCGATGCTACATGAGGGGAATTTCGTGTTGAGGGTTTGGGAATTCGAAGGCGAGGGAATCCCTAGGGTTTTCAGGGTAGTAGTTAGGGCACGCAGGTGGACAACGATAATGACGACACAAAACGAAAACACCAGACCCTAAACACGAAGTATATAAAAAACAACAAAAAAAACCAATCAAATGCAAAAACCTATGACAAACTTGAAAGAAAAGTTGAACGACGAGTGGGAAGAAGAAACTTACCCGGGTTTGAAGTGGAAATTATAAGAATAGATCCGTCGGCGATTCGGCGAACGGTGAGATCGAACAAGCGAGTCGCGTAGAAGTCTGGTGGATAAGAAATGACGAATGGAAGAAAGAAAAAGCTTTTTAAAGGTCGACGCTGGAGTTGAAACCCCTGGCACGAGTGGCCATTAATGGCGTCCGACACCAAAATCCCGAAGATCTCGTTCGGGCGGCGATTTCGGACGCTACAACATCGCCGTTGACTTACATGCGAAGTCGGCAAAAAAGGCCGCCGATGCAGGAAATAGTCACTCGACATATGCGAGAGCGGCGGAATTTGCCGCTTTCGCACTTTTAACTAAAAATGATGTAATAGCGGCGAATTTAGCCGACTTTACATCAAAAACAAAAATAGACTCAAGGGATATGTAAGAGCGGCAAATTTTGCCGCTCTTGCATATCAAGAGTCAAAATTTACCAAACTAAAAAAAAGACTAAAATTAACACCTTGACCAATTTACGACTTGGACTTTCCTCGCCTTCATTGAGAAATTAATTCAAGGGAGCGTCGTAAAAACGTCAAATGACCTCGCACGAGAACAAGAACACCTTTTCTCGATTTGCGATCTTAGAGTGTAGTTTCACGAAACGGACAAGTTTCGTGGGGTTGTCTACAAAATGAGCGTAGCTGATTTTGAGAACAACAGCTGGCTCTAACTGGGGAACTTCCTTCAATAGAACTTTGAAACGATTGAGGGGAGTAGAATCCAGTCTCTAAGTGCCTTCATCCATGCCATTGGGCTATAGGGTCAAGCTAAAAAGAAAAAGACACAAAGACTAAACGAAAACACAAAAATAAAACAAAAACTATACAAATGTACAATTTAACTTATCTGAAACCTCAAGGATTGAAATGCTTCAGATGATGTCCACTGTGAGGCAACAAGAATGGTGTACCATCTTGATACTCCAGCAAGAAACTGTTTTCACCACAGAACTGGTGAATGGTGAATGGACCTCTCCACAAGGAATCAAACTTTCCGTGCATTCCTTTTGGTTCTCTCCTCTTGTCCCACAACAAGACTTGATCTCCAACCTGAAAATCACGAGCCTTTGCCTTCTTGTCGAAGAGTCTCTTTACTTGATTTTGGTGCTCAGCAATGCGGTCCACCACAACAGTGCGTTGCTCCTCAAGTTCGGCCAAATACATGATCCTTTTATCAATAGAACTATCAAAAGTTCTATCTTCCAATGCCTTTACCAACTTCAATGCTGGCAATTCCAAAGTGATCGGTATCTCCGCATTCAGTCCATATAGAAGCTGAAATGGCGACATGCCTATTGCTCTTTTGGGTGTAATTCTATCTGCCCATAAAGCATCGAACAACGCCTTATGCCAAGTCCTCTGATTCTCATCAACCAGCTTCCTGATGATAGTGACCAGATTCTTGTTGCTTGATTCTGCTTGACCATTCCCTTGCGGATAATAGTCTGAAGAATGGGAAAGAGTGATCCCATGCTCGTAGCAAAACTCAGTGATCTCATAAGAGGAAAAACAAGTAGCATTGTCTGCTACAATCTTGTTTGGGATTCCAAACCTGGAAATAATGTTTTCTTTAAGAAAACTGCATACCACCTCTGAAGTGGCGTGTTTGACTGGAATAGCTTCCACCCATTTGGTAAAATAGTCTGTTGCTGTGAGGACATAGTTGTGTCCGGCACTTGATGATGGATTCACTGCGCCAATGAAGTCAATACCCCATTGCTGAAAAGGCTCCTCAATCACCACTGGTTTGAGAGGTAAGGCTGCCAATTTTGGTTTCCCAACAAACTGCTGGCATAACTCACACCTGCGTACCCAATTATACGCATCTTGGAATAGTGTGGGCCAATAGTATCGAGCTCGCAATATCTTGTGAGCCGTTACAGGTGCTGAAAAATGTCCACCACAAGCCAAATTGTGGAAAGATTCCAAAAGCTTACCTTGTTGCGCTTTATCCACGCAACGTAAAAATACACCGTCAAGACTTCTCTTGTACAAACCATTGTCCCAAAGGACGTAGTTAGCAGCTTTTAACTTGACAGTTCTCCTTTCCTTATAAGACAAGTGAGAAGGGCACTCACCATAGGTAAGGAAATGAGCGATATTGGAATACCACTCGTCAGTTGTAGTAACAAAAAGAACAGTTGGCGTGTCCACAACCTCTTCTTCTTCGTCCCCTGTCTCTTTTGGAACGTTGTCTGCGATCAATTGACACAAACCTTTACCCCGCACAAGCTTGGTAGGCTTGATATCCAGATCAAATTCTTGAATTTTAGCGATCCAGTTACCTCTCTTCGTTCCGAACTCTTGTTGAGTTAGGATGGATTTGACTGTTGTATCAGGCACCATGACAACAGTGTGTGAATTTAGAATATAGAACCTGAAATGCTTAACCGCTTTGACTACGGCGTAGGCATGTTTCTCCATATTCGAATACTTCAATTCATGAGCTTTGAGAGGACAACTCATAAATGATATGGGGGATTCAACGCCTTCCTCATTCTGCTGGACCAGAATAGCTGAAAGTGTGTGTTCTGAAGCGTAACTATAGACTAGGAAATCCTTGGTGTAGTCAGGACAGACAAGAACCGGAGCATGAGCAATAGCTCTCTTGATATCCTCGAACGCTTCCTTACCTTCCGCAGTCCAACGGAAAGTGGCTTTACCCTTCATCATATTAACAATGTGACGGGTTTTTTCTGCAAACTCAGGGATGAACCTTCGCAGAAAATTCACCTTTCCAAAGAAAGAATGAACAGCAGTCTTACTTGCTGGCAGAGTGAGACTTTGAATAGATTTGACCCTCTCCGGGTCGATCTTAGTACCTTCTCGGGATACAATGTGTCCGAGAAGCTTGCCCTCCGTTACCCCAAAAACTGACTTCTTGGGATTGAGTGAAATACCATTTTGCCGACAGCGCTCCAGCACTTGTCGCAAATGATGTACATGATCATGACGGTTTTTGGAGAACACAGTTAAGTCATCGAGATACACCACGATGAACTTACCCATTTCATCTCTGAAAGCAAGATCCATCGCTCTCTGAAATGTTGCACCAGCGTTGATCAGTCCAAAAGGCATTCTGCGATATGCAAATGTGCCCCGCGGTGTGGTGAAGGCGGTCTTGAATTGATCAGCTTCATTTACCTCCACTTGATTGTACCCTGAAAAACCATCTAACATAGATAGCATTTCTGAACCTGTCACTGTTTGCAATACTTGGTCCATGATGGGCAAAGGGTAGTTATCTTTCAAAGAAGACTGGTTGAGATTTCTGAAATCAACACAGATACGGATTTCTCCGTTCTTCTTCCTTACAGGTACTATGTTTGAAATCCATGTGGAATGATGAATTGGAAAGATAATCCTCGCATTCAGCATCTTCTGAATTTCAGAAAGAATCGTACCTGATATCTTTGGATTGTATTGCCTCTGCTTCTGTTTGTAAGGCAACGATCCAGCTTTGAGGGGAATTTCGTGTCGAACCTCCTTAGGCCTGAAAGACTTCAGATCATCATAGGAGTAAGCCAGAACATCAATGTAATGGCGGAGGAGGGTAATGAATTTGAATCTTTCATCAGCCGTGCAGCATTTTCCGATGTTGACCATCTTAGGATCTGTTTCTGTACCCAAATTGACCTGTTCAAATTCCATGGAGGAATTCGAGTCCTGCTGTTGTTGCCGCTGCTTGATATACCTGTCGTGTTTATCAAAGAGCCTCTCAAGGGAAACCAATCCTTTTGGGATTTTATTTCCTTTCAACTGTAGAAATTCTTCGCCAGTCTGCGAATCTACCTCAGAAACATATTCACGAGGTGGTGATTCACTTCCTTCAAAGTAAAGCTCATCAAAACTATCCATCTTTTCCAGGAAAGCAATGATCTGATTGTCACCATTGAACACCTGCCAATGGTCAGAGTTATCAGGTACACTTGGTCGGAAGACCAGTTCAATAGTGTACTTATTTCCTTTGAAATCCTTGTGAGGCACCATGAGAGTGGCGGAAACAGCCAATGAATCTGCACGGTCATTGAACTCTCTTGGCACAGCTGAAATATTGAAAGCATCGAAATCTTCAATGCAATCCCATACGCGATTGCGATAGTGTCTCAACCTTTCATTTTTTGTTTGGTACAAATTTCTTACTTGACAAACCACCAATTCGGCGTCCCCTTGAGCATGAAGGATCTTAACACCTCTGGCACGCGCCGCTTCCAATCCGAGCAACAAGGACTCGTATTCGGCGGTGTTATTGGTATTGTCAAATTGTAGCTTGTATGAAAAAGGCAAAATATCACCTTGTGGCGATATCAAAACCACTCCGGCTCCAGAACCGGTAGAAGAACAGCTACCATCAAATTCTAAAATCCAGACTCCATCAGAATTTGATTTCTTGGACTTCCTCTGATCAGAAGATTCCTCTTCATCGGTGAGGGAAGAATCTGGAATTGCTATATCTTTACCTGAACTTTCGTCTGAAAACTCCTCTGAGTCTCCATCTGATGAATCGGAACAATCACCCGATGTAGCCTCATCTGATGAATCGGAACAATCTTCAGTAGATAGAAAATAGTTACCCATTCCCGAGGATTCAAACAAAATTTGAGCTTTGGGGTTTGATGTTTGAGTAACAATATATTTCGCTTCCTTCTCAGGAAGCAATTTCTGCATGACACCTTTAACGGGTATCCTAGCTTCAGACAAATCCATGTTCAACTCACCACCCACATCTTTGCAGAAATTACGTCCAAGGAGAATGCCGTATGAAGCTGGAACATCAGCTACCAAGACTGTCATCTTGATTCTCTTATCCGGAAAAGCCGCAAATGCAAATTGGGCGTCTTTGATTTGACCCAAAAGTGGAACTTGCTTATTCTCCATAGAGAAACACCTTCCAAAAGTTTTGGTCAAGGTGAGGCCAAGGGCATTTGCTACCTTAGCAGGCATTACATTGTCTGAGGCTCCAGAATCTATTACGCAATTGCTCAATTTATGGCCATTTACAAATAGGGAAACATAGAAGGGTTCGATTTTTCCAGAAACCTCAGGGGGAGTAGTAACAAGATTGTTTTGGGTAGGTTTACTTTTAGAGGAGTCATGAGTAGCTTTGGGAAACTCTTGTCCTGCAGGGACGGTCTTATTTTTGACATATTTGGCTAATCTATCAAACTGTTCAGGATTAGCCTGTAAATATTCAACTTCAGACATTTGTATCTTAGTTCTCCTAGCATGGTCTATTATGTCGAACTGCTGAAAAGAATTAGATACGGAGGAAGAAAAACCATCATTTTGATTTTTGGTTGAAACAGCACTAGTCTGAGGATTAGAAGTGGAAGGTGCAAATTCATTAGAAACACTTACCTGTTTATTTACCACTGGGTCTTTTGACTGGAAAGGTAGTGGAGCCCCCCGTTTAGCGATTGAAATCGCCGGTTGAGATTCTTCTCTCACCTTCCCTTTATCAGCTTGAGGAGCTGACTGATTTTGAGACCTAGTGAAAACAGCATATGCTCCTTCACTCACTTCTCCCTTTTCAGCTTCGTCCTGGTAGTTCAGAAAGCTGATGGTAGAGTCGCCAGCTAACTCTTCTTCTCCTTCTGTGAAGAGATTAGCACCGTTTTCATATTCCAACTCAGGTTGGAAAGAGAGTTCATTCTCGGCTTCATAGTAGCCAACAGCAGAGTTGACCGGCGCTGCCTCAATAGCAAGCTTCCCCTGAGTAGGAGGAAGACGGTTTTGCTGTCCTTGATTCCTAGCAGCAGCGCCTTGATATGAATTGTTTGGGAATGTCCTCCTGGGTATATCTCGGTAAGAAGGAGACGCAGATACGCCTTGGGACATTTGTCTCTTGAGAGCCAGCAATTCATTCGCTAGCTTTTGCACCATGGGATCCGTGGTGCTTGTGGAATGATTTTCAGTAGAAGAGGAACTTTTGTTTCTATTAGCATCCCTTCTTATCTTACCTGCTAGGATAAGATCATCTTCTACTTCTGTTGCCAGAATCTGAGCCGCAGCAAGATCAATAGGAGCAGCTCGCCTCAATAGGAAACTCACCTCTGGAAGCTGTGTATTAATAAAGAAGCATTTGAGATTCTCCGCTGTGGGCTCAGCAGTAGCGGGAATCCTATTCCTCAATTTGTTGAACTTAGCGATGAAATCTCGCATTGGTTCCTGAGGTTCCTTTTTCATCTGTGTCAGCTGTGCTAACAACGCATGAGCATCTTCCGCAGGTTTGAACCTGGCCTCGAACTTAGTTTTGAGAGTAGCCCAGTTTGTTATGGTCTGAGCTTGGAGGTGATAGAACCAGTCTGCAGCAGCGCCTTGTAGTGTTTCTACAAAGAGTCGCACAGCCACGTCTTCGTGCTCGACACCTATTACACCGCAAGCTATACAGAAAGCCGCAATGTGCTCATCAGGATGAACTTTTCCGTCACCATAGAATTTGGGGAAATTCTTTCTTGAACTACGAGGTAGTTCATGTAATGGTGGGGTCAAGTTTAGAGGACCAAAGGTATTACCCCAAGGGCCTTGGGCTGCCATGATACGCCGGTTGAAAGGTGGTATGGTAAACCTTGGTGGTGTATGAACAGCCAAAACTCTATTAGTACTGGCAATAGAAACTTCACCTGGTATTGGAGACCTGGTGTTTGTAGGGGGAAAACTCCTGGTGCGTTGAAGACGAGGTCGTGGAGTTAAGAATCCAAAATTATTCTGCCGCATTAATTCAAATGCAGGATCAATAATACCCTGAGCCCTCTTACTTCTGGTGTACCGGGAATCTGCCAGACTGTATTATACTAACCACAATATTTGCAAGAAAAGTGGAAAAGAACTGAAAAATGCTTCAACTCGAAGCGTGAGGCTTCAAGTTGCGCGTTCCTTTCCCCAGTGGAGTCGCCAAAAAACTGTTGGGTGAATATTTTGTCGTTAACTTGCTAACGACAAAATGGGTATATCAGCCACAGCTATGATGAGACAAAGTCTCTCCTCTCAGCAAGGGGAGGTTCCCTCTAATTGCTTAACTTTTGTAAATCAAACACTTATCAAATTTATGTACACTAAAAACTATGTTTGGGGTGGTTCCATCTCATCTCATTCTCTTTTTTCAGAATAGATGTTTATATTTCAAACTCTCAATATAAAACTTATAAATTATCACAATATCACAGAAACACAAAGTTTTCTGTTACCTCACCCACTACTTGTAACCAGAACTTGTTTGAAGCAAAATGCAGCCCAAAGTCTTCACTCTCCTTCAATATGATAAAAATGATTCAAATATAACAACTTGCAGCACAAAGTCTTCAAACTGTTGTATTTTCACAAACATGAACATATAACCCACAACCGATTTGATAACACAAAGTTTATCAGAATCAAATCTAGAGCGCTCTTCAATCACTTGAAACAAACTCCACCTTTCAATTATTATCAATTAAGATTATGATAGCAAGACATAAGAACAAAACTATCACAACACAAATAATCCCAAGACAAAGATTGGAATTGAACTTGCTTTCTTGTATTGATGAATATTTGAATATTGATTTTCACAATAAGCACAAAGTCTTGATTTGCTTTTCAATTCGCCAGAGTTTTCTTGCAATAGATAAAAGATAATATTTACAAAAGAGGTCCCCTTTATTTATAGGGAAAGACCTTGAGAAAATCTAGGAAATCTACAACTACTTTGACTTATTCAAAAATAGGAGTCCTTATTGACTTGGGACTTCCTATTTTTTTACATGTAATTGCATATCAAAAATGTACATGTAAAAATGTCCAAAACTGTTTTGAAAGTACATAATGAAATCAGAAAATAAACTAAGGGAAAAAAATCAGCTGCTTCGACTTGTGTCACCGCCCTTTTTCACGTGGTCATCATACATAGTGAAGGTTGCCTGCATTTCAATGCTATCTGGTTTGAATGTGTTCTTGAAAATCATCCTGGCCCTCACTATGGCATCCCTTACTGTAGTGATTGACTTGGCGTGATTGGTTAACCTGGTTTTCAAATTGTCCAAGGTTAACTGGTTGTCTAATATGTTGTCCACAGAAGTTATTGAGAATACCTTGTCTTCAAATTCCTGCTGAAACATGTCCTCAAATTCCTTGACCATTTCTTCTGCAGAAAGAAACTGGTTATCCTGTGATACCAATTTACAGGGCAACTCCTCCAGCTTATGCAAAATGTTAACATCATTTTCTTCACTGGTTTCCTTGGCAGCTTCGAGATCCTTGATCAAATTTCTTAGCACATTGCTCCTGTACGTTAGAGCTTCCTTTGTCTCTATATATGAATCCCTGTTGGAAATGGCGCCAATGGATATTAAAGTGCTCATTTTCAGCTTCCTCATTTCAACCCACTTATCATGAGTATCCTCTGTGTGCTCAATATCATGAGAGATGGCATCGATGAGATCGTTGAGTTCTGCTCTTACTTTCCTCATCTTATCCGTTTTCTCAAATACCTCCTTGAGCAAAGAGATTCCCTGAGCTCGCATCCTATCTAAGTACTCTTCAAGTACTTTTCCTCTGAGATGAGTCTTTTCCGCTTTCAGGATGACGGGGTCTTCTACAGACACGGCCTCCGGAGTAACTGCTTCTGAATTCAACGTGATCTTTCTTACCACTGCAGTCAGCTGTTCTGCCTTTGCCTTGTAGTAGTCTTTCATTTCCTTTTCCCTGTCGAATTTCTGGATCAGGATGTCCATGGCTGACTGCATATCATTTTTAGCGCTTTCATGGGTGATTTTGCCCAATTCAACCCTAGAAATAGAATAGTCATTCATGTCAAAATTTTCGACAGTTGCATCCTGTGGGGGTTTTGCTATCTCCAAAACCTTCTGCCCTTTTTCTTCAAGTACCCTTGACAGGATCTTTGGTTTCTTCGGAGCCTTAGGTTTTGCTGGTGTCAGCTTAGTGAAATCAAAATCATCTGGGGAGATGACTTGCTTTTTCCTCTTTGGCGTGTAAGCTGATAACCAAGGTGGCAGCAGAGAAGTATTTACATTGGAGTCCATTTCTGCCACTGGTGTTACTAGGACTGTACTTGTGCCGGTGGTAGAAACAATAGGCGGGGTATTGGTAAAAACCGCACCTGTTACATTGGCACTTGAAATTTGCTCAGTATTCATCACAAAATGATCAAACATAGAAGTATCTCCTATATCAAATGACGAAGAAGACAAACTAGGAATGGAGTCAGAAGAATGAAGAACATTTTCAAAAGTGCCCTGGGGATTATCAAAGATTATCTTAGGAGGAGAGGGGGATTCAGAAGAAGGAATGATAATGGGGGAAGCAGGCACAGGGGGTGCAACAGGTGTATTGTCTTGTGGAGACAAAGCCTCTTTTTCTTGTTCCTCTGACCCCTTGTCTCCGACATCCATCTCTTCTGTGGCTGGCTCTTCAGTTGCTGGATCTTCGGCCGCTGGCTCTTCAATCTCCATATCCTTCGCTTCAGGTTCCTTCTCAACCACCTTTGCTTTCTTTGTCACAAATCTGATTTTAGGTTTATGTGTTTTAGAGGATGATGGAGCATCACTCTTATTCTTCGTTCTATTTTCAACCTTCTTACCAGTTTGCTCTTGAACTTCAGTTTCTGAACCAGTGAAGAATTCATTCAGCGTAATTCCTTTATCTTCCAGCCACTTATTGGTGTTGGCCAATATGGGTTCAAATCTCTTCCTTAGGGAAGTCAGCTCCTTTTGGGACCATTGGATTGGCGGTAGAGGAGTACCAGCTATCTGTTCTGTTTCATACTTGGCATCAACCAATTCTCCATCATCTACAAGGTCCTCTGGGATATCAGCAAGTCCAAGGTATTCAATTTGCTCTAGAGACAGCCTGCTATAGTCCAGTTTTCGGATGTCTTCCTCTGTTCTCAAGTCTATCCAGACATCTTCCACCATGGGTTCATGGAACTGTGTTTTCCTCTTGATTTTATCCCTTACACCCCGGTAATCAAACTTTGGTCTCCTCTTAAATTGCTTCATGGTGACCAGCTGCATCTCCGTTTCCATAGCTCTTGCCTTTGCGGCAGTCAATACTGAGTATCTGCCGATTTCTACAGGAAATCTGAAGCCAGGCTTCTTGAGTTCCATCTGCTTGTTATGCACGACAATCATTTGCCTGCACAACTCCATCAACACCAATCTATCTGAAGGAAACCTTGGTAGCATATAAGGGTAACCTTGGTAAAAGCCAACCCTCAAGTAGGAGAAAGATGGAAATTGCAAAAACATGCAACCAAAACCATTAACCACTGTCCATGCCTCATCTGAGATTCTTCTCTGCTCCAGTTGGGGATCGAAAAGGCACAAGAATACAGCAAAGAATGCATCATTCACTCTCCTGAAATGGTGAATCGAGCCTTTCAATGTTAGCTGGGAATAGTACTGGTATACTGGGACTACTCTTCTATCCCCTTCTGACGACAACCCTGGAAAAATCCTCATGGAGGCTGCAATGTATACCAGATAGGAAGTCATGAAGAACTTGGAGGTAGTGGATACCTTCGTCAGCTGATCATGCAAAGCGTTACTAATTTGCTCTCCCCAGAAAATGACCTGCTTGCCTTGGAGTATGACCTTAATGAAAGGATACATCCATTCCTGAAATTGTGAAGAGGAAGACAAACCTCTGATCCTGCTGAGAAGGGTAATCAAGTCACCAACTTCTTCCACGAAATCACTTCGAGGGAAGCTGCGTGGCCATCTGGACAAACTTGACCTCGCAATCTTCAACCATTTGTTGTTGATTACCTTCTTTGCCTTCTCTGGATTCTTATCATATTCTTTTTGAGCATCGGTGAAATCAAGCTTCAACACCTCTGTTGCAGGAGGACACATGAACACCTTGTCAATAAACTCAGGGTCCAACCTGATTATTACATTACCACTGGCGTCCACCACAGCTCTGATATCTTTGTTGTAGAAATGGGCGCACTGAAGAACAAATTCTGTATTGTGAGCCGCCACTGGGAAGGAGGATACCAGATGAACATTACTTTCTACTATTTTCCTCATCATAGCACTGGGGTTGCTCGACTTGGTTCTCTCTACGAACTCGGCCATATCAACATGGCCAATCTCTGTATCTCTAATATCTTCAACATTAGAGTGAACTGAGGTGATTGGGAAAACACCCTGGTATTTATACTTCATTGCTTTAGCCTTCTTTGGAGACAAATCAGTCATTTGGACGATCTTTCACTGAGAGGAAATTTGACGTCGAAAGGAGCTCCGCAGAAGAAACTGCAACAGAGATCATGATCATGCAATCAGGGAAAATATGGGCAATCTGGGAAAATTGCATGTTGACGATCACGACTATGGGAGTGCGCTTGAAAAAGGGCTATAGTGCGAGCTGGCCAAGGATCAGAGGAGAAGCGGGCTCGGGAAAATGAAATTGAAAATTTTCCAGTGTTAGGAAAATTTGGGATATTTTTTGCATGGGCGGCAAAATTCGCCGCCCTTGCATGTGAGGGGTTTGATGTTTGTGCATCGGCGGCGAAATTCGCCGCCCGTGCAGCTTGAAAGAATCGTGAGACGGTTAGAGCGGCGAAATTTGCCGACAATGCAGGAAATAGGCAAACCGAGGTACGTTTGGTAAGAGCGGCAATTTTCGCCGCTTTTGCAGGAAATAGGAACGAAAGGTTTTTGTGTTCGGGCGGCGATTTTTGCCGACACTGCATTGACGACTAGCAACTTCATTTCTTTTCAATGTTCCGTCGGCGATTTTTGCCGACACCACATGGGGGTTCCCTATATGTGCGAGCGGCGAATTTCGCCGATATTACATGGCGAGGTAACATCTGCAAGTTCGGGCGAGCTCGGTAAAACGCCGACGTCCGCCGCTATAACACTCAACAAAATTTGCTATGTCCGGGTGAGCTCGGTAAAATTCACCGATGCTACATGAGGGGAATTTCGTGTTGAGGGTTTGGGAATTCGAAGGCGAGGGAATCCCTAGGGTTTTCAGGGTAGTAGTTAGGGCACGCAGGTGGACAACGATAATGACGACACAAAACGAAAACACCAGACCCTAAACACGAAGTATATAAAAAACAACAAAAAAAACCAATCAAATGCAAAAACCTATGACAAACTTGAAAGAAAAGTTGAACGACGAGTGGGAAGAAGAAACTTACCCGGGTTTGAAGTGGAAATTATAAGAATAGATCCGTCGGCGATTCGGCGAACGGTGAGATCGAACAAGCGAGTCGCGTAGAAGTCTGGTGGATAAGAAATGACGAATGGAAGAAAGAAAAAGCTTTTTAAAGGTCGACGCTGGAGTTGAAACCCCTGGCACGAGTGGCCATTAATGGCGTCCGACACCAAAATCCCGAAGATCTCGTTCGGGCGGCGATTTCGGACGCTACAACATCGCCGTTGACTTACATGCGAAGTCGGCAAAAAAGGCCGCCGATGCAGGAAATAGTCACTCGACATATGCGAGAGCGGCGGAATTTGCCGCTTTCGCACTTTTAACTAAAAATGATGTAATAGCGGCGAATTTAGCCGACTTTACATCAAAAACAAAAATAGACTCAAGGGATATGTAAGAGCGGCAAATTTTGCCGCTCTTGCATATCAAGAGTCAAAATTTACCAAACTAAAAAAAAGACTAAAATTAACACCTTGACCAATTTACGACTTGGACTTTCCTCGCCTTCATTGAGAAATTAATTCAAGGGAGCGTCGTAAAAACGTCAAATGACCTCGCACGAGAACAAGAACACCTTTTCTCGATTTGCGATCTTAGAGTGTAGTTTCACGAAACGGACAAGTTTCGTGGGGTTGTCTACAAAATGAGCGTAGCTGATTTTGAGAACAACAGGGTGACAATGTGTCTTGTACACCCAGTGTAATACAACCTTGTCTCAACATATGAGGAAGAAAACTTAGAGCATTGAAGTTATAATGCACAAAATGTATGATATGACCTTAGATGCAAAGGATAGTGCAAAAAGCTATTCCAACATACACAAGATATAAATATTAGTTAGAAGAATACAGATTTGAAACAAATGCAAAATAAAATGATAACACACACAAGTAAGAAAGCAAGCATGTACAAATGATACAAAAATAAACAAGTTATTACCCCTGTCAAGCAGTAAACCAATGATTAATTGATTGATTGATGATGATCATGTCTAGTTTCAAGAAATGATACATGTTGTATAAGACATCGAGTCCGGTTTCAACAATGCAACATTCTATATAAGACAATTGATTAATGATGATTGATTGGGTTTATGACAAGATTAGGATCAAGACCAAAGCATGTGATTGGATAATTTGACAAGATTGATTGACTAGATTGGTATGGATTAAGGATGACATGCATTTGAGTTTAGTGGATTGATTTGATTTGATTTTGATTGATGGATTGATTTTAATGATTGGATTGATTTGATTTACATTTGAGTTTATTGGAATGGATTGATTTGAGTGATTTGATTGATTTTTTTTTTGTTGGATTTTTTTTTTTTGTGTTTTTGAAATGTTTTAATTTTTTTTGTATTTTTTGTAATGTTTTGATTTTTTTGGATTTTTAAAATGTTTTGATTTTTTTATATTTTTGAAATGTTTTTGATTTTTTTGTATTTTTGAATTTTTTTAATTTTCTCTTTCAATTGTTGTTGGGATGGCATTGGATGAGAATGGTAACTTAGAAGTTTACTACTAGATGCATGATAGTAGATGGAATCTGGGGTGGTCGACATACAGAGGTTATTGCAGTGACTACGATATCTACGTGGTGTATGGAGTGTGCAATGTGAATGAAATGTGTAGTTGTGTTGAGGGATTCATGCCCAAGCACGACTCTCAAGGTTGGTGGTCAAGTGGCTGGGCTTAACAAGGACCCCTACAATGCTCTGTCACAGAGGGCACCACTGACGGCTTCTTGGAAGCCAAGAACTAATACTTTCCCGAAGAAGAAGTTGTCTCATATAGAAATGAGCCAATATAGCAAGACTGTCAGACTACTTGTCTCAATAATTGCTCCTACAAAACCTTTGCTTTTGGTATTTTTGATCCACCCGTCTATAGACTGTGATTTGGGGATATATTCAAAAAGTGTTCTTTATCCACGCCTAATCGGTCTTCATCAGGTTGGTTGCTTTTGAGTTGCCACATTCAACATCAGAGTGAAGAAACAAAGCCCCTGCACTTAGGATTATATTTCTTGTTGCCAGCATTAGAGTCTCTGTCATTTTAGATCTTCTGTTGGCGATCTTTATTATGTATAAATTTTGAAGACTACAGAAGAAAAGCATGGAAGAGGATGTGCCAACGTCGCTCAAAGAATTCACTTACAAAGAGTTGTGAGTTGCAACCAATAATTTCAAGCATAAGCTAGGGAGCGGAGCATTCAGCACTGTGTTCAAAGGAGCTCTACCAAACAACACGCTTTTGGTAGTTAAAAGATTAGAGGGCTCTGAACGAGTAAAAAAGCAATTCCATGTGGAAATAAGCACCATCGGGAGAATACATCACGTGAATTTGGTGAGGCTCTAGGAATTCTATGTAGAAGGGTCTCGAAGGCTATTGGTGTATGCCTACATGCTATGTGTCTCTTTAAATTCATTCCATTCTATAAAAATGAAGAAGCAAAGAGGGTGTTGGATTAGAAGACTCAGTTTGAGATTGCATTGGGCACTACATGAGGATTAGTTTATCTCCACAAAGAATGCAGGGATCACATCATTCATTGTGATATTAAGCCTCAAAACATTCTTTTGGACAATGCCTTCAGCCCGAAGGTGGCTGATTTTGGGCTTGCAAAGCTGGTGGGCAGAGATTTCAGCTGCATACTGATGACCACAAGAGGAAATCGAGGGTACTTGGCTCCCGAGTTGATCTTTGGCCTTCCTATCACTCACAAGGCAGATGTATATAGTTTTGGCATGACGTTGCTGGAGATTATATCGAATCCTAGAAATATAGACTTGAAGGTGGAGTGGAGCAGGTTCTACTTTCCTACCTAGGCTTCATCTTAAATTTAGGGGGGAAACATAATAGGCATCATGGATGGAAGGATATCAAGTGAGGTGGATATCGATGAGGTGAGAAGAGTTGCCATAGTGCAAAGCTGTGCATTCAAGACAATGAGAATAGGAGGCTGAGCATGGGTGAAGTGGTGAAGATATTGGAAGGGACGATGGAGGCTCCTATGCCACATTCAAGCAAATTCATTGCTAGAAAATTCACTTCTAACAATTAACCGCGGGAAAATTCACCACCATGACAAATTCAACTCAAGGAAAACTCACCACCAACAATTCACTACCACAGAAAATTAATCGCATTAACATTTTTAATATATATTTCCAAAACTTTGAAATTTTCCTTGAGGTGAATTTGTCATGGAAGTGAATTTTCTCATGGTGAATTGTTGGTGGTGAATTTTTTGGCAGTGAATTATTGGCGGTGAATTTCCTAGAGCCCTCTATAGGTGTTGGCCGGTTAGGTAGACGATGAGGATAGTGAGACCTTTGTTCAACATCCTTGCATGTCAAGTCGTTCCGTACCCGCAAAAGAATGTGTGTTTTAAAAGAATAGGTGTTTTTAAAGAGGTGTAATTAGTAAAAGTACCAAAGGTGCTATCAAATGGTGGATAGGCATAAATATTTTTATGCCTATTGTTATATAATATATATTTATATTTTTAGTGGAAAGTCATTAGTAATTGGTGGACAAGGTTATAAATACTATAATTTTTTTTTTTTTTTGGCAAATAAAAATAATGGAATGGTATGAAATAAATAACTACATGAACTAAATCATGAATAAAACATTAGAGAATTAAATCATAAAGAAACCATCATAGAAATATGGTCTTCCATTCAACCAAGAAGAATTGGCATATCTATTGGTGCCCCAAAGTCATCCACTAAATAAATTCTAAGCAATCAATACATTAGGTGAATTGTAGTATATAAATAATGTAGGATAAAAGAAAATCCATGTTACTAATTTCCCTCTTAATAGACTCACATTACAGCCATATTGTTAAACAATGTGCTTTTTTATTTTTGACAAAGTTATTATATTTAGTACATGTTGAAGAAGGCTATAAATATATGTTTATGATTCATTTGATAGCACTCTTAGACAAGAGTGTCACAATTAGTATTAATCATAAGAACTTGGATAAATTTATAATCTTATTTTAAGTTATGTATCATTTCAAAAATAACATAGTATAATGCAATAAGACACATAATGATACATAATGCAATAAGGTACATAAAAATGCATTATTTTTAAAATATAAAAGAAACATTAACTTGTCTATTTCTTATACTATGCATATTGGTAGTAGCAACATAATTTATGGAATGTATTGAGTGTTTAAAGTATATTTTGGCCAATAGGCCATTCTATATGTGCACACATCTTGTAACTGCCAAAAAATTGGTAGTGCAAAATTTTGGTAGTCATTCAATTTTTTGGTTTTCCAAAATAAATAAATAAAAATTTAAAAAATTAGGTAATGAAGAACAAGTGGCATCAGTTTCATTCTCTTTAGCTCCTCAATTCAACTTCTTCTTTCCCTCTCCACCTTTTATCTCCCAATCTTTCCCAAGATTTGCATTATTTTCATTAGCTTTCTTTTAATGCCTGCTCCTTGATGTCTCCACTCTTGGTCGTTGGTATTCAAAGATTGCAGTCTTCCTTGAAGGAAGTCGCAGTCTTCACTATGAATCGAGGGGTAGATCTATTTATTTATAAGCTAGCTACCACCATTATTCATCTCTGATTCATGATTTGAACCTGTATTTGATGACGTGAAGGCAGTGATTGAAGGTGTTGGTTGAGGCGATTGAAGCCTTTCCAAGGCGTGTCTAGGCGTGCTATTTCAACCCTACAAAGAAAGGCACTCAAATTTGCCTTGTGCACAGCCTGTAGCCTTGCAAAATAGGACAAGAGCTATTGAAGGCCTGTGGCCTATCAAAAATCTAAACTTGCTATTGGTTTTTTTTGCCTGCAACATCGCCCCTGAATATGAAATCCAAAGTCTCCAATCCATGAAGGTTTCTATTTGGGTTCTGTGAGTTTTCTCTCTGAAAGCCAAAGTCTTCACCCAATGTTCTACACTATTTATTAGTTGTTTCCTACTCATGGACTATGACTGGTAAAGGAAAAATAGAAGTTTCTTTTTGAAGTCACAATTGAATCTTTTTTGCATGCCAAGAATTTGTCCAAGAATGCTGTCTTCATCAGTTTCAGATTCAACATTGCCCTTGCCAAGATCTTCTTTGGTAAACTCAATTTCTAGTTCTAAGGGAGTGGACTTTTTCATTACAGCGCCAGCATTACTGGTAGGAGTCACAGTTAGATTAAAATTCTTCTGATGAGTCACAGTTAGATTAAAATTATACCTTGGTGTTGAGGATGAATATTGCTGCTAATAACGATGCTACATGTCCTGGGTGATTGGGTTTTTGTTGTTTCAATTTTCAAGTTGTCTTTAATTTCAATACTAGAAATCGAATAAAAGTTGTATTGCAACTGTATCACAAATATTTAGAAGATAAGACCTCTATTAAACTATGACATATATTTCATTGCATTTTTTTCAATTAATATATTAAACTCATGAGGAAAAGGGAAAAAGGTATCTCAATCTTTTTTTTAATGTTAGTATTTAATTCTTTCTTGCTCACATGTTTATAAGGACTCATGCACCTATTTATTTTTCTAACACTATGCTTTGATGAATGTCTTAATCCTATTGATTAACTCCTTTCATCAGCTGACATTACGCTTGCAGAGGTTGATGGATTTAGATTTTTCTCCTGCCGATAACATTTCATTCCATTATTCTATATCCTATGATCTTTGCATATCATTTTCTGTTTATAAGATTATAAAACCATACTAATCAATCCATTTTGTAAATATCCTACAATATTATATTCTATTGAATGGTGTCTCATTGAGATTTCCTTCAACCAATTCATTTTGGGCATAACCGGCTATTCTTATTTTCCATGAGATGTCATATAATTTAGGCATTATGTTAAACATTAGGCATGCAACTGCCACTCACCCAGTCTGAAAAAGACTTACAAGTTTGTTATTCTATGGACACCAATCAGGGCTTAAATTTGATGACTGTATGACCATATTTAGGTAATTTCTTCCCTTAAAATACAATCAAAATTTTAAATAGATTGTATCACATTAAAGGAGAGATTTTAGACAAACCATCAAAATATATATAGAATTATGATAATATATATTTTTAAGTTATACATAGATTTATTATATTAAAATATGCCTTAGTATTTTAAGGGCACCTTCAAATAGATAACCGTCATTAAAAAATTTGTTGACAGGCAGGGGTAACCGTCAAATTTAAGCCCTAACATCGATCCACACTTACCATTCTCTTGTTTAAATTTAACGCCCTGGTTTACATGTGTGAATAGGTTGCTTTGATCAAAACTCCATAGCATGGAAAAGAATGACATCCCTTGGAGCATTTTACCTAACAAGATTGTTTTAGGAGTAAAGTGATCGCTTGATTTGATTATAGAGATTTATTTCTTTGCTTTTCTTTGTGACTTTGGTGCACCCCGTGCTTTTGTGCTTTTGTTTGAAAAGGTTTTGGTGCTTAAATTGATTTCACTCTATTATCCTCCATTCATATTACATTGTCAATGTGATTTGTGATGGAAGATCTATGTTGTCATATAGCTAATCAAATGTCTATGGCTTGTTGTTGCTAGGTGTTTTGTGTGTGGTTTGATTACTTTTGAATATTTGATGCTTCAAGAATCATAATTTGAGGGGTTGCACTTAATGTTATAGTCTTTAGTGAGCTTAGATGCTGGGTGTTGATATTGGTTTTACCAAAGATAACTGGACCTATCCTAATCTTATTCCTTGATTAGCATACCATTTGGGTTGACCGATCACTTTTGGATTGTAATAATCTGGTGGGTGGCATCAGCTTGTCAAAACATAGTGTTACACAGCCTCGTTGACTAGACTGTGGTTCTTTTATGGATGGGCACTTTAGGATGGTTCTCTCTTTTTGTTTGTGGCTAGGAGTAGGTATTTGATTGTTGTTTTAATGGTTACTTTAATATGTGTTTGTAAAATGAATCTTTTCTTGTTTTTATGTTTCATCTTAAATGGTCATAATTAGTAACAAATCTAAGTTGAATATGTTCCTGATTTTATTGCCCAAGGCAAAACGTTATTCATGATCTTCTTGAAACAAAATTTCTACTAGAGTAATAACTATTTTTAGTAACTTACCTGGATCTTGTGTAAGCCGTCATACCTAGATACCTCTCTCTGTGATTGTGTATGATATTTGTAGCATGAATATAGAAGGGAAATCATCTCAAAGTGGAAGTTCTCTCAAATGGAGAAGAAGCCTTAGCAAGCACAGGTGATAAAGAATCTTAGAGTATGATTTAATTATTTATGTTATCATTGAAGTCAGTTGTAGGATGAATAGCATTTGTTTTGATTGTATTAAGCTCTCTTGTTATGGTATCGAATAGTCTTCAAGTTATTGTTGTTTATTATCATTACTGTCTAATTTAATGTGTTAATACTACATAAAAAATCCACTATATTGTTTAACGGAAACTATCTTATGGCTCAGCACTAAGTTAGAATACTTCCAAGGAAAATAATAGTTTTATGAGTACGAAGCATTGAATAAACTCTATCTAGAAATAGTAGTTTCGATAGTTTGTTGCATCCTTTTAATGTGGAATTCATATATAATGTGAATATAAATAGATTTTATGTAAATAATTGAGGTAGATTGTTCTTTAGATTTTATTTTTGCAATCCTTAAATTATTTTGTAAATGAATAATAGGCAGATGTCTAAAGGATTATTGGTTAGTTACTGAATTTGGATGGTTATGAATGATTGAAATTTGTTGATTAAAAGAGATTAATTGCAATATGGAAGTAATTAGTTTTAGTTTAAATGTTATTGGAAAAGTTAGAAGGATATAATACATAAATCTATTATTATAGAAAGGTTTATTAGGTGAAATATAGCAATCTCTTAATAGACTTTATGACTACCATCCAATAGTATGAATTGCCCTAGTAATATAGGTGTTTTGTTATGATGCTGATAGATGGATTTCAATGTCTTTTGGATAATAGTAAATTGAAAAAATTTCTAAGTCAACACTTGAACTTGAATGTTTATTATTTTAAGTTTTGTAAAGTTTATTTTATCTTGCATGAAGTACGTACCGTATTAAAAATGGAAAACATGTAGATTCAATTTCTTATATTTATGATCAGATGATAAGGGTTGGCTTGTAATTTTGGAAGTGAGAAGTTGGGATTAGGAATTAGTGACTTTATTAAATGAGTAAGAACGTAATTAGATGATATAAATATTTATTATTATTTCCTATTAAATGTTAATATGGTATCTAGCTCATTAAACTATGTATTTGTTACAAAGAAACAATTTTGTTATTCTAATTATAATAATATAATCTAATCAAAGGAAAAAACCGATGTGCTCTAGGGTGTAATATTAAGTTGGGTCTAGAATCACTAAGTTGTTTGTTATAATCGCATACTTGTAGAAACTTTAATTGTTTACTCTTTGTATAATGATTTTAAATTATTTAGTTTATTAGCTGAAAAAGTGTTTCCAGCTTGCAAAAAGATGTTATTATGACCTTTATTGTAAATGCGTATAATTTTATATGAAGCATTTGTATCCCAAAATTTCTTTACAATGAATTTGAAGTTTTATTATTTAAAATATAGTAAATTTTCTCCTGTCATCATTATTCCTTACTCATTTTAATTATTTTTTTATTATTTTCTAATAATTTCATGGGTAGGCATTACATAAGCCATAGCCCACACAGAGGCATGACCCCATGCTAGGGCATTGCTTCCATAACCAATCTACCAATGCCTTGCAAGGTTGTGTTTTTTTCCTTTCTAATTTTAGATAAATGGGTGTGGACCATTTTGTGATTTAGATATATGAGTATAGCTGATTTTATTATTTTGGTAAATGGGTATAGGACTTGTGTGATTCAGATTATAAAAAGGTACACTAACAAGGAAAAAGAGGAGGTGATGATATCTACTTAGTGGGGGAAAATAGATGACGAGTAAGTGTGCATTATCTTATTCTATTTCTGCAAAAAAAAGTTCAAGTTTATGGATTAACTGTTCGAAATATATGATTCAGGTATAGGGAAAATGTGCATACTGAATTCATAAGGAAAGAAGCAAATTGAGATTTATTAAAAATGAGTAACCTGTATCATATTTGATTGTACTCGTGTAATGCTATCTTATTGGTTTAAAAATGGGCCCTATATAGATTAGGTTGGCATAAGTTTATCATAAAAGTTAGGATTATGAGCATTCCAACAATCTAGGATTTGAAATGTCTGGTTTTGTCAAGTGCAAACAATCAATATCCTTAATCCACAAAGCTGTGACTTCAATTTCTTTAAGAAAACTAAAATTATGCTATATTTATAGCTGATTTGGTGGTAGGATTTTCTTTTTCATTTATGAATTCTTTAGTGGATTTCAATGGGTATTCTATCCATATTATTTCCTAATGGTGAATATCAATAAACTGATACAGGAAAATAACTATGCATCACCTGGTCTTGTCTCCATTATGTCATCAATAGAGTTAGGCCCTTCACCCTCAACAATGCACTGCCTACAGTGTTGTGTATATTTCTTTCCCTCTAGTGTTTTTTCATAGTAATAGTATGATCCTTTGTAAAGAGGAATAGTAATATCAACTTCTTGGATTCATGCTCTTAAATCTTTATGAAGCTCTTTTTGAAATTGTTTTGTAGCTGTAGTAGTCCAAAAAGTAAGAAAGTATCTTGAATTTCATAATTATTTACATCAAATAAAATAGGTTTATAAACAAAGGACTACCTATAAATGGTGGAAGAAGTCATGGGTATGAAGCCAAATTTCAGACAGTATAAAACATGACCAGTGTCATGTTTGTTTTTCTATTTATTTGTAAACTTTTGCATTCACTTTCACAAATTTCTCACCCAAATTATGTAATGTCCCCATTTTAGGCAGTTGTGGTTTTTGGGTGGTTTAGCCTATTCCTGGCCCTCATAGGCTAACGCAGGTGCTTAGAGGGCCCTATTGGGTGGATATCAGTGTGGTTTCTTCTCCAGGGTTTAATGAGGTTCAGGCTTGGCCTTTGCAGAGGTTTTAGAACTTAGTTTCTCATACTTACTATTTATAGTAAGTCACTTAGACATGTTTACTATTTACAGTAGGGCACCTGATTATGACATGCGGGCAGTGTCGATTCTGGTATTCAGTTGGATTGGAAAATTAAGGGAGATAATAATTAAATTAATTATTTGTAAGGTTATTAAATAAATAAATATTATAAAGTTACTTTATATTTAATTAATTTAATAAAGTGACTTAAATAAAATATTATAACATAAAGTCACTAAAATAAAATAATAATATTATTTTTCTAGAAGCTTCTTGGAGATGGATTGAAAAAGTATAAAAGAAGATCAAGCCAAGCTTCATATCATCCAGGAAGTGATATTTGCTTTGATGTGATTGTTGGCGAAGGAGCCAGCTAGGGTTTCTGTCATTATTTAGCCTTTGGGAACGAAAACTCTCATTGGTTATGCAATTTTGAGGTTGTGAAATATCAGCTAAATTATTACTTTATTGTGGGCTTCATCCAGGAGTCCAATCTGTGCTTAAATTGGAGAAGAAATACAAAGAATACAAGGGGTTGATGCATATCTATTTGTAGATTGTAAGGGTATTAAGGATTCATTGTGGAATATATTTATTGTTGGCTGCTACAGTACTCGCTATAGTAAATGCTACAGTGCACATGAATAGTGATCACTACAGTAAATGCTATAGTACACATGAATAGTGATCGCTACAGTAAACGCTACAGTGCCATGAACAGTGATCGCTACAGTACAGGGTAGCTGGGAGAAGGTTTCAATTTGGGTTTGGAAGGGACTCCTTTCCTTGGTTGATTAGAAGGCTGGGTGGTACACTTTTGGAGGCAAATACATTAAACACAAAGAGAATCAAATCAGTTTGCCTTGGCAGCCATCATTTTCGAGGTTCTCATACTTGATGTTATTTGTATTAAATTCATCATTCCGTGATAGCTTTCCATCAGCATCCTTTGGCATAATAATTGGAAGTAGTTGCATTTATCATTACATGTCACTTAGTATGCTACTATAGATGATCATTGTAATCAGATTGGGCATTGTATTAGTTTCACATTGAAGCCAAGAGACTTGGTATTTCTTAATATCATTGTGTTCGGGGTTGCATCTAATAAAAGAGTTATCAATTGCATGCCATTTGTTCGATGTAATGTCCTTCATTATAGCATTCCTTATCAGCATGTTAGGTTGCATGCCAATTGTTTGCCATAATGTCAGTTGGTTGTAAGTATACATTTGCATAGAGATTTATATGTAACTTTAATTGGAGATAGAATAGATGCATGCCAAGTGTTTGCATTAATGTCAATTGGCTGTACAAGTTAATTTCAGTCATTTATATGTATGTAAAAAGGTCAAAATCAGTTAGTATATCATTCCTATTGCATTGTCAATCCATCTTACATCATTAGGAGTATTCCAAGACCCCATTTGCAACATCAAAACTCATAGCCAAACAAACAGAAATTAATACCAAGCAAAATCAGACCTTGCATACAAAGTGTTTGACAATATTCCTTGAGCTATAAATCAGCAAGTTGAGGTTAGTTTGAGCAAGGGATATTACAAATTACATAAACAAATTCTATATGTGGAGTAAATGCAAGAAAAGATAGATCAATCTTATTTCAAATATATGTTTTAAAGATCTCTCCAAATAGGTGAGATATAATCTCTCATGATATTAATAATTTTATAGCTCAAGAAATCAAAGCAATATTTTAGATGATAATTTTTAGATAGATAATGACATGAATCAGTATTAAAGCCACTGATGAATAGAGATTAACAATTGAGTTAAATGCATCAAGCATCTGATATGTACAAAGCACTTAAACTCTGTTGTTTGAACCTCCCATCATGTGCAATGGAACACCCATCGATGTGTAGAATAAGATCAGCAAAATTTAACATAAGTTATTTTAAATATCATGACCCTACCAATTATTAGACATAACTGTTATTGCCTTGATTTCTTATTGTTGTATGGTAACATAATCTTAGTGGTAAGATTTAGTAGTTGGTGATTTCACGGGTAAGTAGTTGTCACTCTTCATGTATTCACATTATGATTAATTAGATACACTTCTTTGAATCATCTTGATTATTTATTTCGTGATATTATTTTCTCTTATTTCAAATATAATCATACCCATAATACTTATCATTCAAAAAGACCATTCTAACTTATCATAACAGAAGGAGTTCATCATTGTTGCTTTATTTTCAGCTAGCGTGTGATTGGTAAATAGGAGCAATTGGAAGCTAAGTTGCTCTAGAACAAGAAGCTTAATATTTTTGTTGTGTTTTCAGCTAGCCTAAGATTAAATTTGGAGTTAATAGGGGAAACTGAGAGTAATTTGAGGTACACAGAAGATTTTAGGTCATTGCTGCTTCGCTTACAGCTACTATTTGAATAAATATTAGGGATGAATGTAGGCAATTGGGGCTAATTTGTAGTACACAGGGAGAAACTTGGTCATTCATGTTTAGCCTTCAAGTAATGGTTTAATAAATATTGGGATAAATGGTGGCGGTTGGAACTAATCTGAGGTATACAACAAAAGTTTGTCATTGCTTCTTTACTTTCAGGTAGAAACTATTTTTATCTTTTCTTTGGAAAGTAAGATGAAAAACTATTTAAGATGGTTTCATGAGGGAATTTAGTAACATGGATTTTCTATGATCCTACATTATTTACGTAATGGGTTTACTTAATGTCTTGATTGCTTATAATATATCTAGGGGATGACTTTGGGACACCAGTAGATATACCACTTCTTGGCTAAATGAGAGGTCATAGTTCTCTAATGGTTTGTTCATGATTTAGTTCTTTGATGGTTTGTTTGAATGATTAGTTCATGTGGTTATTCATTTAATATTTACTCCATTAATCTAAAAAAAATTGAATTTCTTTATTAAAAATAAAATTAGGGTTAAAATATTTTTAGTGATTTTTGGATTTAGTTTCAAATGGTTTTTTATAGATTATCTCTTTATAGAAGTGTTTTTCCTACTACAAAGCACTTAATAAAGATTTATAATGAAGTAAATAGTTATAATATTTATAGCCTTATCCACTAAATACTACACTTAATGACTTTTAAATAAAAATATAAATGCATACTATTTAGTGATATGCCTATAAATATTTGTGCCTATCGGCCATTTGATAGCACCTTTGGTGCTTTTACTAGTTATTATCACAATGTACTTTTTATATAACTACAATGTTTTACATAAGATTTCAAATACAAATTTACTTACCTTCTACTCACAGCTATCACGATGAATGTCATCACTTTTATCACTTTCTCTTCTAGCAACTAGTTGTTCAATAACTAGAAAAATCACTAGTTTAATCCTCAGAGTATCCCTAGCATAAAAATCCAAAAATAAATTAAAAAAGATAGAAAAATAAAAAATAAAATAAAAAAAGAAAGATAAAAAAATAGAAAAATAAAAAAACAAAAAATAAATAGAAAACTCCAAAAATAAAAAAAATAGGAAAAACATAGAAGAGTACAAAAATAAAATAATCTGCATTTGGCAAAAACCTAGTAAATAGGCGTTGTGTAATTGTCAGCATCCACCATCTATTAAGTTCTCATCCATATCACTCCATTCCATCCCATAATAAAAAAAAAATTCACCCATCCATAATAAAGTCTTTGACCTACACATTTTTGTATACACCTCTATCATGGCTTGGAAATTGTCAGTCATTTGTTATCCACTCGTATTTTCACTTCATAATAAGTCCATCAATCATTCTCCATAATAAATCATATACCTGACTGGGGGCATCTTTCCTTAGCTTAGTTCTAGGATTGGATCCTTGTTTTTATTGATGATTGTTTTGAGACAGTCATAACAATAGTTTAAAATTCACATAAATGAACCAAAACTGACTTGAAAGATATGAAGGAATCTGTTAAGATTCGCTTAATCCCAAGTTTAATATGGTCAGGTCTTGACCTGTTGGGCAAATTCAGTTGGTCAATGTGAAGCTGTAATGCTCAAGGGGCCTTACATAGTTTAGGGTTCATGTTGGTTAACTGGACTTGAACTTATGCAAAAAGATTATAAATATCAGTGTGTTTGTTCATTCTTTTGCATAAAAGTGTTATTGTGCTGCAAAGCTTTTAAAGGGTCTTCTTGAATTATTGCAGCTTTCTCCTCTTAAATATTTATGAAATTTGTCTACTTTCGACTCGGTTATGCATGCTCTTTCAAATATGAGACAATTTCCTTTAAATTTCTACGTTTTTCAGATAAGTATTTTCAGATGGGTTGGGAAAAGTTAGAAAGATCTAAAGTAAACTTCATTCATTCTACCAAAGGATCTAATTGTTCTATTATGCACTTTATAAATCATACAGTAACTTGATCAAATCCACAGACAAAACTCTAAGTGTAAGTTCTAAGAATTTTCACAAACATACACTTAAAATTGCAAGCTCTAAGAGAAAATGTTTCAAACACAATGAAGAGCAAGAAAACACTCAGAAGATAGATGCAGAATTCCAGATTCAATTATATTAGAAACATACAGTCATATAAGATTTACAATGTCTGAATGACTCTTAGCTTCATTGATCAAACTACAGAAAACTTACAAGCTTTATAGATACAGTAAGGAAGCTAGATGTTCCACACATTCCTTATTGCAGACACAGGTGACCTCCTTCTTCTACTTCTAAACTAAAAGGTCCCTCTATTCTAAATGTTATGCTTTACAAATCTCTGCTGCTACAAATCTCTATGTAGCCCATGTGTAAAGTTTTACAGTGTGTAGAGGCACAATATATAGATTTTGGTTGTCCTCAATACAGCAAAAAACCCTAGTTAAGCAATGGTTCAAACCTTTAGTTACAACAATAAATGCTAGAGAACAAATCCGCAGAAATATCTCTGAACATTCATCAAATCTGGGCAAAATATGCCATTCTGGAAACCCTAGCAGCTCAATAATAACTTATGTTGCCTACTGCAATGATGTCTTCATCTACATTTTGTCCTCATCAATGAAGACCCTTGACTTCCTCGCTCTTCATCCTTATCTTCCTCTGCTCCTAAAATCGGATTTCCCCCCGTGATGTCACCGCCATTAAGTTTCAGCTCCTTCCTCAACTGCAAACCTGTAAAAATAGATAAGCAATAAGTATCATCATTTAATGAAACCTATAGAAAGAAAAATAGCTACCAAATTTAGTCATGACTATGTGAACGCATCAATCGGGCCCTGAATCCGTGAAAATCGCATCCAAAAATGCATGTACAGCGCTTCGAAAAGTCGGGTCAACTATCGTTGACCAAAAATATACATTTGGGGTCCAAAATTGGCCTCAAAATCCCTATCACTTTGTCTTTTCCCACTCATTCCTCTGTTTAAATCCTTGTATACTCGATATACAAGTCGAACGTGACGCTTCCGTTAAATCAGATTTTATTTTCCCTTCGATTCTGTGTTGTATGTATGCAATGCATATTGGCTTGTATATCGAAAAATGCAAGTGCCAAAATATACAAGCACTTAACTTCAATTTATAACTTTTCAATTCCGCTCAATGTATAAATGCAATGCATGTTTTAGATATTCAATTCGGACGTGATACAAGCATTTAATCATATTTTACTTTCTTTTTGATTCTGCGTTGTATATGGGCCTTGCATATTTTGCTTGTATGTTTAAACATACAAGCGCCGAATATACAACGACTTAACTCACTTTAATAAGTTCGTCAGGTCCGCTTAATGTATACAGTGCCTTGTATCATTTACCTGCCAAACATACAAATGTGAGATACAAAGCAGATTTGAAACATCAATTCATTTTAACCTAAAACCACTTCGGGTCCATCTTGTATGTATATTTCAAAAAACTTTAACCAAATGCATACAAGGAAAAAAGAATATACAATCGGGTTTTGTATGTAAATCCGATATACAAGACCCACTTCGCGACTTTGCATGTGAGCAACATACAAGAGACTTTGTATATGCATGACGCGATATACAAAGCATTTTGTATGTGCAACATACAACGGCCTAACATACAAAATCAAATGTATATGCAACCCGATTAAAAAGAGGCAAATGTGACTAAGTACAAAACAAAACCCTTTGCATATACAAACGACCCTGTATATGCAAAGCGATATACAAACCTGAATGTACATTTTACCAAAATGATCATAACTTGCAAAATATGGCAAATTTTAAGATGGTTCAAAAAGCAACCCTGGCTCATTTTTCACAAGGAATCCAACCATATCATGCCCTGGTACTGAAAATGCATTTTTTCTCTATTTTTATCAAAATTTGCAATTTTAACCCTTTTTTCCCTTTACCACCAAACAGACCCACAGAAGCAAAATAGAAGTAGAAAAGCAAAGCCACAACAGGGGTCCTCATTTTGCTAAGGAGTAAAATGAGGCATGTTGTGAACATCACAACCGTTTTCTCGAGAGGTGTTAGTGTATATATATTTTATGCATACACTTAGGCTTCTTAAGCCTACTTAGTTGTCCATTTACACTTGACACTTGTTCATATAAATTGTCAAGTTGGTTAGGAGTTTCATAGAGGTGTCATCTTTGTTTTGACACCTCACACTATTTTAGTGGGAGGCAACTTGCGACCACTCTACCTATGAGGAGTCCTATCCTCATTTTGTGGGTGACTGGTTGCCTATCTTCACCTATTTATGTATGCCTCCTTTTCATAATACAACAGGTCAACTTTATGCATTCTTGGTTTACTGTGCTTGTTTCTAATCTCTAAAGATCTGCAGGATTTCACATGATATTAGAGCAATTCTAGATTATAATAGGCCGTGAGGTGAATTAATCTATTGTATTTTGTAATCTTCTTTCATTTCTATGCATTAGTATTTCACACGAAAAATTGAATCGACCCAAGAAAATTAGAGGACGGTGCATCATCTACTCGGTGAGGCCGCAATTTAACCTATTGAGGCGTGGTTTATTGACCCATTTATTGACCCACATCTATGGAATTAGAGGTCACGGATCTGCCATTCTAGCTAGGTCGTGGTTTACTCCATTGCATTGGCATTTGGATGTGGGGTCAGGCATTTGGATCTTTGCGAGGAGAGAGCACGTGGAGAAAGATGGAGAGCTTGAGACTTGGGCATGAACATCAGACCTACTTTTACTTCTGAACTTCATTACAAGTTGATTGCCTATTGGAGGGTGCAACTTTCTTCGACGAGAGGGCGTGATTTGTTTACAGGCCGTAATTCCTTGCTCTTCCTTTTGTCTCAAATACTGTAATCCAGCCTATATTATCCATGTTTTTTTCTTGCCTCTAATCTCCATGACAAGCTTTATTCTTTGTTGTAGGTCACATTTTTTTGTTTGCGAGGTAACAATTTTGCCTCTATTTCCCAAGGATGATCTTTATCCTTGGGTGTAGGTGGCATATCATGTTGCAGAGGCATGTTTAGTGGACAGAGGGTAGTAGGTCGACATAGGTTTGTCCAAGCCGTGAAGCATATATCCATGAGTTGTTTTTTGTGTGATTTAATCAGCAAATTCACACAAATTCTGTGTGAATTAATTAGATAAATTTGTGCCATGAATTGTTTGAGAATTACTGAGAATTAATCTGTGAATTAATCAATTCTCTGTGTCACAAATTTTTTGTACAACTGTTAAATTGATTATTATGAAGGGTAGCACTGTTCATTGGAGTCTGGTTTTCCAAAAAAAAATTCCCCTTGCATTCTAAAATTTTGCACAACATTTTTTTTCTAAAAAATCAGAATTTTTTGCAAGAAGGAACAATCAATTTGTAAAGGGTGAAAATTTCAATAGTGCCACAACTTTTTCTCCTTAACTCAGATTTGAGTTTCATTTTTACAAAAGTGCATATTTTTTGCTACAAGTCCAAAGAGCATATTATCACACTCATTCTATAAAGTGTCAGTTTATGCCTCTTTTGGGTAAATTACAAGCACTCCTTACAAATAATCGAGGGGAGTGTTGTGTGTGGTATTTTTTCGCACTTTCTCTAGAAGTGCTTGTGTGTGTTGTATTTTCCTTTCACTTCTACATGCATTTCTAATTTCTTCATTTCTGTATTTCTACAAGCAACTATCTAAGTCTAGCAATAATGGAGGCTAATGTAACTATACAACCCCTAACAACTTTCAATTATCGTGATTGGAAGATGAAACCAATTCTTGTGCTTAAGAACAAAGGTTTATATAGGGTAACTATGGGAACAAAGAAATAACCTACAACAACTAAAGACAAAGAAAAGTTTTTCAATAAATGTGATCAAGCATTTGGCTACCTAAGTCTAAATTTATCTCATGATTTGTTGTTCCATGTTGAGAACTTGAAAACACCCAACCAAGTTTGGGAAGGTCTTGACAAACTATTTGGGAAAATAGATGAACTTAGAAGCCACGAGTTGGAAAATCAACTCTTAGGTCTTAGTCCTAGGAGTTTCTCAACTTTACAAGACTTTTTCACTAAGTTTAAATATTTGAAGTTGCAATTAAATAGATTGTGGAATTGACAAGAAAGAGGATCAATTAATCATTTATGTACTTTCCAAGATAGGTCCAGAATTTTATGTGTTTGTATCAACTTTCTACTCTACTAAAAGGGCTCTTGGAGCCTCATGGTCAATGCCCACACTTGATAACTTTATTGCTGATCTCACAAGGGAGAAAGAAAAGTTAATTCAAATGGGTACTTTGAAGTCTACTAAGCCTCAAGCCCTACTTGTAGGGAATGAAACATATCAAACTTCAAAAGGGGAGAAGAACACTAAAAAGGACAAGGAAGTTAAGAAAGAAGGTAGAATTGACAACTCCAAAAAGGACTCTCAAGGTAAAAAGAGAGTTAAATGTGTCTTTTGTAAAAAACTTAGACATGATGAACATCAATGCATGAAGAAACAAATTGAAGTTCTATAACAAATTCTCAAAAAAATAATATAGGGCTACCTGATTCTATCAAAACATCTTCATCAAATCAAGATAATACTAAGGACAAAGAGAAATCAAAGAGCAAAGCCTTAGTTTCTACAACATCTTTATCCCCATCATGGATTATAGACTCTAGTGCTTCACACCATATGGGTTCCTCACAGGTTTTCTTTTCATCCTTGGAGCCATAAAGTATGTCCACAATCACCTCAGGCAATGATACTCCAACATTGGTAAAAGGGAGAGGATCTATTGAAGTTGAAGGAGAAACATTTGCAAATGTTCTAAGTGTACCTTCACTCTCAACTAATCTCCTTTTAGTGTATCAAATAACTCATTTAGGGAAGGGCATGAGAATACACTTCTCTCTAGATTCAGTTGAGATAAGAGAATTACAAAGCAACAATTTGGTAGCAATAAGGGAGGCAAATTACCAATCCAGATTATATACCTTTTCAATTTTTTCCACAGATATTTCTCCAAAAGCACTACTAACTCATTTAGATGAAGTTACAAAACTATGGCATGAGCAGTTTGGCCGTCTTAAGTACCGCTATCTTGAATAACTATGTCAACAAAATATGGTCAAGGGATTACCTAAGGTTAAATTTTCTAAAGGGCTTTGTGAGGGTTAGGCACTTGGCAAGAATCCAGAAGCAAAATTTGACAAAGGCAAATCATGGAGGGCAATACAAGTTTTAGAACTTGTTCATAGTGATGTTTCTGGGGCTTTTCCCCATCCATCTTTTACAAAGGCTAGATATGTTCTCACCTTCATTGATGATTTCACACATTTTACATGGGTCTACTTCCTTAGGAAAAAAATAGAAGTGTTCAAGAGTCTTTTCAAGATTTTAAAGCTCTTGTCGAAAAACAATAAGGGAAAGTCATCACGATTCTTCGAACAAATAATGGGAGAGAGTATGTCAACAATAATTTTGAGTAGTTTTGTATATCAGAGGGGATAGATCTACAACACACAGTTCCTTATATCCCACAACAAAATGGTGTTGCAAAACAAAAAAATAGATCTTTAAAAGAGATGGCTAATTGTATGATTCAATCTAAGGGCCTCACACTATCATATTGGACAGAAGCAGTCAACTGTCCATTTTACATATAGAATAGAGCTCCACATAAAACCTTAAATAGTATCACTCCCTTTGAAGCTTAGAAAGGATGGAAACTAGTAGTTAATCATTTCAGATTTTTCAGCTCTCATGCCATGGCATGTATTCCAAAAGAACATCGCAAGGCTATGGATCCACAATCCAAACCCTATATCTTTGTGGGATATCCAGATGGTGTAAAAGGATATCGCCTACTTCACCCTACCACACACGAGTTGTTTATTGAGAGAAGTGTTAAGTTTCAAGAAACATCTCTTGAAACTATACTTGACACTCCTCAACATATTGTGGACTCTTCAGATCCTGATTTATTTAGTACTGATAATTCAGATCATTCTCTATAAATTCCTAGTGTAGTATCTTTTTCTTCTAGTTCTCACAGTGATGACATTGATGAGGGTTCATCTTCATCTAGTTCAAGGATTGCATTGAAAGTTGATATTTCTGCACCAGACTCACCCACATCTCACACTCTACATAGAAGAGATATAGGGGAACAGGATTTAGTAGATGACAAATAGATTTAGGTAGATTTGCAGGGGGGCACATGCCTTCTTTGCTTCAATTTCCAATCCATAGACATTCAGAGAAGCATCAGGCATACCAGAGTACGATATTGTTATGGATGAGGAATATGATTCCTTGATTAGAAATCACACTTGGGATTTGACTTCACTTGCTAAGGGAAGGAATATAGTTAGATGTAGGTGGATATATCAAACTAAATTTGTAGCAGATGGGTCAGTTCATAAGTACAAAGCACGATTGGTAGCCAAAGGTTTTTCAAAAGTTGCAAGCATTAACTATATAGAAACCTTTACACCAGTTGCTAAGATGACTTCTATTGGACTCAGACTTGCTATAGCTGCATCACATGGATGGGATGTACACTAGATAGATGTAAAGAGTGCATTTCTTCACAGAGACCTTGAGGAGGAAATATACATGGAACAACCACCAGGATTTATTCAGGATTCATCCTTAGTTTTTAGACTTAGGAAATCTCTCTATGGCCTCAAACAAGCTCCTAGAGCTTGGTATTCCAATATGGATTCCTACCTCCTATCTTTAGGTTTTAGTAGATGCCATTCTGATCCTAATGTGTATCTACTATGATATGATGATTCACTTTTGATTACCGGGAGTACTTTATCTACCATTGTAGCAGTGAAGACATCACTTCTGGATAGATTTGACATGACAGAGTTTGGTTTATTGTACTACTTCCTTGGCATTGATATTTCACATTCAACTTTAGGGATTACTCTTGCACAACCCAAGTATACTCTTGATCTACTTGCACGATTTCATATGACTACTTGCAAACCATCTCCAGCTCCCTTTCTTTCTGGAGTTAAGCTTGAGACTTCCTATACTACACCATTGGTTGATGCTACATTGTATCAACAACTTGTTGGTAGTCTTATAAACTTGACTCATACCAAGATAGACATTGCCTATGTAGTAGGCATGGTTTCAAGATTTAAATAGGAACCTCATGAGCTGGATTGGAAAGTAGCTAAGAGGATCCTTCACTACCTTCATGGTACTCTTGGGTTTGGGATTCACTACAAATTTGGTTCATCACTTAACTTGGTTGGTTATACAAATTCAAATGAGGTTGGTGACACTAAGCATCACAAGTCCACTTCAGGTTATAGCTTTTCACTTGGTTCAAGTCCTATTAGTTGGTCTAGAAAGAAGCAAAATGCTATTGTTATATCATCCACTGAGGTAGAGTTTAGGGGGGATATTAACTCAGCTACTAAGGCCATATAGCTTCAAGGAATTCTTTTTGAGTTTGGTATTCCTTTCAAGCAGCCTATAGTCATACTATTCAGATATTTAGGAATCTGGTTCAACATCAACAAACCAAACACATAGAGATTCATATGCATTACATTCAAGAATTGATTCATGGTTAGATCATCAACTTAGTCTTTTGCCATTCTTCAAAGCATGTTGCTGACATCTTCACCAAACCCTTTATTGAGAGCAAGTTCATTCATCTATGAGCTCTTCTTGGTGTGTGATCTACATTAGTAGCATCATCATCCTTTGGGGGGCTTTCTAGTCTTCTCCACATCTTCTCTCTTTTTGGAGGATAGTTTTTCCCCACTGGGTTTTCTATCTTACTCCATGTTTTAGAGAGATTACATTATGTACATGAGTACCTTATCACGCTTCATGGCTGGGATTCATTTTCTTTTGTATTCTACATGGGTACCTCACCAAGCTAGTATCTGGGACCCATTTCATCCATGCCCACGTAAGCTATTCTTAAGGGGGGTGTTAGTGTATATATATTTTATGCATACACTTAGGCTTCTTAAGACTACTTAGTTGTCCATTTACACTTGACACTTGTTCATATAAGTTGTCAAGTTGGTTAAGAGTTTCATAGAGGTGTCATCTTTGTTTTGACACCTAATGCTATTTTAGTGGGAGGCAAATTGCCACCACTCTACTTGTGAGGAGTCCTATCTTCATTTTGTGGGTGACTGGATGTCTATCTTCACCTATTTATGTATGCCTCCTTTCCCTAATACAACAGGTTGACTTTATGCATTCTTGGTTTACTGTGCTTGCTTTTAATCTCTAAAGATCTCCACGATTTCACAAGAGGAATTGTCACTTTTTCATACATTTTCCATAAACATTATCCATCTGCCACAACCCATAATAAAACTCAAACATTCACTTCATCCATCTATCACAACCTAACCTATTCACTTATCACAGTGACTTGACTAACTCAAGAAGAAAATGAACTATGCATCTTTTTTAAAGCTTAGGTGATTATTAAATTAGAAGCAAAAGATTAGTCTTGAAGCAATGCACTTGCCTGCATACCCCTTGCCTATAATGCTAAATCCATCATCCTAATCTAAAATCCTTTAACGGATGTATCTTTCCTACAATAATGCCCAACCTACTATGAGAACCCTCTTTGGAAAGAGATATGATGGATGTTATTTATTTTATTAGTTGGTTGATTTCTTTTAGTTTATCTTTTGTTCCTTTCTAATACCTAATCAAGACTACCTTGATCTTTCTATATCTTGGTATATTACGATAAAAGTATGGACTGGGGCATTATCATTGCTTTTGTATGTTGTGTTTGTGGGATGTTCTTATTATCCTACCAAGGCTAAATATTTATCTTATATGTGTTGGAATTAGCATCTTGCATATCAATATCCTTTGCATCTAAGGTCATTCAAAAGCCTTTTGTGCATTAGGATCATTCTACACTAAGACTATTTTCTATTCACATATCTAACAAGGTTCTATTATGTCCGGTATGAATAAGGACAAACTATTTGTTTTCAGAGTCAACATCCTATGCATTGGATACATCGTCACCTTGGTCTTATATACCCTAGTGCATAATATCTATACGCTATATCAAAATAAGGATTCCTCTTTACATTTTATAAAGCATAACCAAGAAAAATCACCCCATCCATATGCTTATATATCCTAATAAAAATCCATAAATTTCATAAATCTCAATCAACCATCTTTTCTATATTCCAAACATCATTTCTTCTATTCATACTAACATCATCACCATATTCTTCTATTTCATCTATAAAAATCCTGCAAAAACATACATGACGTTAGACATAACATTATAAGAATCATATATCCATAGTCTATCCATAATATAGCCACAATATCATGCATAATATCATAACATCATACATCATATGTCATCCATAGCATAATTAAGTAAATCATCTGGCTACTATAGTATGTCATCCATAGTATCATAAATACATCATCACCTAAATCGATGATCATAATATATGACAGCCATATCATTATGTCATCATTACACCATATATAATCATTATGATCATCATAAATAACACATCATATAGGTCACCAAAATCATATCATCTCTAGTATAAAAAAAATAAATGTCATGTACATCTCTATACAAAGAACTACATGAGCCATAAATATACAAAAATGTACAAAAATCCCACATGCATCATCGTGTAATACATAAATATATATACATCATCATAAAAATATATACAACTGTCTAATGATGCCCCTATGTAGAACTCCCCTCTAAAGGCTCAACACCAGCCCCTGATGGATGTGGCCCTATCAGAGGAGGTTACTGTGGTCCTAGTCCCCATATCACTTCTCACATAACATTAAACTCATTGGAGGTGAACTCTCCACCTTTGTCAGACCTCAAACATTTAATTGTCATATCCATAATTTCATTCTCAACCATGACTTTGAATTCTTTGAACTTATCTAGGGCTTCTAATTTTTCTTTGAGAAAAGTAACCCATGTCATCATAGAATAATCATCAATCAATAGCATGAAATACCTATCACCTTGAAAACTCCTTACCTTGGTAGGGCCACAAAGATATGTATGCACCAATTCCAATAGTCTGGTTGAAGACTAATCCTTAACTTTGAAAATTCTTCTTTCTTGCTTTCGAATATGGCATTCCTTGCAGACAACATTGATGGGCTTGTAATCTTTGACAGGTCTCTCATGGCTTGACCTAAACTTATCCTTACTAGGCTATCACAATTGATGTGACACAATCTTCTATGTCATAGCCAACCTTCACTGATATTCAAGTCATGAAGCAATAACCATCACCACCTTTGAGATGATATACATTTCCATCTGTCCTCTTTCTAGCAGCTATCACAGTTCCAGATTCTTTTCTGATCTCACAACCACCATCCTAAAACACAAGATTGTATCCTTTGCTACACATTTGTCCAACACTCAAGAGGTTATGCTATAAACCCTTAACATAAAGAACATCATCAGTATTATGCTTGCCATCAAAACTAATTGAGCCTCTTCCACATATCTTAGGAACTCTAATATCACAAAATCTAACTAATCCTCTATCATATTTTTCAAGTTTAACAAACTTACTTTTATCACTGATCATATGATTTGAGAATACACTATCAATGAGTCCCCAAAGGTTATTTTCCCGTGTAGTATGAAAAGTGATTTTAGCATTAAGACCTACCTCCAAAGCCTTTTGTGATGGAGAGCCTTGTTGATCACTAGACAGATTCAGACTCGTCAAACAATTTACACAATATAGATAAGAATTTTAAGGTTCAAATTGTGTTTAATTCCAGACAATGACTCGAGGATAGATTAGAAATTATGATTCAGACTTTAACACTCAGACTAAGGATCTCAAATAACCAAGAGGGATTATTAATGCACAGATAAAGTTAATGCATTCAACACAATTAATAGATAATGGACAGTAAGAACAATAATCAAATATAAATTATAGAGAAATGATGTTATGTTATTTATGAATTAGAGAAAACATGGACATCTCTAGAGACTCGATGAAACATAGAATTCTATTACATTCACTATCTCTATTACAAAACTCTTTTATCAACCATGATTCACTGCCACCAATCATCTCTCTATGACCTCTTATCCACATTCGCTGCTTCATTTCCATAACCGCCCTTGTTCTAAGACTCACGTAACCAAAAATGACCTTAGCAACCTCCAACGACTTCCATAACTTACATAATCAGTTATTAAGCAATTGAATGATAGTGGTGACTGTCGGAAGGAGAAAGTCAGCTGGTCAAGGTAAGTTTTATTCATAGAGTATAGTTCCTATCTAAATAGTGAAATGAAGGTAGAGTAAACAAACCATTGCAACAATCTATAGTGATAGGAAGTTGTTGGTAGGTGGTGACTAATCACACAAGTACTATACACTAGTTATGTATCCTCCTCGAGGTTTGGGGGCACAGCCCCCAATTTTTTTTTCATGAGCCGACATAAAAAAAACCCTATTTTTTGTAACCGACATAAGGCTTGATAAAATCGGCTAAGGGTTAGGGTTTTGGTGGATATTGTATTGTAGCATTTGCAACGGTATTGAGTTGTAGGGATTACTAGTTGTAATCAGTTTGATCTACTGGATAATAATATTGGACTCTCTGTTTGGTGGATGTAGCCCGAGTTTGGGTGAACCACGTTAAATCTTGTCTCTCGCTATTATTATTTCTATGTATTTCCATTCCTCTATTTAATCTTTATTTGCATTTAATTGATATCTTCTTCCATCTAACCCTAACAGAAGTGAGACAACTAAGACAAAGGAAACTAATTGATGAAAATAAACTAATCTAAACAGGTAGTGATGCTCCTGCATCAAACTCCCTAGGCAGAAAGAATTCATGAGCTCCTGCTCATGAGATCTATTAGAGAATAACCCAATTGACTAATTTTAGATTCGGTGAGCCATGAAGCATCTTGCACTAGATGGTTACTCCATTTGAACAAATATCTAAAGTATTCATGCTTTCAAGTTTTCTTCCATAGCTGTGTGTCCATAATGCATTCGATGTCTCACAGAGAAAGTGAAACACCTTGTTTTTTCTTAGTGTTTGAAGACTCTTTGACCTCTTTTGTACTATCCTCAACATCTCCTTTGTAAGGAAATAGACCTATTACATTATAGATAGGAGAAATGCCAAGGTCTGAAGGCAAAGATATCTCATATGCATTATCTGAAAACCATCTGAGAATTTTGCTGGGTCCAACCTTCTTCATTTTCAGTTTGTTGTATTTCCCCTTTGGAAATCTTTCCTTCTAGAGGTGAGCCAATACAAGGTCTCCAATTTGAAAATGTATCTCTCCGCTTTTTATCAGCATGTTGTTTATACTACTGATTACTTCCTTCAATATTTGTTTTGATTCTTTCATGGAGATCATGGATGAGTTTAGCAAAATCTTCACCTGTTGCACTTCACCTTTCCATATTACCAAGGTCTCTCAACTCATATACCCCCCTTGGATGCATACCATACATCACATAGAATGGACTAAAACTAGTACTCTGGTTAGGAGAATCATTAAATGAAAACTCAGCCTAAGCCAAAGCTAGATCCCAATTACTAGGTGTTTTTCTAGCAATGCACCTTAACATGTTTCTGAGACTTTGATTTACAACCTATGTTTGACCATCCATTTGGGGGTGGTAAGTAGAACTAAAATTCATATTAGTGCCCAATTTCTTCCATAGGGTCCTCCAAAAATGACCCACAAACTTAGTATCCCAATCAGAGATAATGCTTCTAGGAATCCCATGCAATCTTACTACTTCCTTGAAGAATAAATTTGCAATGTTAGTGGCATCACTAATTTTCTTGCAGTGTATAAAATGCACCATTTTGGAAAACCTATCTACCACAACAAAATTTGATTGAATTCCCCCTTTGTATATGAAGCAAACCCAACACAAAGTCTATACTCACTGAATCCCAAGGTCTGGTTGGAACTAGAAGTGGCTGATATAAGCCATCATTTTGGCTTTTCCTTTGGGAAGTTGACAAGTGTTGCATCTCTCAACATATCTCTTCACATCTGTTTGCATCTTTGGCCAATAATAATGAGTGCTCAATTGCAAATAAGTCTTATCCTATCCAAAGTGACCAGCAAGACTACCACAATGCTTTTCCTTCAACAAATTGTCTCTCATGGATCCTTTAGGAATGCATAACTTGCTCCCTTTGAACAATAGTCCTTCTTGAATCATATAGTCTATCCATGGCTCTCTATTGTTGCAAATAGGGTCATTGCAAGCCTCAAATGCTTCTTTGAAATCTACATCCTCTGCATACAACTCTTTCAAACTTTCAAAGCCCACAATGTTAGTTTGTATTTCATATAACAACAAATTCTTTCTACTTAGAGCATCAACAACTTTATTCATCTGTCCACTTTTATGTTTAAAAATGAAGTTAAAACTTTGGAGGTACTCAATCCACTTGGCATGTCTTTGATTCAACTTGTGTTGGTTGTTGATAAACTGTAAAGCATGGTTATCCATGTACACAATGAACTCCTTAGGCAATAAATAGTGTCTCCATTTATTTAAGGATTGAACTAAAGCATAGAATTCTAAATCATAAGAAGAATACTTTCTTTTTGCATCATTTAGTTTCTCACTAAAATATGCCACTAGTTTACCCGCTTGACTTAGAACAGCCCCAATAGCCAACCCACTAGCATCATACTCTACTTGAAACACTTTCTCAAGATCAGGCAAAGCAAGAATGGGCTGCTCACTTACCCTTTCTTTCAAAAATTTAAAACTCTCTTCAGCCTTCCTAGTCCACACAAATGGCCTCTTATTTCCCTTTATAGTTTCAAGAATAGGTGCTACTACATGACTAAAATTTTGAATAAACTTTCTATAAAAACTTGCTAGCCCATGAAAACTCCTTACCTCCATTATACTTTTAGGTGTTGGCCAATCAAGGATGGCTTGTACCTTTTCTTTGTCCATATTTAAACCCTCCTTTGACAACATAAAGCCCAGATATACTAGTTCGGTCTACAAAAACACACACTTTTTCAAATTAATCTGCAACTTTTCTTCATGTAGCCTCTTCATTACCTGCCTCAAATGCTCTAGATGCTCCTCTTTAGACCTGCTAAACACCAAAATGTCATCTCGATATACAATCACAAATTTGCCAAGGAATGGTTTCAAAACCTCATTCATTAGTCTCATAAAAGTGCTAGGGGCATTAGATAATCTGAAAGGCATAACAAGCCATTCATATAAAACATCACTAGTCTTAAAGCTTGTCTTCCATTCATCCCCCAGTCTAATTCTTATTTGGTGGTAGCCACTTTTCAAGTCTATCTTAGAAAAATTCACAGGACCACTTAAACAATCCATTAAATCTCCAATTCTAGGAATGGGAAGCCTATATCTTATGGTATTAATTTTATTAATAGCCCTTGAATCCATACACATACACCATTCCCCTCCTTTCTTTGGCACTAGTACTATAGGAACAACACAAGAACTCAGGCTTTCCCTTATCAAACCCTTCTTCAAAATGTCCTCTACTTGCTTCCTAATTTCCTCATTTTCTATAGGGGTCAACCTATAGGCATCCTTGTTTGGAAGGCTAGTCTGAGGAATCAAATCCATATGGTGGCTAATGCTTCTCATAGGAGGTAATTCATTAGGTAAATCGGTTGCAACAACATCCAAATGTTCCTTCAAAATATCTTGAACCTCAAGAGGTAAATCATTAAGTTTTGTAGATGTAAGTACACCCCTAAGTTTAAGAACCAAAGCAAATCCTACTTCCTCATTCTTCAAATCATGTAGAAACTCCTTACCACTTATCATCATGACCTCACTACCGTTACTACTGTTGTTGTCCTCTTTAGGCTCCTTCATAGGCATCAATGTATGCTTCACTCCATCTTTCTCAATAGTATAAGTGTTCCCCCTTCCATTATGTACTGCTATCATGTCATATTGCCACGGTCTACCAAGAAAAACATGGCATACATCCATAGGTATTACATCACAAAGCACACTATCCTTATATCTACCAATCTAAAAATCAACATAAGCCTACTCATTGACTAATAATTGATGTCCTTTTTGTAACCAAGATATCTTATAAGGAGATGGATGTTTGATTCTTTTAAGGTCTAACTTTTCGACCATTTTTGTTGCAACAATATTATCTGTACTACCACTATTAATGATTAGTTTGCAACATTTACCTTGGGACTTACAATTAGTTTTGAATAGAGCCCTCCTTTGGACTGATTCTTGGCTTTCCTTTTGGGGTTTCAGCAATACTCTCTTCAGCATCAACGATTCACCCGACTGCTTCCTCCTTGTGAATAGGTGATCCCACGCTTTCTTGATCAACATGAACAATTTGATTACTTCTTTCAAACTTGGATGGTCCTCCTTGAGATGGGTCAGGGTACTCCCAACTTTTATGTCCATATTGGTTGCACTTAAAGCATTTTCTCGCAAACCCTCTACCTCTACCTTGTGAACCTCCTCTACCATAGGATCTAGCCCCTCTATTTTGAAAACCTCCTCTATCACTGTTGGCTGCTCCACTAGAACTTCCAGCCTCCTCATGATGTTGCTGCCCTCTACCAGTTTGTTGTCTCCTTCCTCTAGAACCTCTTCCTCTCTTCCTGTCTAGTTGACTTTGCTTCCTTTGCAACTTCTCTTCTACCTTTAAGGCAAATTGATAAGCCTCTTCTAGATTTCTAGGGGATACAAGGCTTAGTTCATCTTGTAGGCTGTACTTGAGACCATTCATATATCTAGCTATCTTTTCTACATCTTCCTCACTGTGCCTTGATCTATCACCAACTTATAGAATTCCTCCATATATTCTTTTACAGTCATGTCTTTTTGCTTCAAGTTATGCAATCTTTTGAAGAGATTAGTTTGATAATCTCCAAGAAGGAATTTAGCCTTCAACTTCATCACCATTCGATCCCATGAATTAATCTTCTCCTTATTCTTTCTTCTCCTCTTAGTTTGGACAAAGTCCCACCACATAGTAGCATGGCCCTTCAATCCGGTGCAAGCAAACTTCACCTTTTTGTCCTCTGCTACATTCTCAAATTCAAAATACTTATCCAAATCGTTGATCCAATCAATTAGATCTTCTCCATTGAGATTTCTTGAATAAGTAGGGACCTCTATCTTGGGTTTGGAACCCACATTCATGACTATCCTTAATAACCTTTCCTCAAATCCTTCTTTCTCTCCTTGTCTTTCTTCATCATCCTCTCTTGTTTGCACTTCCTCCTCCTCATCGTCACTTGCATCCTCATCAGGAGTCCCTCTTCTCTGTGCCCTTTCCAATGCACCCATTCTTGCTATCAGATGCTGCAACAAGTCTTTATCATGAACCCTTCTGCCTCTTCCTTGGGCTCCACCCTTGCCCATTCTTCTGGGATGCATTCTGTATATTCACCAAACCCCAATCACTTTAAGGCTTTGATACCACTTGATGGAAAGCCTTGCTGATCACTCAACAAATTCAGACTCATCAAACAATTTACACAATACAGATAAGAATTTTAGGGTTCAAATTGTGTTTAATTCCAGACAATGACTTGAGGATAGATTAGAAATAATTCAGACTTTAACACTCAGACAGAGGATCTCAAATAACCGAGAGGGATTAGTAATGTAAGATAAAGCTAATGTATTCAACAGAATTAACAAATACATGGACAGTAAGAACAGTAATCAAATATAAATAGAGAAATGTTGTTATGTTATTTATGAATCAGAGCAAACATGGACATCTCTAGAGACTTGATGAAACACATTATTCTATTACATTCACTGTCTCTATTACAAAACTCTTCTATCGACCATGATTCACTGCCACCAATCATCTCTCTGTGACCTCTTATCCACATTCACTGCTCCATTTCCATAATTGCCCTTGTTCTAAGACTTCCATAACCAAAAATGACCTCAACAACCTCCAACAACTTCCATAACTTATACAATCAGTTATTAAGCAACTGAATGATAGTGGTGACTATTGGAAGGAGAAAGCCGGCCAGTCAAGGTAAGTTTTATTCATAGAGTGAAGTTTCTGTCTACATAGTGATAGGAAGGCAGAGTAAACAAACTATTGCAACAATCTATAATGACAAGAAATGAGACAACTAAGACAAACTAATCTAAATATGTAGTGATGCTCCTGCATCATTTTCCTTCACACATGTCCCAGAGTTAGTAGAAGCAACATCATCTCTTAATGCTATGAACATACATTCATCATCCTCATCGTTCTCATAATTAGATTCATCATTAGATATACTTGCATCTTTTCTAACATAGTAATTTTTCCTAGGCACTCTGCTTTTGTTCTCCCTAGTCTTGCTTCTCAAAATTCTTTCCAGACACCTTGAGGCATAATGACCTATTTTTCCACAAATGAAACACTTGGAAGGTAACTTTCCACTGTACTTAATAGTACCCAATTTCATTGTTATAGCAAAATTAGATTCCAAATCATTTGAATCCTCCTGATCTAGTTCCATAGTCTTCTCAAATTTGTTAGCCTTGAAGGTAGTCTTAGCCTTTGCACTACTTGTACCAAATTCTCTTATTTCAAAAGTAGTTAATGTACCAAGCAACTGATCTTTGGAAAATCATTTCAGATTTTGTAATTCTTCAATAGCAGAAACCTTATGACTGTAAGCCTTAGGAAGAGTTCTGAGTACCTTCAATATCACTTCTTTCTCATCAATATTTCTGCCAAGTCCTTTGATGCCATTGACAACTTCATCCACCTTTATAAGTAGCTTGTAATGTTTTCATCTTTAAACATCTGTATGGTCACAAATATGAGCTTCAAGTTCTACAGTTTAGCTTTCTTGACCTTATCATTTCCTTCATGAATACTTTGTAACTTTTTCTAGATTTCAGTAGCAGTTTTCAAATTCATAACTTTCACCAACTCAGAATTAGTAAGACCACTTAAAAGAGCATATACCTCACTTTACCATTGGTTTCAAAGGCCTTGATCTCATTTGCAGTACTTGGACCATTTTCTAGTATAGCATATTCTATTTCAACAGCCTTCAAGATCTCATATCCAAGAGAAATCAAATAACCTTCCATCCTTATTTTCCAAAAGGCATAATCTGTTCCATTGAACACAAGAACATCCTTCTTGTGCACCGTCTTGGATCTACCTCAAGTTGTTAATCTCTCTTCCAAGGAACCTTGATCTGATACCAAGTGTTGAATGCACAAGACAACTGAGAGGGGGGTGAATCAGTTGTAGCTTAAAATTGCAAAACCCTCACATATATTTAGATCCACATAGATTCAATTAACCCTTAGACTATTATGATGATTAAGCATGAAAGAAAATAGAAAAAATTGAATCAAACCAACATCAAACACAAGAGAACACTAGATTTACATGGAAAATCTAAGAAAGGAAAAACCATGGTGAGGATTAGCTCACAATATAAACTAGTATCAACACCGAATTACAAAAATCTCACTGCTAAAGGCTCGCTACCAAAAGGCTCACTAGCCAAAGAGAAAGAGATAGAAGAAGTGGCTCAATACCAAGATTTGAACTATTATAATTGCATCTAACATATGCATGGAGTACAGTTCCAATGAAGCTCAAAATACAAAGCCAATATTCACCACAACACCAACATCACCTCTGCAGCAATACTAAAGAATAGTAGACACCTTCTTCTCACTGCATCCAATAATCTAACATGATCTATATTTTACCAACAAATTCTAGCAAGAGTTGTTTAAGTTACAAGGCACTACCTTAAACATGATTTCAAATTATCATTCTCAAACTAATGGTCAAACTAAGATTGTTAGCAAATGCCTTGAGACTTACATTGTTTTATGTCTAAGCAACATGACAATGGGACTAGTGGTTATGTCTAGTGAGTGGTGGTATAATACCACTTATCATAGTGCTTCAAAAATGGCCCCTATGAGGCCCTCTATAGTACTCCCACATCCTCCTCATGTACTTATGTTTCAGGTTCTTCCAAGGTTGTGATAATTGACAATACTTTGAAAAAACATGACAACATCTCTCGACTCCTTAAGGTCAATCTGACATTATCCCAAAATTAGATGAAATAACATGTAGATCAACACCAAGTAGAGCATACCTTTGACATTGTTGATTAATTTTTTATGCCCCCAACCCTACTAGCATCTTTCATTACAAGACAAGTGAGGTCACAAGTTGGGTCCCAAATTTTATCCAGTCCTTATTAAACACTTCAACACATTAGTGAGGTGACATACAAGTTGGTACTTCCAGATTCTAAGATCATCCACCTAGTTTTTCATGTATCTTATCTCAAGAAAGTAATTGGAACTATTGTTTGAATTCCAATAGAGCTCCTTGGATTAGATGAGGAAGGGTACATATATTTAGAGCATGAGATTATATTAGACAAATGCACCAAGAACCTTTGTAAATATTCTATTGAGGAGTTCTTAGTCCAATGTGTGAAACGAAGATGCCACATGAGAACTTGCCAACATTCTCTCCAAGTTTTATCATCTCAAGCTTTGAGGATAAAGATATTTGAAGGGGGAGGCAATGTTATGAACCTCATTCTACTATATGGTAGTTAGTATTATTAGGGCACATATGATTTGTAGGTCACACATAGATAATAATAAATATAGATGGATGCATATGCTTTATAAGTCATCCCACTAACTAGTTAGTTAAAATAAAGTAATTATCTCGCATGCATGGGATGGTAGGAGTTGTCTTTGGTAAGACTCTATTTAATGCAATGAATTCCCAAGTGGAAGGCATATTGGATATATATAATTGGAGTGTATGATTTATTGGGAGGTTGTCCCCTTGAAGTAATGCTAAGATAATAAAAGCATTATATTTCTCATTTTTTCATATTTTTGTGTGTTTAGTTTATTTTTTCTTGCAGTTTCATTACATTATACCTTAATTTAGTTTTCCAAGGTCAAGGCCTTTATATCCCTTTCATTGAAATAATAAATTCTTGATTGATTTATTTGATGGAATGAAGAAGCATTTATACAAGAGAATTATAGTTGATATAATTGTAACTATATAACCACTTGTTATTGCTTGTAACTACATAACAGGCATTACCATAACTATTTATTAAACAATGTAATAGCTATGCTAACATCCCCCCCTTATTACATTGTTCTTGCAAATGTATACCCCCCTAAGGTTTACATTACACATATATAAACAAACATGTTGATTACACAAAACAAATACACATTCTTGAGAAGATTTTCCTTTGAAGAAACAAATCCTAAATTAGGTGGAACTCCATCAAGCTACCTTGTAACCCTTGGAAGGGTTTAGCTCCTGAGTTGAATTCTCAAGTTCCTAGATTACCACCTCCTTGAACTCCTTAATCATAGATCCCCCGAATTATTGGACAACAATCCATGTTGAGCCACCCACAATGCTCCATCAAGTTGTCTCATGACCCTCGGAAGGGTATAATTCCCTAGATCATAGACTCCCAAGCTATTTGGACAACAATCCATATTGAGTTCACCAAATCCCTTCCTGTCTTCAAAAGCAAACTTCACAATATATGCATTCTTTCAATTTTGTCAGCATAAAAAATAAAGCATAAGAAAACAAAAACATATGCTTCTCAAATAAAACCCCATCTCTAAGCGAGAAGTTGGCTCAAGATGACAAAACTCCTCCAACATCCAATTTGACATTGCTTAGGACCCTTACCCTCCAGAAGGAGCACTAGAGGAAATACTACAACCTTTGAAGACCTAATCAACACAAAAACTAGTCTTATAAACCATCTTCTCTATGAGTAATAATAGCAATGTTTTTTACTCTCTAAAAAAATCTCTAAAACTCGGGCAATAATATGTTCGCTAGATATAAAATGACTAGAATACCTTTTTTGCAAAATTAGAACCACCACTTATTGATTGAGGTATCCACGATGTTGAAATAAAATGCTTGCAAAGAAATCTCAAACCCCAACAAAGGAAATACCTCCAATAGGTTGACATGCAACATCCACATGTGGTTGGAAGAGTCATACCATCACTTCATGAAAAATGCCTTGCATGGGATTCGAACCCTAAACATGGAGATGGCTATGCACTGGCTGATATATGATAATCTCTTTATTTCGTGATGCCCAAATTTCTACCACAATCGTCCTATAAATGATGTGAACTATAATTTTTATACGGCTTCCTTTTATTTTCTTCAACGGCTACCATGAATTTTTTTTTCACCTGCGATATGGCTTTCTATGACTTCCTTCTACTTGACTGCATTTTGATTTCCTTAAAAAAATAACAACTCAAATATTCTTTTCAAACAATCTTCATTGATTTGCTTTCAAAAAATCTATGAGGGCTTCGTCTTCAGACAGGTGATTTGTTCCTTCCTTCCATAGTGGCGACTATATTTATGTTCTACAACTATCTTTATCCAGACAGAGATGACATTTAAACTCTTTTTTTTCCTCCAACGTCTTATTTGCTTACAATGATTGGCGGCTTCCTCACTCAAATTGCCCTTTTGATTTTTGATGGAGATAAAACAATTACTTCTCCTTTTTATCTTCCAGCAATTTGGGTCTTCTAAATCTGATTGAACTTCTAGACTCCCATCCATGGAAAAATAGAAACAATAAAGAACAGCTCCTCAGAATTAATAGGGACAGATCAAACGAATAATGAAGAGGCACAAAATAAAAACAAACATTCTCCCGAAAGGATAAGGCTCAACACCCATTGTTCCTTTGACAACGTGGTCCTGTACAGAGATGAATTTCGTGTGTGAGCTAGTGCAACCTTTCAACTTCCTTTCATCTTCTCACAGGCACAAGGACTAGAAGCGCTCTGATACCAGAATGAAACAATAAAATGCTTGATTGATTTATTCGATGGACTGAAGGAGGATTTAAACAAGAGAATTACAGTTTATATAATTGTAACTGTATAACCACTTGTTACCGCTTCTAACTACATAACAAGCATAACCATAACTAGTTTATTAAACAATGTAATAGCTACACTAACATTCACTTTAGTAGCTTTTCACCAATGCCTTTGGTGTGCTTCTCAAAACTACTAAATGAGCTAATTGAATAAAAAATTATGAGAGATGACAAGGATTTACTGAAGCTATCATCATTTGAGTATCACATATCTTGACTTATGGAGGTGCACTAATTTATATTTGTTCAAGTGCTTTGATTTTCACATGTGAGGTTGAGTAATGGTGGCTCTTCTTCTTCTCTAGAGAGTTGTTCTTATAGATCATCTACGTCTTGGGCATTACTTTTTTCAATTTGAGATGAGATCTCAAGAAGAGTATCAAAAACTTATATACCTCATGCTATGAGATTTATGAGCCACTCCAAGATGACTTTGTATCCTTGCTCCTATGGATGGAGATGTTCTTGCATCTGTTGGTTCTAGTGTTAGGAGAAGTTGAATCTCCATTAGCAGAAGTTTTTTCTCATTGGGAGATGTTGGAAGGGAGCCTTCCATCTCAAATTTTATGTCATTTTGCTTGCTTGGCCCATTCTTGCAACACCACAAATAAACTTTAGTTTAGAAGTGATTCCATCTTGGTGTTGCATATTTTCAAGCTTTGATACAAATGATGGACAATTTGAGCCTAGGAAGACAATTCTATAGGATAATTCACAATATATATAAATAACAAAGATCACTTAATTAGTAATATGAATTATATAATGCATAGTGGAAATTATCAAACGAGGCATGGAAAACCATAATACGTTTAAAGATAGCTATTAGTGTAAATGCTACTTCTATTCATATATGAAAATAGGGATAATTACAATAATGTAACTATTACAAATAAGGCTAAGATTGAGAATTATCATGATCAAAGAGGAGGTGTAATGTTTCTTCTAATTTTTCTTATATCATATGGAGTAGTACACTTGATGCATGAAGTATGCTACTATGAGTAAGTTGGGTTGGAGTGTTGGATTTGTTGGAATGGAGCACAATATTTCCAAGTTGTGTGTGATGGCAGTGATGCTCTATAGGAGTTCTTTCTTCTTTTCTTTACTTCCTAGAGTACAAAGTGTACATTATCAGTACTTATAGTTGAGATTAATTGCTACTAGCTAGGTTTGTGTGAATGGGACATTAAAATGTGTCAAACCTATATGGTGTGGATTATATGTGGCACGGGACACTACCATGTGTGTCATGCATATGATTCCAAGTGTCAAACCTGTATGGAGACAATTCCTAATGTAATGCCCCTCGCTTTTGGCTTGGGATAGATGATATTTTCATGTTTCCTATGACAGTTCCGGTATAGTTGATAGTCTTATACTGCATATTTACAGTTTCGAGACATTTGGACTAGTATGTTATGGTTTATGTTCTCATATTTCCTATGACAATCCTGGTATAGTTGATAGTCTTATATTGCATGTTTAAAGTTTCGAGACATTTGGACTAGTATGTTATGGTTTATGTTCTTCTTGATCATGATGGACATATCTGATGATTATAGACTAATGTTATTCTGAGTTTAATATGTTATTCGATTATGATTATGATGCATTACTGGTAATGGATGTAGTTATTTGATGATGTGTTTACATGAATGGAACAGTGTCGCATTACTCATGTTCGAGTACCCTGCCATGCTACGACTTCCATTCATTATGTCTATGATTACATGTTTATATATATATATATATGTGCACAACCTTGTCGTGTGTTGCAGGATGCAGCTACCAGGCATTGACTCCACCTGAACTACCAGGTCTGAGCATGCCCTAGCCAATGGAATTGTTGAATTGGAGTTAACAAAAGGTTCCCTACTCAATCAACATCCTCAAAAGGATGAGTTCTCAGTATTATAACCTATCGTCACTGTCAGTTGGACTGATTGTCATTATGTTGTCATCATGTCCTGTGGCTTTACATGGGGGTCAGGTATCATCCTGTAAGCTTGGTTCATCCAATTTACTTGTTGATTTAAGTTTGGTTAATACTTTATTAAAAATAAGGTTAAAATTAAGCTAACGTTAAATAGACATGTGCTAGGGAAATTGTGTGTTGTGAGTATTTATAAACAATTTAATTGTTTGATTAATTGGTAAAATTAAAAAGAATTAGTAAATAAATAAATAAAATTAGATAAATGATTAAATGAAATATTAAATTACAGTTGTAAGCAGATTAAATTAAATGCATAAGTGAATAAACAACTATAATGTTGATAAAATAAATTTATAGTAATAATGATAATATCCCAAGGTTAAAAGAAAAAAAATAATATTATCGGGTGTCGTTAATTACAAATTGGAGGTTAGGAATTTTTTGATTTGGGCTTAAACTTTTGAACCTCACAAGAATGTAGGTTGGGGAAAAGAGAGGAATGTTTTGTTTTGCATTTACTCGAGGAGTTCATCTGTGTTTTAGGAAAATGGTTTGTCGAGAAGAGGGGTTGTTCCCTGCATTTATCTGGGAAGTAAGTCCTATTTTTGGGAAAAAAAAGGAAAAGATTTCTGAGAAGAGGAAGGTCTGAAGAAATTTGAGAAGGAGAAAGCAGCTACAGGAATCAATAGGGCAACTCTTGAATATTTTGACTGGGTACCTTATTTTACAGATTAATGTTTACCTTTGCAAATTCATCATTAATTTTATTAAGGGTGACTGGAGTGTAGGATTAAATTTGGAAATTTAGCTATTATAGTTTTGCTTACAGATGTTTAATGCCATTCATTAAACCTTATTTATAAGCTCTATTTGGTATTTGTTATTTTGTTGTTCCTTTCATTGTCATGAGCATCAATATGTAGCCACCTGTATTAGTTAGAGTTGTTAAGGTCCCATGTCAGAGTTTCCTAAATCTGATGGTCTTGGGGAGTAGAATCTCTAAACTCTGAATACATGCTTAATCCAACTTTGATCAGCACTATGCATTGTCTTTTCCCTCTTACGTCTTCTCAAATTCTAGGGAATTCCAATTCAACTGAAAGATCTGAAGGGCTGGAAAGTCCAACAAATCTAGTTGGAAGACAATTCTAGTATTAGGTTTGCAAAGCTCAATATTGCATACCTTAGGAATCTGGTTATTGAAAAACCTAAAATAAAAAGGTGGGAAATAAATTATGTTTTGTGAGTTTGTTGCAAAATTCAAAATCAGAGATGCCTTACCATAACTTGAATTTTTTCGCAGCTTTTTGGAGTCAAATGAATCAAGTATAATTTGTTGAGATAAGGTTTGTTAAGTGTAAAAACGAATGCCAATCATTGTGGCTGTAGGATATTGAGCACTCAGTATAGATAAATCAGGATTCAAACCTGTAAATCTCCATATTGAAAACTCTTAATACTTACTTCCTACCATTAATCATATTCTTCGAATGGTGGTCCTCATAGCTGTTTGAGCCTTACTGAGGGAACCCTAATCTCTATCTGTGGATTACCTATTTAAACCTGCCTATACTCTAAACTACCAATTCGTTTTGTCGTATGGTGCTGCGAATCTTGTGAGTTATGCCAAATAACAATCTTTTAGCTGTAGGTTGGCGGCCTTGGGCAGTTCGCACTGCAGCAAACATATAAGAATTGTGACCCTATCAACCGATCGCTTCATCATGGGATGTGGCTTAAATACTTCAACGGATATTCCAACTTTAGAGCAGAGATTGTGCATCTAAATCATTTTTGTGAGACATCAATCTAAGACTGGTCGTTCTCCCATTAACAGCAATTCAGCCTTGGCGTCATCATGCGATGGTCCCGTAAAGAACCTTTCCATCACCCAACAATTAGATCCATTTTGTTGCCTCTCCTGCAATCATGGTATTAAGCAATACGGCCCTGTAGTGGGGGAATTGGCAAATTAAGTTCCTCAGTTTATTCGACCTGCATAGAATGTATTAAGCTACTCATTCAATTCCTGTAGACACATATTGGTTATGTCCCAGCAATCTTATGTAACAAATTAGCATTATCTGATCAAACCTTCCTTCCTGACGCAAGCTGGGGGCACGCTGGCAAATGTGGATGTGATATTCTGCTAGAATCGACCCTTTATGTTCGCATGGAACTGCAAACATTGCATACCATATATACCATTTTTCCTGTCTCCCTTACTCTTCTGTCACTGGACCTTTCTCCGGGGTTGTGCGCCATGAGTACAGACATTATTTCAAAAACTCCTTATCATTTCCATTTAACTCTTTTATCACTAGGTTTTATTGAGGATCGATTTCATAGGGCCTTTCTCAGTGTGGGACAGTCTGAATTTTAGGAAGTATGTGCCTTCTGTACTTGATAGGATTGTTAGAGTTGGTCAGGAAACCTGTAGGTTTCTATTATTTTTTTTAGGAAGAATTTCTCATAAGGTTGGAAAGGAATGAGGTTTCAGATTAGAATGTTTCCATTCAATCTTTAGATGAAAAATTAGGGTATGTAACCTATATAAAGTGCATTTGTTATATTAGAAATGTTTTTAGTTGTAATACAAAGAGGACTATGATTTAATATTGTTTTAGTTCGAATATTTTCTTGACCCATTTATAAATAACTAAATTATAGGAGGTTGTTATGATATTAGGTCTTAGAGTCTTACTTGAATTTTGTTAGTATTTGGATATTAGTTCAAATCAATACAAGTTGAATATTATAATTATTTAGATGATACATTTAGGTCAAGTTTGAAGTTTGCAGGAATTTAAATTAGTAGATTATTGAATTTCCATGAAATGTGGTTGACATAAATCGTAATGAAATGATGTAATTTTATAATTTTAATGAGGTGATTTGTCAATAAGGTATAACGCTAATTATTTTAATGACCTTGGATGAAAGATATTTGTTGTCAAATGATCTATGGAAATTTTATTAATTATTATTATTATTATTGATTGTTATGTTGGTCTCGTGATTTATTTAAATTGAGTTAATGAAATTTATATGATCAAATTATTGAATTTAGATTGTAAATGGATCGTGATAATGAAAGACGATGTATTAGATTGGTTAAACGAAATTTAATGCGGTTTTGAACTCTATAAATGACTTGTTGAATTTGATCCTTCTTTTTTTGTATAGATATATATATATGCTTTAATTATTCAGGAATGTAGTGGAAGTCAAACCAATAATACTTGATCCATAGGTAATTGCAATGGATGTTATGTAGAAGTAATTACAATTGCTCTTTTCACCCTTAAGTTAAATAGGTTATTATGAGTTTTAGGGGTTTATTATGGTTACCAATAAATAGGAACCTCCGCTAGATTTGAATTTAGAATCACATTGCTATTATTTGATTTATAACACAGACAATAGTGGCCTACCTTAGTTAGGTAAATAATATTTGTGTCTTGTGAATCAACTAAATAACGGTTTTAATAAATATTTACTGGAAGTTATTTAATGTAACTGTAGATTTATTCTTAACGAGAAATACAATCAACAACACACTATGTTTTAGTATTAATATAATAGTTTCCCTTGCAAATCGAATATGGAATAATGCTATTATTAACTTTAGGGTTGGGATTTAAATTGCCGTAGATATTTACCCAATTTTCATGTATTATAGGCTTATAGCTATACATTTCAATAGGTAATTATACCTCTACCCTCATATTTTAATTAAATCCAAGATAATATTAGGGAGCCTCAAACTGGAAAACAAGTTTATACCAGAGGAATTTAAATATTCCGTTACAATGAGAAGAAGTATAGTTATATTGTGTTATGTCTTATAGGATGTAACTAAATATATATGTATATATGGCCAATAATCTTATTACAAGCTATGTGTGAATGTGATAATGTTAGATTACTTAATGGACATTATTAACTGAAACCTAATATAATCAATTAGTGTTTAAGATAAACATAAATTATTGTTCTAAATGGCTTCTTGTTGAGTACTATTTGTTTATATGATAGGGTCATGAAACTTGAATTGTGGAAAGAGAATTAGATATGTCATCATGGTCCCTATGTTGTTACATCTACCTGAGTGATTAGTTCCAGAGGCATAAGGTATAACGTTTGTCCTCATGTACATGGTAGGTTGAGAATGCCTCATGGTGTGATAATTAAGTCCTTCATGGATGTTGCAATTATTTACTTGTTTTAAGTATATCATGTTGGTTAAGACCATGGGGACACTTTGTCATCTGTAAAGAAGAAATTTTGCATGTGTTACTTCATCTGGATGCCATAGATAATGTATTGAGAGTATGTCCTTGTGATTATGCCATAGTTTGCAAGAGGGTTGATGCCTTGCAATGTGTATGCCAAGTTTATTGTTACGATGTTTTGTGCATGGCTTGATGGGTGGGGTTTCCTAGGTGCAGATAGGGGAGTGGCTTCCAATGTGGGGCCGGCACCCAAAGTGGCTTGTCAGGGTAACCCATTGGGAGTTGTTAATCCAGTGATAACTTAATAACAAATTTAGAGGGTTGGGTAGTTCTCACACTAATCAAGATAATTGGATGCCTCACTCATGCCTGTAGTGCTCATTTAGGCTAAGGATGAGATGAGAAGGACATGGTTGGCAAAATCAAATTCCTTGTGCTCGTGAAAGGAATGTTGATTCCACATGTGTCACCCTATGGGGCCGGCGTCTAGTGAGAGATTGTCAGGGTAACCATAGATGGGGGTCGGCGCCTAGCGAGAGACTATCAGGGTAACCCATGGATGGGGGCCGGCGTCTAGCTAGAGGCTATCAGGGCAACCCATGTTAGGACCATGCGATGACACTCTCCTTATTGCAGCCTAGCATTCCCTAGTTGTACTCTCCCCATGTTGTTAAGTGTTTGCCTCTGGAAGTACTGTTGGGTCATTTGTGACATTGATTTGATGTTGGATTCATGTGTTGTCTTATAGTCTATTGTCTACCTGCTTGTATGTTGTAGTGGGAACCATATGTTAACTCCTAGCTCGGGGGGTGGACCTCAGTGTTCGACATGGTCGGGTGGAAGAGCTTTATCCATTGGTTTTTCCCTTGCCGTTGTTCGAGAATGAGGAGGATATGCCTTATGTATCAGACATCAGATCTTGTACCTGTTATTATGCTCTTGTACTGGCCTGTGTATCAGTTGATTCATAATGGATGTATTCAAATGTAATCAGGATGATGATAATGTAAACTACATGATGATGTACTCATTTGTATGGACTTGAATATGTACGTGTAATCTTGATCAAGTTGATTGTCTAACTGATGTCATGAAATGGAGATGTATGTGTATTAATCATTAGTGCAATAGAATTAGAAAGATCCGCTGATGTTAGTTATTAATGTATGTAAATTATATTGATTAATTGACAAGTAATGCAACCATGGGACCTTTGAAGACAAGTTGTTAGTAATGATGTGTGTTGATTTGCTAAACATTGCCTTGTTATCTTATACAAAAAAAATTCTTCCTTGCATAGCACAAATGTGTTGTTTTCTAAGGTGTTCATGGCAGGGCATTACACCTTGGTATCAAAGCTAGGTTTAAACACTAGATACCTTGGTTATATTGGAGCCCATTATGTAACCTAGTGCTTAAACTCTGTAGAATGATTTAACTCCTGTTGCGACCCTTTTTCTTAATATAATAATTTGCCCTTTTGTGTGTAGGGTAGATGCCTAGACATAGGGGCTGAGGTCGTGGCAAAGGTGGTGGCGGAATTCCTCCTCCCAGTTCTCCTCATGGGAGTGGCCATGAAGGTGGAGGTTAGAACATGGAGGGTTAGGGTCAACCTGATGGAGCCCAGTTGAGACAGATTCTTGAAGAGGCCCTTGCTCATTTAGGCCCTAGGCAGGAGGGTGAGTAGCCCAGAGGTGGTCAGGAGGTAGACCAGTCAAGTCCTAGACAGAGAGAGAGGTCTCCCAGGCGTAGGGAGTTGACAGCTGAGCAGGAGGCCACAGTAGCCAGCCATATGAGGGATTTACTGAGAGCATGCCCTCCCACCTTTAACAGAGCTGGTAGAGGACTTGAGGTAGAGACCTGGTTATTGGACTTAGGCAGGTGTTTCACCATGCATCCGTATGGCAGCAATACAAAATCCAGATGTGCCATTCTGCATCTCCAAGGGTTTGCTTCGACTTGGTGGGGGCTAGAGGAGCAGAAGCTACATTTGGACATTAACACTGTGTCTTGGGAGTTGTTTGTAGAGAGATTTAGAGGTCGCTTTCTTTCTGACCATTAGAGGCAGCGTCGAGTAGATCAGTTTCATGAGCTAAGGCAGATGGCCATGACAGTTGAGCAATATGAGCGCAGATTTTATGAGCTCAAACAGTATGCAGGTATCGGGGATGACGAGTCCATGTTGGTGCAGCATTTCATCAGGGGCTTGAATGCCCAAATTAGTGGAGGGGTTCGTGTATTCGAACCTAAGACTATGGAAGTTGCTGTGGAGAAAGCTCAGCTTATGGAGGAGAATTTGGGTATGGACCTCGGTGGACATACAAGTGTGCACATTGGCAGTGCACCTTCATCAGGATATGGTTCTTGAGGTGGTCACACCCAGGCATCAGGTTCTCATGCACCCTCAAAGGGTGGTTAGTAGAAGCAGTTTTTGTAGTCCAAGTTGAAGAACTCTCAGCATCAGCATGCTAATAGGTTCCAAAACAGGAAGGACCGGACTTGGCAGTGCAATAAGCACAATCATTTTGATTAGCCAGCCCAGAGTACACAGTCTTCAGTGAGCAGGGGCAGTTTCCAGTAGTCTAGTACTTTCTGGGGTAACATTAGTTTTAGTAGAGGCACCGGGTGCTTCTCTTGCGGCCAACAGGGCCACATTGCCAGACAGTGCCCGCAGAAGGGTGCATCAGGATTTGGACATCGACCGGCGGCATCTAAGCCAATGGTTGGTGATGTAGGTAGGTCACACCGAGTCTTTGCAGTGGTGGATGACTGGCAAGCGGAGCATCAGGGCACCGTGGTGGAGACATCTGGTCACATGCGAGGTATTGATTTTTCTGTTCTATTTGATTCTAGTGCGTCTGATTCATTTATATCTCCTTCCCTTGTGGAGCGTTGTGGCTTAGTGGCAACAAAGCAAGATGATAGGTGGCAGGTTGAGTTAGCTTCCGGGGCTAAGATTGCAGTTGAGTCTCTAGTTTTAGGGTGTGACTTGATGATTAGCTCTCTATCTACTTCTGTGGACCTTCGCATTTTACCCTTGGGTTCATATGACATAGTTTTGGGGATGGATTGGTTGGAGGCCCATCAGGCAGTGATAAATTGTCGGCATAAGTCTGTTAGATGTGTGGATGATTCGAGTGCAGTGGTTGAGGTCGTAGGACTTCAGAGACCTATTTCCCTACATATGATCTCTGCTATGCAACTCAAGAGAAGCATGTGTCAGGGATGTCAGCTTTTTGCAGTGACTGTTAGTGATTTGGAGATGGAGGAGAGTCGAGAGGCATCTCTTGATGATCACCCACTCTTGAGGGAGTATGCAGATGTTTTTCCTTCTGATATTCCAGGGATGCCACCTAGGCGTGACATCGATTTCAAGATTGATCTAATTCCCGGTGCAGAGCCTATCTCACGAGCTCCATACAGGATGACCACTCAGGAGCTCAAGGAGCTTCGACTGCAGTTGGAGGAGCTATTAGCCAAAGGGTTCATTCAACCTAGTGTTTCTCCTTGGGGAGCACCTGTGATCTTTGTGAAGAAGAAGGATGGATCTCTACGGCTATGTATTGACTATCAGCAGCTCAACAAGGTAACAGTAGAAATAGGTATCCCTTGCCTCAGATCGATGATTTGTTTGATCAGATCAAAGGCGCTAAGGTATTCTCTAAAATTGACCTTAAGTCAGGATATCACCAGTTGCAGATTTTTGAGGCAGATATTCACAAAACGACATTTCACACCCGTTATGGACATTATGAGTTCATAGTGGTACCATTCGGGTTGACGAATGCACCGTCAGTTTTCATGAGCTTAATGAATGGTGTGTTTCACACTTATCTCGACCGATTTGTCCTCATATTTCTTGATGATATATTGATCTATTCGAGGACTATGGAGGAACATGAGGAGCAATTGCATTAGGTGTTGCAGTGTCTGAGAGAAAATTAGTTTTATGCTAATTTGTCAAAATGTGAGTTCTTCCAGACAGAGGTTAAGTATTTGGGTCATGTCATCTCTGGAGAGGGTATTGCGGTGGATCCCTCAAAGATCCAAGCTATTATGGACTGGCCTACACCCACTAATGTTTCTGAGGTCCGTAGTTTTATGGGGTTGGCAGGTTACTATCATCGCTTCGTCATGGGATTTTTGAGAATTGCCCACCCCATTACTTCTCTTCAGAGGAAAGGGAAGAAGTTTGTTTGGTTAGAGCAGTGCCAGGAAGCCTTTCAGACTCTTAAGGAACAGCTGACCAATGCACCTATATTAGCAGTTCCTGATCCTGATAGGGACTTTGTTGTTTGTACCGATGCTTCCTTAGAGGGTTTGGGAGCAGTTCTGATGCAGGATGGTCGCATGATTGCCTATGAGTCTCGCAAACTCAAGGATCACGAATTGAACTATCCCACTCACGACCTAGAGTTAGCAGTAGTTGTGCATGCTTTGGTGAGATGGAGGCATTTTCTATTAGGGCATCAGTTTGAGCTGCACAGTGATCATCGTAGTTTGCAATATATTTTCACGCAGCCAAACTTGAATGCAAGGCAAAGGTGTTGGATGGAGTTCTTGTGCGAGTATGACTTCGAGGTTAGATATATTCAAGGAAAGGAGAATGTGGTAGCAGATGCTCTTAGTCATCGAAGGCATGAGATCTCAGCAGTCTCGCTTACAGTTGATTTGAGAGGTCAGATTCTTGCTGCTCTTCCTTCTGACAGTTGGTGCTAGGAGGTGAGATCTGAGATTGAGTTTGGTAGACCTTTAGCGGGTAGGTTCTCCGGTTACTCTTTTGAGTCAGATGGTCTTTTGCGACATTTGGGTTGTATCTATGTTCCTAATTTTGAGTATCTTCGCACCCTAGTTTTGTCAGAGGCACATCGGGCACCCTATTCTGCTCATCCGGGTCTCAAGAAGATGCATGCAGATCTACGTCAACTATACTTTTGGAGTGGTATGAAGCAGGATATTGCTGATTTTGTGTCGAGATGTCTTGAGTGTCAGAGGGTGAAGGCGGAGCACCAGCACCCTGCAGGTCTTTTGCAGCCTCATTTGATTCCAGAGTGGAAGTGGGATATCATTTCGATAGACTTCATTGTTGGTTTACTGATGTCCTCTTGGTGACACGATGCTATTATGGTCACTGTGGATAGGTTGACAAAGGTAGCTCACTTCTCTCCTGTCTGTGCTTCTTACAATGCCTCTACGGTTGCTAGAGTGTTCATGGAGGACATTCTCAGACTTCATGGGATTCCTCATAGGATCATCTCTGATAGGGATCTAGTGTTCACTTCCACCCTTTGGACTTCCTTACAGCATGCCTTGGGAACACAGCTAAACTTCAGTTCATCTTATCATCCTGAGACTAATGGTCAGACTAAGACGGTTAATCAAGTTCTCGAGGATATGTTGAGGATGTATGTTATGGATCAGTAGAGCCATTGGGAGGATTACCTCTACCTAGTGGAGTTTGCCTATAATAATGGTTATCATAGTTCTATTGGCATGTCTCCCTTTTAGGCCTTGTATGGTCATCCTTGTAGGACCCCTTTAAGTTGGGATTGTTTGGAGGATAGAGTTCTTCTAGGTCCGGATATGCTTAGAGATATGGAGCAACAGGTTGAAAGGATTAGAGAGCATTTGGTGGCAGCTCAGGATAGACAGAAAAAGTATGCAGATGCTCATAGGATTGATCGTCAGTTTTCTGTTGGGGATAGGGTGTTCTTGCGTGTGCGACTGCGAAAGAGTCCAATCCGCTATGGAAAGGGCTCTAAGCTAGCACTGCATTTTGTTGGACCTTTTAAGGTGTTGGAGAGGATCGGTCCAGTTGCTTATCGTCTTGCTTTGCCGCCTATCCTTTCATGCATCCATGATGTGCTTTATGTTTCTATACTTAGACCTTACTATCCGGATATTGCTCATGTACTTGATTGGACTGCTCTTCAGGTAGAGGACTGGCAGCTGGCTTTGGAGCCCATAGGCATTCTTTAGCACAGGAGACTCGCTCTCAGGGGCAGAGATGTGGAGCAGGTCAGGATCCAGTGGGATCCTAATGATGAGACCTCTGCTACCTAGGAAGATGCTTCCAGGATGAGGGAGTTATATCCTCACTTATTTGCAGGCTTCCAGGAGTAAGCTTGGTTTTAGGGGGGAGGATGTAATGCCCCTCACTTTTGGCTTGTGATAGATGATATTTTCATGTTTCCTATGACAGTTATGGTATAGTTGATAGTCTTATACTGCATATTTACAGTTTCGAGACATTTGGACTAGTATGTTATGGTTTATGTTCTCATATTTCCTATGACGATCCTTGTATAGTTGATAGTCTTATATTGCATGTTTACAGTTTTGAGACATTTGGACTAGTATGTTATGGTTTATTTTCTCCTTGATCATGATGGACATATCTGATGATTATAGACTAATGTTATTCTAAGTTTAATGTGTTATTCGATTATGATTATGATGCATTACTGGTAATGGATGTAGTTATTTGATGATGTGTTTATATGAATGGTCCAGTGTCGCATTACTCGTGTCCGAGTACCCTGCCACGCTACGACTTCCATTCATTATGTCTATGATTATATGTTTATATATATATGTGCACAACCTTGTCGTGTGTTACAGGATGCAGGTATCGGGCATCGACTCCACCTGAACTACCAGGTCTGAGCGTGCCCTAGCTAATGGAATTGTTGAATTGGAGTTAACATAAGGTTCCCTACTCAATCAACATCCTCAAAAGGATGAGTTCTCAGTATTATAACCTGTCGTCACCATCAGTTGGACTAATTGTCGTTATGTTGCCGTCATGTCCTGTGGCTTTACATGGGGGTCAGGTATCATCCTGTAAGCTTGGTTCATCCAATTTACGTGTTGATTTAAGTTTGGTTAGTACTTTATTAAAAATAAGGTTAAAATTAATCTAACGTTAAATAGACATGTGCTAGGAAAATTGTGTGTTGTGAGTATTTATAAACGATTTAATTGTTTGATTAATTGGTAAAATTAACAAGAATTAGTAAATAAATAAATAAAATTAGATAAATGATTAAATGAAATATTAAATTACAGTTGTAAGCGGATTAAATTAAATGCATAAGTGAATAAACAACTATAATGTTGATAAAATAAATTTATAGTAATAATGATAATATCCCAAGGTTAAAAGAAAAAAACAATATTACCGGGTGCCGTCAATTACAAATTGGAGGTTAGGAATTTTTTTGATTTGGGGTTAAACTTTTGAACGTCATGAGAATGTGGGTTGGGGAAAAGAGAGGAATGTTTTGTTTTGCATTTACTTGAGGAGTTCATCTATGTTTTGGGAAAATGGGTTGTCGAGAAGAGGGGTTGTTCCCTGCATTTATCTGGGAAGTGAGTCCTATTTTTGGGAAAAAAAAAGGAAAAGATTTCTGAGAAGAGGAAGGTCTGAAGAAATTTGAGAAGGAGAAAGCAGCTACAGGAATCAACAGGGCAACTCTTGAATATTTTGACCAGGTACCTTATTTTACAGATTAATGTTTACCTTTGCAAATTCATCATTAATTTTATTAAGGGTGACTGGAGTGTAGGATTAAATTTGGAAATTTAGCTGTTATAGTTTTGCTTACAAATGTTTAATGCCATTCATTAAACCTTATTTATAAGTTCTACTTGGTATTTGTTATTTTGTTGTTCCTTCCATTGTCATGAGCATCGATCTGTAGCAACCTGTATCAGTTAGAGTTGTTAAGGTCCCATGTCAGAGTTTCCTAAATCTGATGGTCTTGGGGAGTAGAATCTCTAAACTCTGAATACATGCTTAATCCAACTTTTATAAGCACTATGCATTGTCTTGTCCCTCTTACGTCTTCTCAAATTCTAGGGAATTCCAATTCAACTGAAAGATTCTAAAGGGCTGGAAAGTCCAACAAATCTAGTTGGAAGACAATTCTAGTATTAGGTTTGCAAAGCTCAATATTGCATACCTTAGGAATCTGGTTATTGAAAAACCTAAAATAAAAAGGTGGGAAATAAATTATGTTTTGTGAGTTTGTTGCAAAATTCAAAATCAGAGATGCCTTACCATAACTTGAATTTTTTCGCAGCTTTTTGGAGTCCAATGAATCAAGTATAATTTGTTGAGATAAGGTTTGTTAAGAGTAAAAACAAATGCCAATCATTGTGGCTGTAGGATATTGAGCACTTAGTATAGATAAATCAGGATTCAAACTTGTAAACCTGTAAATCTCCATATTGAAGACTCTTAATACTTACTTCCTACCATTAATCATATTCTTTGAATGGTGGTCCTCATAGCCGTCTGAGCCTTGCTAAGGGAACCCTAATCTCTATCTGTGGATTACCTATTTAAACCTGTCTATACTCTAAACTACCAATTCGTCTTGTCGTATGGTGCTGCAAATCTTGTGAGTTATGCCAGATAACAATCTTTTACCTGTAGGTTGGCGGCCTTGGGCAGTTCACACTACAGCAAACATATAAGAATTGCGACCCTATCAACTGATCGCTTCATCATGGGATGTGGCTTAAATACTTCAACGGATATTCCAACTTTAGAGCAGAGATTGTGCATCTAAATCATTTTTGTGAGATGTCAATTTGAGACTGGTCGTTCTCCCATTAACAACAATTTAGCCTTGGCGTCATCATGCGATGGTCCCGTAAAGAACCTTTCCGTCACCCAACAATTAGATCCATTTTGTTGCCTCTCGTGCAATCATGGTATTAAGCAATACAGCCCTGTAGTGGAGTAATTGGAAAATTAAGTTCCTCAGTTTATTCAACCTACATAGAATATATTAAGCTGCTCATTCAATTCGTGTAGACACATATTGGTTATGTCCCAGCAATCTTATGTAACAAATTAGCATTACCTGATCAAACCTTCCTTCCTGATGCAAGCTGGGGGCACATTGGCAAATGTGGATGTGATATTCTGCCAGAGTCGACCCTTTCTGTTAGCATGGAACTGCAAAAATTGCATACCTTATATGCCATTTTTCCTGTCTCCCTTACTCTTCTGTCGCTAGCCCTTTCTCCGGGACTTTGCGCCATGAGTACAAACATTATTTCAAAAACTCCTTATCATTTCCATTAGACTCTTTTATCACTAGGTTTTATTGAGGATCGATTTCATAGGGCCTTTCTCAGTGTGGGACAGTCTGAATTTTAGGAAGTATGTGCCTTCTGTACTTGATAGGATTGTTAGAGTTGGTCAGAAAACCTGTAGGTTTCTATTATTTTTTTAAGGAAGAATTTCTTATAAGGTTGGAAAGGAATGAGGTTTCAAATTAGAATGTTTCCATTCAATCTTTAGATGAAAAATTAGGGTATGTAACCTGTATAAAGTGCATTTGTTATATTAGAAATGTTTTTAGTTGTAATACAAAGAGGACTATGATTTAATATTGTTTTAGTTTGAATATTTTCTTGACCCATTTATAAATAACTAAATTATAGGAGGTTGTCATGATATTAGGTCGTAGAGTCTTACTTGAATTTTGTTAGTATTTGGATATTAGTTCAAATCAATACAAGTTGGATATTATAATTATTTACATGATACATTTAGGTCAAGTTTGAAGTTTACGAGAATTTAAATTAGTAGATTATTGAATTTCCATGAAATGTGGTGGACATAAATCGTAATGAAATGATGTAATTTTATAATTTTAATAAGGTGATTTGTCAATAAGGTATAACGCTAATTATTTTAATGACCTTGGATGAAAGATATTTGTTGTCAAATGATCTGTGGAAATTTTATTAATTATTATTATTATTATTGATTGTTATGTTGGTCTCGTGATTTATTTAAATTGAGTTAACAAAATTTATATGATCAAATTATTGAATTTAGATTGTAAATGGATCGTGATAATGAAAGATGATGTATTAGATTGGTTAAACAAAATTTAATGCGGTTTTGAACTCTATAAATGACTTGTTGAATTTGATCCTCCTTTTTTTGTATAGATATATATATGCTTTAATTATTCGGGAATGTAGTGGAAGTCAAACCAATAATACTTGATCCATAGGTAATTGCAATGGATGTTATGTAGAAGTAATTACAATTGTTCTTTTCACCCTTAAGTTAAATAGGTTATTATGAGTTTTAGGGGTTTATTATGGTTACCAATAAATAGGAACCTCCACTAGATTTGAATTTAGAATCACATTGCTATTATTTGATTTATAACACGGACAATAGTGGCCTACCTTAGTTAGGTAAATAATATTTGTGTCTTGTGAATCAACTAAATAACGGTTTTAATAAATATTTACTGGAAGTTATTTAATGTAACTGTAGATTTATTCTTAACGAGAAATACAATCAATGACACACTATGTTTTAGTATTAATATAATAGTTTCCCTTGCAAATCGAATATGGAATAATGCTATTATTAACTTTAGGGTTGATATTTAAATTGCCGTAGATATTCACCCAATTTTCATGTATTATAGGTTTATAGCTATACATTTCGATAGGTAATTATACCTCTACCCTCGTATTTTAATTAAATCTAAGATAATATTAGGGAGCCTCAAACTGGAAAACAAGTTTATACCAGAGGAATTTAAATATTCCGTTACAATGAGAAGTATAGTTATATTGTGTTATGTCTTATAGGATGTAACTGAATATATATGTATATATGGCCAATAATCTTATTACAAGCTATGTGTGAATGTGATAATGTTAGATTACTTAATGGACATTATTAACTGAAACCTAATATAATCAATTAGTGTTTAAGATAAACATAAATTATTGTTCTAAATGGCTTCTTGTTGAGTACTATTTGTTTATATGATAGGGTCATGAAACTTGAATTGTGGAAAGTGAATTAGATATGTCATCATGGTCCCTATGTTGTTACATCTACCTGAGTGATTAGTTCCAGAGGCATAGGGTATAACGTTGTCCTCATGTACATGGTAGGTTGAGAATGCCTCATGGTGTGATAATTAAGTCCTTCATGGATGTTGCAATTATTTACTTGTTTTAAGTATATCATGTTGGTTAAGACCATGGGGACACTTTGTCATCTGTAAAGAAGAAATTTCTCATGTGTTACTTCATCTAGATGCCATGGATAATGTATTGAGAGTATGTCCTTGTGATTATGCCATAGTTTGCAAGAGGGTTGATGCCTTGCAATGTGTATGCCAAGTTTATTGTTACGATGTTTTGTGCATGGCTTGATGGGTGGGGTTTCCTAGGTGCAGATAGGGGAGTGGCTTCCAATGTGGGGCCGGTGCCCAAAGTGGCTTGTCAGGGTAACCCATTGGGAGTTGTTAATCCAGTGATAACTTAATAACAAATTTAGAGGGTTGGGTAGTTCTCACACTAATCAAGATAATTGGATGCCTCACTCATGCCTGTAGTGCTCGTTCAGGCTAAGGATGAGATGAGAAGGCCGTGGTTGGCAAAATCAAATTCCTTGTTCTCGTGAAAGGAATGTTGATTCCACATGTGTCACCCTATGGGGCCGGCATCTAGTGAGAGACTGTCAAGGTAACTATAGATGGGGGCTGGCGCCTAGCGAGAGACTGTCAGGGTAACCCATGGATGGGGGCCGGTGTCTAGCTAGAGGCTGTCAAGGTAACCCATGTTAGGACCATGCGATGATACTCTCCTTATTGCAGCCTAGCATTCCCTAGTTGTACTCTCCCCATGTTGTTAAGTGTTTGCCTCTGGAAGTACTGTTGAGTCGTTTGTGACATTGACTTGATGTTGGAGTCATGTGTTGTCTTATAGTCTACTGTATACCTGACTGTATGTTGTAGTGGGAACCTTATGTTAATTCCTAGCTTGTGGGGTGGACCTCAGGGTTCCACATGGTCAGGTGGAAGAGCTTTATCCATTAGTTTTTCCCTTGCCGTTGTTCGAGAACGAGGAGGATATGCCTTATGTATCAGACATCAGATCTTGTACCTATTATTATGCTCTTGTACTGGCCTGTGTATCAGTTGATTCATAATGGATGTATTCAGATGTAATCAGGATGATGATAATGTAAACTACATGATGATGTACTCATTTGTATGGACTTGAATATGTACATGTAATCTTGATCAAGTTGATTATCTAACTGATGTCATGAAATGGAGATGTATGTGTATTAATCATTAGTGCAATAGAATTAGAAAGATCCGCTGATGTTAGTTATTAATGTATGTAAATTATGTTGATTAATTGACAAGTAATGCAACCATGGGACCTTTGAAGACAAGTTGTTAGTACTGATGTGTGTTGATTTGCTAAACATTGCCTTGTAACCTTATACAAAAAAAAAAATTCTGCCTTGCATAGCACAAATGTGTTGTTTTCTAAGGTGTTCATGGCGGGGCAATACACCTAACACAAAGCCTTTGAAGTTTGATGTGCATATGGAAGCCTAATATATGGATGTTGGTGTGCCATTTGTCACATGCATATGGTCTAATGTGAACTTGCAAAGGTTGAGCATGTGCTAAAGTTCACAATGTAGAGTTGTGTAAAGCATGTGTGAGACAAGATTCTTAGGATCTTTGTGAAGCTACTAAAGCTTGGGTACAAGAGGCTCCTAATGTTGTGCTAATATGTGGGTAGAATGATTGCGGCTAAAGTATTGGTTGGTTGTAAATTTATGTGCAAGGTATCCATGTGCAAGGTTGGTTCATAAGTGGCTGGATAAGGAGATGAAAAAAAAGTAGTATTGTAAATTATCCTCTAATTATTTATAGTATTAGTGAAATGTGGGATGATTTTGTAGATTAGTTAGTAATGCAACAAGATTATAGAGAGTATTAAGGAACACATATATGTAAACTAGAATACACTCAAATGTAGAAGGATTATGACATATATGACACTTCTATTCAAGGATGAATATGATGAATTATAAAGAAAAAAAGATGAAAATCTTTTATAGATTTTCTACTCTATAGAATATACAAATAGAGTATTTATACAAGTAGTTCATTAGCTAGGTTCCATAGGTATGTTGTAAAGTGTTAGACATGTATGAAGTGTTGAATATGTGGACAATTTTATGCCAAGTGCTAAACCTATATGGTTCTAGTTGTATTGTATGCATGCCACTTGTATCCTAGTTGTATCAAAGGGACATGTCATATAAAGGTTGGCATGTGCTAGATGCCTATGGTGTCTAACTAAATGTTAACTAGGAATAAACATGTGAAACCATGTGCTAGGTCATGTTATGAACATAGTGTTAATTAAGTTACATTAGCATGTGCATCCATATGCAAGGTCACATTATGCACATGAACACTAATGCATTGTGACACATGAAAGTTGTAGCTTGTACAATGTTCTGTTTTGGGGCAAAAGTGTTCCATTATGCACATTGAGTAAAGTTGATTGTACAGAGTCTACTAAATAGGATGTGTGAGGTTGCACTTAATATCACTCATCCCCTCTTGATAAGCAATGGTCCCTATTGTATTGATGGTGAGAAAAGGAAACTACACACATAGTTGGTGAAGCATGTACTACCTATCGTAATTAAATATTATTTGGAATTGACTACATGAAAGAGTTAATGACTATTATGTTGAGTATGAATAGTAGTGGTATCAATAATGCCATCCCTTGTAGCAAGTTTGGAATGCATCATATTTGACTCCATAATATGTTGAATAGATGTGGATTTTAGTAGAGGGTCAAAGTAGAGCTTAATGAGTTTAACATTGAATAATGGGTGTATTCCCAAGTATTATGGAAGTTCAAGAACAAAACTATTCTCACTAGCTACATGAAGAATGGTGTAGAGACCATAACACAGTGGTGTAATATTTTGGTGTGGTCCCTTGAAGCATTCCCATTAGAGATGTAATCAAACTTTGTTACCAACCTGAACATGTGAAGTACATGGTGAATATCATGGCACTCCATGTATTTCTATTATTAGCATGTTAGTATTTGTTGAATCTATTCATGCACACTATAGAAGTGCTACAAAAACCTTTGTGCCTTGCCAAATTCCTATTCCTATGCATGTAATTCCATGTGAGTTGGTGTAGGGTAGGAGATGTCAAGGGGCGTTGGTGGTT